>OZ024920.1:24661301-25016301 GCA_964017225.1 Netelia inedita
TAAAAAATCGAGGGGCAGTTTCAACCCCTTAATTATGAGATATCGAAAAAATAACAAACCCGTCAACTTTATTTTTTCATCCTCTACCTTTATGTTAATTTGCATCCCAATCGGTTAAAAACTCTCGGAGATACGTATGAAAAAATTACAAATTTGCAATAAATAATAAGAGATTTGTTGCTATCTGCACCATTCTGATATCCAGTGTATAGTACGCGAAAAAATGAACATTGTTGCAATTTGAAGTTTTTTCATATCTTGTATTTTTATCCATTCTACAAGCATACCAAATGTCATCGAAATCGCGCGAAGATGTATGAATGTAGTTGCTTGTCACTAAGCAGCTGCCATCTCTGGAGCGGTCAAGCAATCCAGTTGTAGGTAGTCGGTAATTTACGACGCATGGTAAATACCATCAAAAAGTGGTGTCCACCCATTATGATTCACCCTGTATATGTAACGTACACTCGTGTACGTACACTGCGAGAATTTATTTCTCGCTACAGTGTACAGCCGAGCATGCCAAACATTCAAGTTTGGTTTTGCTGCAATAACAGCAACAGAATTATAATAATTCTGAATATAACATCTCTGCCCATTTTTGCAGGCGGAAGTGAACAACGGCAAACGCCGTTGGCATCTCGCTCTTTGGCAGAGCGAGTTTATTAATTAACGTATTTGTTAATTAACATTTATTAATAATTAAAATTATCTCCGTTCATTTTCGCGAACGGAAATAATGCACGACAAACGTCGTTGGCATCTCGCTCTTTGGCAGAGTGAGTTAATTAATTAACGTATTTGTTAATTAACAATTATTAACAATTACAATTATCTCCGTTCATTTTCGCGAACGGAGATAATACACGACAAACGTCGTGGCATCTCGCTCTTTGGCAGAGCGAGTTTATTAATTAACATATTTGTTAATTACCATTTATTAACAATTAAAATTATCTCCGTTCATTTTCGCGAACGGAGATAACACACGACAAACGTCGTGGCATCTCGCTCTTTGGCAGAGCGAGTTTATTAATTAACATATTTGTTAATTAACATTTATTAATAATTAAAATTATCTCCGTTCAGTTTCGCAAACGGAAATAATACACGACAAACGTCGTGGCATCTCGCTCTTTGGCAGAGCGAGTTTATTAACTAATATATCTTATAATTAAGCTTATAATAATTATACAAATATTGTCTGAAAATAAAATGTTTGTAAAAATTAGTTTATGGCAAGTTGCCATATCCCTCGGGTCCCGTGGATGATCCGGGCCTCGTGACGCGCGCACGATATGCGGCTACTCGTATTCCCCCTCCGCCGCTCTCTGTAGAGAGAAGCGAAGAGTAAACACAAGCCGTGCCGAGAGCCGAGCACAATGCTCCGGCTATATATATATGTATATATATATATATATATATATATATATATATATATATATGCGTCTGGGTAATATACCCCAGTCATCTGTGAAGAAATATGTATTATAGAAGAATGTAGTTCTCGCAATCATATTATAATATGACAATCAGTTCTTGTAAACTGATACTCTCTCCGTTCGTTTTAGCGGACGGAGGAGAACAGCGACAAGTGTCGCTGTACCCTCGCTCTTTAGCAAGGTACATATTAATTAACATGTCTGTTAATTAATAATTCTTAGAGGTAAACTAAAATTTGTTCATCTGCAAAAAAAATATTTATTATTCAAGAATTGAATTCTTGTAATCATATTATATGACTAACAGTTCTTATGAACTGATACTCACTCCGCCCATGTTAGCGGACGGAGGAGAACAGCGACAGACGTCACTAACACTCGCTCTTTAGCAGAGCGGCGTTTATAAATTAACGTATTTATTAACTAAACTTATTATAATTCTGAAAATAAAACATTGTGACGCAAATGGCTCAAAAATGACTCAAATCCAACTGGCGTTCAATATTAACTCTGCCCTTGTGCAATGTACACATGACAAGGTATCTCGTCTCATAAAGAACCCATGGTTTTCGAATCGCCAGGTTAAGTTTTTTGGTAAAGCCTTTCCAGGGCTGTATTACGTGTCAGAATGGAAATACGCGTAACAATAGGTCCGTTGCCCAACGGTGTCTTTATAGACGGCGCAGTCTTCCTTCGTAGTCAGTATCAGGACCAATATGAGGAGTGAAATGAATATTGTGTGTGTGAGGATACTTATCGAAATGTTGATCAATGGCAGCCAAGGTGTGTTTCCCTTCTATGGACTTTCGTAGCTGCAGCCGTCGATGTCTTCGAAGGAGGAGGATAACCCTTGATGAATACGATGTGCACAGGCGAAGAATCAGAGCTTGTTTAGGTATCACAAGATGTCTTCGGGTTAACACAAAGGAGATGACCGCGAGTGTTAGCACGTAATGATTTATTTAATATTTGATTACAATGATTTTCACTTCAAGCGGATGCGAATGATATGTTTCTGATTTAACAAAGTTTTAAATTATCATCCCGTTTGCAAAACGTGGAGTACAACTGGCGTAACAACTAATTATACCGAGCTCCAGTCAGATGGGCTCCAGAGAGAGAACCTCTCTGCACGAAGTACAATTAACGAATCTGCCTTCGAAGTCGCTCTGAGAATCGTCGATGCTCAATTTTTGTGGGAAAGCGATGGTGGGAAACGGGGGTGCCATATGTATAGATCTGGAGTTTGTTAAACTAAGGGTCGTCGTTATGTTTATTTCTTAGAAGAATCTGAAGTGGTGGCGTTGCAGCCTGGGCGACCCGAGGTCAGGTTACGCAGTCTAGACATTCGGGGTTTCTAATATTTGGAGACTATGCAGGCGTTGTTCTGTAAGGGCGCATGGCATTTCTTTGTATGCTTTTATACTATCGATAGACGAGTTTGGCATTTCTTATATATACTGTTATTCTATTGACAAACGAGTTCGGTATTTCTTATAAATATATTTATTCTATGAATATGAAAATAAAGGCTTTGCTCTAATTAAGACAATTTTAGGCGGTTGGCTTAACAACATTATTAAAAATGAATATATGGCAAGATGCCATATATTTCGGGGTCATGGGGTCGACCCGGGCCTCGTGCCACGCGCACGTTGGACGGAACCTCGTGTTCCCCCTCCGCTGCTCCCCACAGAGAGAGGCAGCGCACTCGCTGCCTCTCTCTGTGGGGAAACACAAGCAGTCCCAAGAGCCGATCGCAAAGCTTCGGCTATGCATATATATATATGTGTGCTTCTGGGTAATATACACCCAGTCTTCTGAAAAGAAATATAGTATATTATGCAAAAATATATTTCATGCAATCATATTATATGATAATCAGTTCTTATAAACTGATACTCTCTCCGTCCGTTTTAGCGGACGAAGGAGGACAGCGACAGACGTCGCTGTAACCTCGCTCAGCAAGGTAGTTATTAATTAACATTTCTGTTAATTAATAATTCTTATAAACTATAATTCTCCCCGTCCATTGTAGCGGACGGAGGCGAACAGCGACAAGTGTCGCTGTACCCTCGCTCTTTAGCAAGGTACGTATTAATTAACATGTTTGTTAATTAATAATTCTTAAAGGTAAAATAGAAAATGTTCACCTGAAAAAAAATATTTATTATTCAAGAATTAAATTCTTGCAATCATATTTTGTATATGACTAACAGTTCTTATGAACTGATACTCTCTCCGCCCGTGTTAGCAGACGGAGGAGAACAGCGACAGACATCGCTAACACTCGCTCTTTAGCAGAGCGGTGTTTATAAATTAACGTACTTATTAACTAAACTTATTATAACACTGAAAATAAAACATTATTAAAAATTAATATATGGCAAGATGCCATATACAGCACGACTGGACTGCATATCAATGTATACTATAATAATAATAATACATATAATTATTTTATGAACGACAACCGACAGTTTTTATTTGAAGATACCTGAGTATAGTATCACGAATGTAATACATTAATGATATATTGTGGTATCTTCAAATAAAAATTGCCGATCGTCGTTCATAACATAATTAAGAAATATCCATTTCATTTAAAAACAAATACAATGAACGTAGCTGTTGGAAATTTGTTATTATTTGCCCATTATTAGACCGATCTAAAAAACTGTTAAACGAAGAACAGTCTTATACAAAAAATTGTAAAGAGAATCGCTCAGTGAAAACCGATCACGGAAAAAGAAAAAAAATGTTCACGGAAAAACGAGAATGACAAACATTTTTTACAAAATTGTAAACTTACCGAATAAAATAACTCCGTTTCCGTGTAAGTCTTTTCTGTTTGTTTCGGCTATTTCCGATGGAAATCCTCTCTCGTTACTGTCACACACACGTCACATCACTTTCACCGATATTCTCTGGTTCACTAAACACACCGCGACTCAATAAATAAAAGAAAACTCGTTATAACTCGCGACGAATTAAAAATAATACACGTCGCGAACTACCGTAAAACATTCGCGTGCCCGGCAAGCTGAGTGACTAACATACGTCACGCGGCTCTCGGGCGACAGTCGAGAGCGTCCAATGTTTACATTTTTAAAGTCCCTTGTTCTCGACGTGTTAGATCGCGTCGTGGACACGTCTCTCATAGTAATGCCGGCTGTACACTCTCGTCGAGGGACGGCGAGGCTGGACGAGTGCGAGAGTGTACAGGGTATACTCGCTCCGTCTCGCGATGCCTTGCAGTCACTCGTGGGCTCTCCATTCCGAGTCGGTTTTTGAGCGCGAGTCAAAGGGCGCGGAAGCGCGAGAGCGCGAGAGCTCTCGACGAAACATCGTGAGAGCACTCGCGCGAGCGTGTACAGCCGGCATAAAGTCTAACAGAGAGACGCCTCATATACACGTTCGACTCTGCTCCGTACGTAGCCCCAATGCGAGGCATATCTACATATGTACTGTCGCCGCAAGTATATGGCTCGCCCGATCGAGCTATAGGCAGCTTCTTAGGGCGAGAAAGATAAAACATTATGCCTGAATTTGACTCTACACGGCGATCGGTCTAACAATGGCATTGCTCTTATAACGTTGGTCGTATCGTGCTGTCTTGTCGTGTTAGTTTGAGAATAATCGTGAGATAACATATTTTTTCGTCAGTTAATATTTTGTCGTTTTTAAATAAAAAATTTATGAAATTGTTAACGAAAAAAAATTTGCGTACAGATGAATCGAACCATCGATGGCTCGACAAGTTTAAGACGCCTTAGCACGCTCAGCCGCCGCCGTTCATTTGAAATGAGCAGAGTGCGGAACGTAGGTAAGCGCCTTGCTGCGCACTGTAAAGCGTTCGCTCCATGCTCGCCGAGACCGAAAAACTCGGCGGCAACTCGAAAACGACATCCCTAATTACTCCGGCACTAATCATCCGATCGCATTGAAATTTGGAGGTGAGCTACAGAATGATGGCACGGGGTACCTGAGACTCCTCTTTTTTTAATATCAAAAGCGGAACCGCTTTTCTTTTATAAAAACGATAAAATTTTCATATAAGCACGATGTTTCTCGTCGCGTTGATGTAAAAATTTCGTGCTCCATGGAAATATGCACATTTTGGATTTTGTTTTATATCATTTGATAAAAAAATGACCGAAATATGGCAATTTGAGTTTTTATGCAACGCGGGTCTAGCATCGGCAAGTTCGCGGGCCCGCGCGGCGGGAGGGGTAGCCACGAGAGTCGAAGGCATAGGCGCAGTCCTCGTGTACACGTTGGCCTCTGCACGGAAACCTGACGCGTCGCGCGTATATATATACATAGATCAGTCGACTCTGAAAAATCAGTCAGATTTTGCATATCGTTAGTTCCTGACGAGATTACATATCGCGTCAAATATTTTTTTTAATTGCAAAATCTTTCGTTTTATGAATATTTGAATATTTTCCGACTTTTTAATCAATAAGTAATTACATACCTTCTTTCCTTTAATTTTTTTTTTAATTAATGTTGTGACAAAAGGACTATATTTTATCATAAAAATATTTACAACATTAAAAAAACTATTTGGTACTATTTATTTAACAAATGATTTTTCAATAATTTTTTAAACTGTTAGGGATACGATGAACAATTTTTAAAAAAACCTGTGTGTGTGTTCTTCACACATGCAAGAAGTGAATACTTCTGGTATACGGCCTTTCGCCGGAATGAAAAATTAAAAATATAATCATTAAAATAATCGTTAAGATCATTAAAAACAATCATTTAGAAAAATTGAAAAAACTGTGTTGCGGAGCCTGATGAGGCTAACTCAGAGACGTGCGTAGCCTATTGAAGGCGCTCGGACAGAATACAGAGTCTTTCAGAAACCCTGCGGAGACCTATATAAGAACAGCAGAAATAATTTTCATGAAAATAATTACAATTGCAAAGATTCATTAAAATAACAATTTAAAACAATCATCTAAATAATAATTTATTCTATTCGAAGGCCCCGCAGCGCTTTCAAAGGACTGCGCAGGGCTGTAGAAGGCCTGCAGGAGCTGTAGGAGCCCTTCTAAAGCCCAGCGCAGTCCTTCGAAAGCACTGCGCAGGGTTGTAGAAGGCCTGCGGAGGCTGTAGGAGCTCCCACAGCACTTTCGAAGGACGGCGCAGGGCTTTAGAAGGCCTCCTACAGCCTCCGCAGGCCTTCTGCAACTCTGCGCAGCACTTTCGAAGGACGGCGCTGGGCTTTAGAAGGCCTCCTACAGCCTCCGCAGGCCTTCTAAAACCCTGCGCAGTGCTTTCGATGGACTGCGCTGGGCTTTAGAAGGCCTCCTACAGCTCCCGCAGGCCTTCTACAACCCTGCGCAGTCCTTCGAAAGCGCTGCGGGGCCTTCGGATATAATAGATTATTATTCAGATGATTGTTTTAAATTGTTATTTTAATGAATCTTTGTAATTGTAATTATTTTCATGAAAATTATTTTTGCTGTTCTTATATAGGTCCCCGCAGGGTCTCTGAAAGACTCTGTAGGCTATCCGAGCGCCTTCAATAGGCTCCGCAAGTCTCTGAGTTAGCCTCATCAGGCTGCGCAACACAGTTTTTTCAATTTTTTTAAATGATTGTTTTTAATAATACGATTATTTTAATGATTATATTTTTAATTTTTCATTCAAGCGAAAGGCTGGATACCAAAAGTATTCACTTCTTATGTGTGTGAAGAACACACACACACTTTTTTTTTTTAAATTGTTCATCGTATCCCTGACAGGTAAAAAAATTATTGAAAAATCATTTGTTATATAAATAATACCAAATAGTTTTTGTAATGTTGTAAATATTTTTATGATAAAATATAGTCCATTTGTCATAACTTTAATTAAAAAAAAAATTAAAGGAAAGAAGGTATGTAATTACTTATTGATTAAAAAGTCGGAAAAAGTTCCAATATTCATAACACGAAAAATTTGGCAAATAAAAAAAATATTTGACACGATATGTTATCTCGTCAGGAACTAACGATATGCAAAATTTGACTTCGACTCTCGTGTCTACCCCTCCTGCCGCGCGGGCCGCCGAACTTGTCGATGCTGGACCCGCGTTGCATAAAAACTCAAATTGCTATATTTCGGTCATTTTTTTATCAAATGATATAAAACAAAATCCAAAATGTGCATATTTCCATGGAGCACGAAATTTTTACATCAACGCGACGAGAAACATCGTGCTACTATGAACAATTTATCGTTTTTATACAAAAAAAAGCGGTTCCGCTTTCGCCATTAAAAAAAAACGAGTCTCAGGTACCGTGTGCCATCATTCTCTAGCTCATCTCCAAATTTCAATGCGATCGGATGATTAGTGCCGGAGTAATTAGGGATTTCGTTTTCGAGTTGCCGCCGAGTTTTTCGGTCTCCGCAGCGAGGGCCTTACCTATGCTTCGCACTGTACTCATTTCATGTGACCGGTGGCGACGGAGAGGGCCGGGAGGGGTAGCTAGGAGAGTAACTAGGAGTAACTAGGAGCACCGCGTCATCGTCGCCTAAAGAAGCTGATAACTTTCTAACTATTTGTTTAATAAAAAAAAATTTTATACGAAAGTTGTAGGGAATTAAATAATAAACAAGTTTTGTAATAGGTGTTTTTTTAATTTTATAGCGTTTTAAGGATTTGAAGGGGAAAAAACAAAAATCATGTTCAGAAAAACAACAATAACACAAAAACCATAAGTGATATAAAAAAAAAGTTTAAACAAAAATGATGCAAAATTTAGTGACGGATAAAAAAGGTATCTACATATATCATCTCGTGAGAATGTTGCGTCAGCGCTTCGCGCGGAATTTCGTCACACTATTTTCTCGTTACGCTGACAAAAATCTCGCTTTTTTCTTTCATGAAACGGCATACCTATTTTGGAAGCCAATTTTGCATCAAATTTAATGAAACAAAGCTTAAAATGTGCGTTTGTTGATGCTTTAGTGAGTGAGAGTCGGGAAATTTCGATCGAATCGGTGTACTATGAAGAATTGTCTGATTTCTCCAATGATAAGTCGAATCTGCAAATTTTTTTTCAAAATTTCGAAAAAACGCGACTCTCATGTACCGTGTGCCATAATTATCTATGTACTGGTCAAATTTTAACCCGATCGGTTGCTCAATGCTCGTATAAATAGGGATGCCGTTTTCGAAGCGCTCGTCGGCTGTTACACTGCCTCTTAATTACACAAAATATATTTTTTGTCTTCTAGCACTGATTATTTTTTACTAGAAACCTTATAACCGTTGTTGGAAACTTTTTCGAATAAATATAGACACTATTTTTACGAATATCCAAATAATTGCACTCACTATCTTTTTTCGGTCCCATTTTTTTACCGATGCACAGTGATGAACGTTTATCGAAAGACTGACGAGCAGGAGCAGTGCAGTTCGTTGGATGGGCCGCTCGTGCGGTGCGGGGTACCCCGCGCTACAATGTTTTCGTTCGTGGAATCTTTCCGCGATTCCACGAAAACTGACATTTTATGAAATTTTGTATTATTCGCAATACGTTCAGAGTTTAATCGAGGCCATATATTGAGGAACGGCACAACATGCTTAACAATCATTATGTAAAAACTAAGATTGTTGGCTGGAAGAACATTTTTCACACGATAAATATCGGGCGACGGAAAGAAAAATATTCGGATTGAATATAAAACAATCTGAAAATATATTGTCGAATGAAAAAGACACTAGCAAGAAAACACAATGTGGAACGAACAAAAAAATGTCAGTAGAGATTCTAAATTCTTTGCCTTATATAAATTGCTTTTTTCAAACGTTTTCTTGCTTCATTTATGTTGTATGCAAAATTGTATTTCTTCGATATATATATATATATATATATATATATATATATATATATATATATATATATATATATATATATATATATATATATATATATAGGACAATTAATGTACAGGACGATATAGTAAGCGAAAATATGTTTCTCTGTAAACGAAGGAGAGAATTCTTTTTTATTCACTATTCAACAACCATTATTTACACTATTTACAACCTTACCTGTAAACGAAGAAACGACAATTAAAGTTTACTATTATCAGTTCTCTATCTATTCACTTTGTTACTCCGTATTTCGCACTTATGCTCTACTATGTCTCTCCTCAATTCTTCTATTCCTTCTACTGTCTCGCACTTGCGCTCTATAACGTGACTCTCATCAATTCTTCTATTCCTTCTACTAATTCGCACCATCTGACGGCGATTCGACTAAAAGGCGCGCGGAGCCTGAGAAGCGCGGCATCTTCAAACTAAGGAAAGTATCCTTTCCTTACATCTCCCCCTCCCAAGGTGAAAATTCTTATTATTTTCAGTCTTCAACCCCGTCTTCTGATATTGGGAGTAATTTTGTTACATGAAAGAATCCAGTTTCTTGATTTCGTTTTCCTGTTTTTATTCTATATAATGAATTTGATATCTTCTCTATTATTTCGAAAGGTCCAATTCTCAGTTCGTCTAATTTCTTTCTGTTCAACTTGTTGCCATTTTCTATATATACTAGATCTCCTGTGTTAAACCGGTGGTTCTTTCTATTCTTGTCAAATACCTTTTTGTCATATTCATGTGATTTTCTTGTTCTTTCCAGAGCTAGTCCTTTATCCCTTATCCAATTTTCTTTATTATTGTTTCTTCTTTTTATTTCTTCGGGTAAAATGCTGGTATCTGTGCCATCTAATAAATACTTAGGCGTAAAGCCAGTTACTGTATGCTCATTTTCATTGTATCTATCGGTACATTCTCTGGCGATCGTTGTCCAAGCTTTTTTTCCTTTCTTCTCATTTATCTTACATCTTATCTTATTGACCAGAGTCTGATTTAATCTCTCGTTCAGACCATTGGAGAAGGGTGCGTTGACAGCCGTAAAAATTAGTCTTACGTCATTTCCTACCAGAAATTCCTTGAATTCTTTTGAGTTTATTCCCGGATATTGATCTGTAAGTATTGTTTCAATTTTATCCGTTTCCAGCACTTTATTTACCAACTTGATAAAATCAGTGTTTTCGATGTAGAAATGAATGCATATCTTGTAAAATGGTCTACAAGCAGGTGGAGGTATCTTTTTGTTGATCTTTGCCCTCCGAAGCCTCCAATGGTGTCAATCGACATTATTTCGAATGGTTGTGTTGCTGGCCCCAATTGTGACATTAGCCCATATTTCTCTTGCCCCCTGGATTTGTTCTTAATACATATTTCACACTTTATACACGTTTTTTTTATATTTGCAGTTATATTTTTAGCTGTATAATAAGGGCACACCCTATTCATCATTTGTTTAATCCCTATATGGCACCATTCAGAGTGTATTTCCTTAATTAATTCTAAGCTTAACTTTTCAGATAGAATTATCTTTTCTTTGTTTCTAACCTTTTTATAGAACACTCCATCTTTTTCTATTAATTTTGTGTTGGTCTTCTGCAATGTTCTATTTTCTTTTTGGTCTGTTTTTATCTCTTTTATTTTTATTAGATTAACTATTTCTAGCATGTCTTCTGTGTTTTCAAGTGGTTCTAGTACCGGATTTCTGCTCAGACTATGTGCTTCCGCATTATTTTTTCCCCGGAATATATCTAATTTCAAAATTGTATTGTGACAAATAATAAGTCCAATCACCAAGTTCTTCATCCGTTCTAGCTTTAATATTCATGTTTTCTAATGGTTTATGATCTGAAAATACAGTGAATTCTCTTCCAATCAGCCAGTGTTGCCAATACTTAACCGCTTCCTTGATTGCCAGGCATTCTAAATAAATTGCTTTTTTTCTCTTTAGTGAGTCATTCAATTTTTTTGAAAAATATGCTACTGGCTTTTCTTTATCATTCTTTTGGAGCTGTTTAAATACTGCCCCAATGCCTTCTAGTGATGCGTCTGTGTATATTCTTATTGGTAAGTCCTTATCAAATATTTCCAACACTGGTTGAGAACATAGTAATTTTTTTATATTTGTAAAAGTTTTTTCCCACTCTTCAGACCATACAAATTTTTCATTTTTTCGCAGTAGTTTATGTAACGGGTCTAGCAATATTGAACTTCTCGGTATATATTCATGGTAAAAGTTGATTTTTCCAAGAAACTGCCTAATATTCTTTTGGGTTTTCGGAATGAGAAAATTTTGTATTGCAATTAAATTGTCTTTCACTCGTCTTACTGTATTATGTTCTATTATGTGTCCGAGGTATTTCACTGATTCCGCTGCAAATGTACATTTCTTAAAGTTCAGCCTGAAACCTTCTTTTACTATTGCTTTCATTACTTCTTCTATATGTTCTATATGCTCTTTGAATGATTCTGAAAAAATTAAGATGTCGTCTATATAATTTTCTGAAAAGTCCTTTAGATTGTGTTTCCTTAAGATATTGGATAAGATTCTCTGGAAAATCGCTGGTGATGTTCTTAATCCGAACGGTAGGCACGTCCATTGAAAGTGCCCCTCTTGTGTAACGAATCCTGTTTTCTGTCTGTCTTCAATGCGTAGTGGAATTGACCAAAAAGCGGAATTTATATCTAATGTGGTGAAGTATTTGCAGTTTCTTGTTTTTATTATTAGGTCCTCTATTAACGGGAATGGTTGGGCTTGTGGTATAATGATTTTGTTCAATTCGCGAAAATCTATACACAATCTTGATCGTCTGTTTTCATCTTTTTTGAATGCTAGAGTTACCGGTGCTGCAAACGGGCTGTAAGATTCTTCAACTAACTTATTTTTTAGTAATCTTGCCACTTGATTTTCTATTTCCCTTTTATCCTCTATGGTGCATCTATATGGTCTCTTACTACAATATTTATCAACTAATAAGTCTATCCGAGCCTCGTAGTCTGTAACAGTGCCTACATCATATTTATTTTTTGCAGATACTGTGTTATACTTTTCTATTAGTTTTTCAATCTTTATTTTTTTTATATTATCCAAGTGATCTAACAAGGTGAGGCCACGACATTCGGATCACGGATTTTCTTCAAACTTTGTACACTTTTAGTAGTTCATTAGGACAACATAATGTGCAAGTAGTAAGGCGTACTACTTCGGCATTTTCGAGAAAATCGCAAGAGAAGTTTTACACCTTGAATATGTAGCGCTGCGTTGCATCTATGAGTACGAAATGACAGCAACCGAATTGCTAGCGTTGAAGGTCCATAATCGCTTGGTCGCTGGTTCGAGTCTTCTGCTCATAGTTTTCTTTTTTTTATATTTTTCTCAACACTCGTCTTATTCTTTCATATATATTACAATGCAAAACTAATATAATGTAAAATACGTGTATTGCATATACTTTTACTATACCTACATCGGGCAAGGTACCCGGAACTACTTTGTACTTGCACTATTAATCGTCGGATGTGTTTTCGACATTACAAATTCTAGGATGATATTTTTCGTACAAACACGAGAAACATAAGTTACAACGGCATCTGCTACATCGAATAAATGAAATGTTCCCGCATGTACAAGGAATCTTCAGAATTTCTATAGAAAAACAAACCTCGTTGACGTTCTGAAAAATTTCTTTTTCTTCCAACAATTTGGATGCACACCATGCATAACGTAACATTTTCGAAAATATCGGTGCTGATAATTGGTGATGCACGATGGAATGGATTTTAATAGCATCTTCACGAGAAGCAATTTCTCGTTCGTTTTCAATTAAATATGAACAATTTTGAAGGCGCTTGATAAAGTTTTTAACTTGTCTATAGAAATAAACATCGCACGGTTGACAAATCGGAGTACATTTCGGGGGTATGACTTTAAGCGTGCACGTTGAAAGACCTGCGTCATTGGTAAACATTTCATCGTACAAACCAGGATTTGTTTGACCCCCCCCAAGAATCTACGATTAGCAAAAAATTTTCATTTTTCACGTAAGGAAATATGACGCTGTTTAAAAAGAAATTATAAATCTGTGTCGTAAGTTTCCCAGATTTCGAACTTGTAACGACGACGTTTAGAAAGTCTTTCGTTAAATTGTCAACAGTTTTTTGAACCCTTGGACCAAATTTTCCCGTGCTTTCTTGCAAACATAAAAACACTTGCGGTAACAATTCACCTGACATCGTCATCGCGTATTGTGCCGTGTATGAGTGCGTTACTTTATTCAAATCGCGCCTTTTAACAAATACTGTTTTTGAATTTCTTGCGGCGAGAGTTCTGTCATAGGTGAATTGATACTGGCAACCTGTCTGATCCGTATTGATCACAAATTTTTTGTCGAAATTCGGGATAACTGCCTTCGTTTGCAGTTGAAACTTCCTTGCCGCTTCTAGCGTTTCGTCCAAACTCACAAAATCCCTCTTACTCACATATCTCGTGATCTTCCTCTGCCGAATTCTGTGTCGTTGTTTGAATTTCTTAACCCATGAAAGTGATGCTTTAAATATAAAGTCCTCCGATTGAAATTGCCCTGCAGCAGCCAAAGCCCACTCCTGTAAGGTTCTTGTTGTTACCTGAATGGAAAATCAAAGATTCATTTCATTACCATAATTTGTTCCTTAAATAGGGTTATTGAAGAAAAAAATTACATGTAAAGTCGATAAAAATCTCCACTTACTTGCTGATGATTTTGGCGAGCCTCCACGAAGCGGTCATTGGTCCACGAATCAATTGTCGAATATTTATCGATTATTGTTCCTCCCGATATTATATTTTCTTCCCATCTCTTTAAATCGTCTTTTCTTTTTAAATTGCGAGATCCTTTTATCTGGAGAGTTCAAAGATTCCACGTGGGATGTTCTATTGCCAGTCTGACTACTTTTATTTTTGTCTCCAATGGAACGTATTCGCCTTTTTTCTCTTGTCGGCCGGCTCATAATTTTCATCATCGGAAAAATCTCCTTCTACTTCGCGGAATAGACCTTCGTCATCTACTTCGTCGATATGAATGAGTTCCTCGTCAAGAATAAGTTTTTTTTCTCCTAACATTTCGACAATAGACCGATACATTTCTTCTCCAAGCGCCATTGCGGCTGCAGAAATCGTTGTTGATGATTCTGCATCAATAAGGTCTGCTTCTTGAAGAAGACTACCACAATACACAAACGCATCTTTTAATTGACGCTTTGCAACTACATTATTTACGGAATCTTCGTGACACTCATCATCCGCACTAGTCGAAGAATCATAAATCACCTCCATTTTTTAATTAAAAATATAAATCTTGTGATTTAAAAAAAATCGCACGTTCACTATTCATTGGTGTTCAATTAGCAAGGTTTACCACTACGCAAGTTAACTGTCGAATGACGCATTTTCTATCGCAACGGCTTTATAAGGATAGAGCCCAGATCAAAGCCTGATACATTGTAAAACATTATATTATTAAGTAAAGTTATTTCCGCTGTATGAAACATATATTCCTGGAACTTGTAATGCCGAAAGCACAAACGACGATTAATTATACCTAGATTATTACTATCCTTATATTTTGACACATTGTAACACATTGTATCGTTGCGTAAAGTTACTTACATCTTTTTTGATCGATGTTTAACTTGGGCTTCCCAAACCTGGCCCTCCTCTTATCATGTCAAATCTGTGCCTACAGGTCGAAGCGTGCAAGTACAAAGTCGTTCCGGGTACCTTACCTGATGTAGGTATAATAAAAGTTTATGCAATACACGTATTTTACATTATATTATCTTTGAATTGTAATATATATGAAAGAATAAGAAAAGTGTTGAAAAAAAAAACGATGAGCGGAAGGCTTGAACCGGCGACCAAGCGATTATGGAACTTGAACGCTGCCATTCGGCTGCTGACATTTCGTACTCATAGTCGCAATGCAGCGATACATATTCTAGGCGTAAAACTTCTCTTGCGATTTTTTCGAAAACGCCGGAGTAGTACGCCTTACTACTTGCGCATTATGTTGTCCTAATGGACTACTAAAAGTGTTAAAAGTTTGAAGAAAATCCGTGATCCGAACGTCGTGGCCTCCCCTGTAAGTTTATTCTGAACTCGTCTTCAGGGGTCACGTACAGTTAGGACTTCGAAAAAAGGGGTTTTTTGCGAATTTTTTTGGGGGACACATTTAAATAATTAATCGTAAATCTTTTTCCATACAAAAGACATATATTTTAAGTAAATAATACAATTTTTTCATTGCAAAATATGCAGAAATTTTTCCATAACCGCACGTAACGTAGGGGTCCCAAAAAAAAAGGTCCTCCGCGGTGATCAGTGCAGCTCGTCACCGGATCGTCTGAAATCAAAATAAAAGTAGGGATCATTAGTTAATGACATAATGCTCCGGTTGATCGAAGGATTTGAAAATTTTATGATTTTTCACAAAATGGTGGATGTTGGAAGTCAAAGTTGTGTTTTCGACCCAAATTTTGCTCACATTTTCAGCTATAAAAAAAAAAAATAATCGCATAGAAAAATCCTTCGTTCATCCGGAGGACAATTATGTCTAGAAAAAGTGAGCAAAATTTCAAGTCGATCGGTAAAGCCGTTTCCGAGGTACAGTGATCACCGTGTTCGAAAACATAGTTTCGAGAAAAACGCATTCAAAGTTTTCAGTACGATTTACATGCAGAAGAAAAATTTATGTCGGGACTTACAGTGAATCGTCTATTCCAGCACCATAAACGGTCCCTTCTTTCTCTTTGTCAGCTGCCCGAGCGGTAATGTCCACGGAATTACGTCGAATTTCTTCTTTGCAAGCCTTTTTCATGAAAAATTCTGCCATACATCGACTCGCTTCATAAATATGCTGCAACATTATGGAGTACGAAGATCTGGATAAAAAGGGCGGAAAGTCCATTAGACCGCAGAATTTTTTTGCACCTTTGTAACCGATTCCTATTACACGCATGGCTAATATAAATCTTCGATTTATTTCGTATGAATGTTGAATGAACCCGCAGGATGCAATGTATTCCGGAGCGCAGTTTTCACAAGTAAAAGAAATTTGAAATCCAAGTCCACGTTCGCTCACGATGCCAAACGACACTTCGCCGCTACACTTTGCACATTTCACCAGTTTCGCGATCGCGGAAAATACAGAAAAAAAATTAATAATTCTATAATCTATAGAATTAGTTTTAGGGACATGGTATTCGTGTTGATTTTTCAGTTTTTTCGCAGACGTACTCGCTCCGCCATCATCTATCTCTGCAGTTTTCGGATTGAAAACCTGTTTTCTTTTCCGGGATCTCGACTTATAAACTGTTCGAGACTTCCTCACTTCTCTTGAAACTTTTTTATCCATTTTTATCGAATTTAATACTGTTGTATGCCCAGAGAAATATAACGTGCGCACAGCTCTACGTCTCACAGCAAACTGCTTCAAAGCAGCAATTTTTCGAAAATGTACCTTGGAATATATATATAATTTTCAAAGGTACATTTTCTTATATATATAATAATATATATATGTGTGTATAGGTCACAATAGAGGCACTGACCGGCCTCAAAAGGTCGAGCGCGCAGCTGCCGCTACCTGCCTACTTTGGTGCGCCGGAGACGGCTCCGTTCAAAGTTACATATCTCCATACCCAACAGTCGGATTCGTCTAAAATTTTCACAGAATACTTTTCAAATGTGCTACTTTTAGAAAATGTAAAAAAAATCGATTTTTTGAAAATTCTAACTGTACGTGACCCCTTCATTCACATGTTCATTAAAATTTACTTTAACTTCTTCTATTTTCTTTTCCTCTATCCGCGTTTCTGCTTTTTTCTGCGATATTTGTAAATTTTCATCCTGAATCAGGTTGAATTTCTTTATTATGTCCAACCCAATAAGAAAATCTTCAAAATCGTCTCTTTCTATAATGAATACATCAATGTATTCCTCTTTCTCAAAAATTTTAACTTTTATGGTTATTAAACCTTTTGTTTGTGTCATACCATTGACTGTTTTTAACAATATTTTATTTACATCTTCTGTCTTTTTCTTTATCTTAACTAACTTTGAATTTATTAGAGAGACTTGGGAACCTGGATCATATGTTCCGTTTACTTCTAGGTTCTCCTCTAATAATATTTTTACTTTAATAAATGGTGTGATTACTCGTTTTTTGTTCTGTATTTAGTTCTACTTCTATCACTGAGTTGCTTCCAATTACTCCAGCTTCATTTCCATTTTTCTTTTTAAACCAGCATGAGTCCTCTCGATGATATTGTTGTACGCATTTGCATACGTCCGTTTTACAACCTGAAACAAAAAGAGAAATTAATACATTAATTTCTAAATAATAGATATTAAGGAAAAATACTTACCGCTTAAACGTATTAATCCATCGTTATAGCACAAACACAAACACTATCCGCCAAGAAAAACGAACAGGTTATAAGAACTGTCAGAAACGCGGAGAACTATAGAAAATTCTAGATGGCGGACTCTCGAACGTTCGAGAACGTACATGCGGCGTAGTCGCGGAGTATATAAACTCGGGCCCCAAGCGAGAGCGGCAGATATAGCCCAGCTACGAGACACTCCTAGCGCTCCCTACCTTACCCACCGCTGAACAAGCAGTTTCCGCATCCTTTCTGCTGAACAAGCAGTTCCTTCAACTCTTTCTGCTGAACAAGCAGTACCTTCAACTATTTCTGCTGAACAAGCAGTAATTACTCCTAGTAGTTGCTGAAAACAACTACTCTCACAACCTACTCCAGATATAATTCTAATTAAGAATATCCACTGTGATATCAACCAAAGCTAGACTAAGAGAGTTAACGTAAGACTGTACAAATACATTCTTAAGCCAATAAAGACTGATCTCTCATAAACGGGTCTACGAAAAATAATTTCCTCCTTGGATGCAACGTCCTCCTGCTTATACCCGAAGACTCGCCCGACGGGATAAGGAAAACGTCGCGCCGAACTCTCAAACGGGGACCGAAAAAGAAACATCCCGGGACCTTGAACCTAGGACTCCCGAAACGGCTGCGGAAATTTCGGCCCTGTTTGACAAAGTCGAGCAGGCGTTCCGTGACAAACTAAGGGCTAACTCTCAGCAGGAGAGTCCTACATAGAACGTATTCGTCGGCAACCCTTTTTGGATCGGGAATTAATAACTCCTCCTCCTTGCTACTCGAAGATAACATCAGTTCGTTATCAATTTGGAAACGGCTGCGGAAATTTCGGCCCTGTTTGACAAAGTCGAGCAGGCGTTCCGTGACAAACTAAGGGCTAACTCTCAGCAGGAGAGTCCTACATAGAACGTATTCGTCGGCAACCCTTTTTGGATCGGGAATTAATAACTCCTCCTCCTTGCTACTCGAAGATAACATCAGTTCGTTATCAATTTGGCGCCCAACGTGGGGCCCTCCTCGGGGAAAATCTGAAAAGACCCGGAGAATGGAAATTGGATAAAAGCACAAAATCAGCACCAGATCGAGACGCAAGGATACAAACCATCCAACAACAGCAGAGGGGTTATCAGGAAAAATACAGCACCAAAGACTCTAGCGCACCGCAATACCAACCTGGCGACCAGGTGTATATGAAAAAACACATACTGTCAGATGCCATTAAAGGATTCCACGCAGGTTTTGCTCCTGGCTGGGACGGGCCCTGTACAATCGAGACTCATCTCGGCGGAGAGGTCTACATCATCAAAAACCATGGCAGGGAACATAAGGTCCACGGGAGCATGTTAAAGCCTGCTCATACTAGGAACCTGACACCCGAGGTGGAAAAGCTGGACACCAAGACTGACCCTCAATCAGACAACCTTGTGGGACCAACGGCTATCACCAGCGACATGGAGGTAAAGGACGTTGCGGCCGAACGGGGCAACAACCCCCCACCACCTTCAAAGATGAGACCTTTGGATTCAGCTGCAAGAGAACAAAGGCAACGAGGGAGACCTAGGAAGAAACCAGGACCAACAGACCTCGCCAAGGACGAAGAATCACCTTCACCGCCGTATAATCTAAGGCCACGATCAAAGTACAGAACTTAATCTAGTGTCAGGATGTAAAACGGACATCTTCAGGGGGGCGAATTGTTGTACGCATTTGCATACGTCCGTTTTACAACCTGAAACAAAAAGAGAAATTAATACATTAATTTCTAAATAATAGATATTAAGGAAAAATACTTACCGCTTAAACGTATTAATCCATCGTTATAGCACAAACACAAACACTATCCGCCAAGAAAAACGAACAGGTTATAAGAACTGTCAGAAACGCCGAGAACTATAGAAAATTCTAGATGGCGGACTCTCGAACGTTCGAGAACGTACATGCGGCGTAGTCGCGGAGTATATAAACTCGGGCCCCAAGCGAGAGCGGCAGATATAGCCCAGCTACGAGACACTCCTAGCGCTCCCTACCTTACCCACCGCTGAACAAGCAGTTTCCGCATCCTTTCTGCTGAACAAGCAGTTCCTTCAACTCTTTCTGCTGAACAAGCAGTACCTTCAACTATTTCTGCTGAACAAGCAGTAATTACTCCTAGTAGTTGCTGAAAACAACTACTCTCACAACCTACTCCAGATATAATTCTAATTAAGAATATCCACTGTGATATCAACCAAAGCTAGACTAAGAGAGTTAACGTAAGACTGTACAAATACATTCTTAAGCCAATAAAGACTGATCTCTCATAAACGGGTCTACGAAAAATAATTTCCTCCTTGGATGCAACGTCCTCCTGCTTATACCCGAAGACTCGCCCGACGGGATAAGGAAAACGTCGCGCCGAACTCTCAAACGGGGACCGAAAAAGAAACATCCCGGGACCTTGAACTTAGGACTCCCGAAACGGCTGCGGAAATTTCGGCCCTGTTTGACAAAGTCGAGCAGGCGTTCCGTGACAAACTAAGGGCTAACTCTCAGCAGGAGAGTCCTACATAGAACGTATTCGTCGGCAACCCTTTTTGGATCGGGAATTAATAACTCCTCCTCCTTGCTACTCGAAGATAACATCAGTTCGTTATCAATTTGGCGCCCAACGTGGGGCAGTAGGACCGAATAGACGGTTCACGTAGCCAACCCTGAGGAATCCATGAGAGTCGAACATACACCGGAAACAAAAACAGTTGGCAGACCGAAAAGGACAGTACGGGTCTATACCCCAACACGGATTAGTACTCGACGCACCCTCGCGCAATCTCCACTTCCGGGAGTGGGAAAACACCCGGTGGCGCCCATACCAACTCAAACCGATTCAGAGGACTCCGATAGAAGCCAGGAAGCGAGGACTACGCTACCTATCTTCGAAGTCTCTCTTCCCACACCTTTATCCTCAGCACAGCTGGGAGTGTCAAAACAACTCACCGACTCCTCGTCGCAACCAGTCATGGATCAAAATCCAACATCCGTACAAAGACCCGCCCGCGTACCAGATATTTACCAGGGTCTCAACACATTACTGCAGGTGTTACAGGACCTGCCAAGACCGTCAAATCCGACATTCGCGGGCTTAGATCATGAATGCCCGCATGCTTACCTCCGTAAATGTACGGAGTACTTCGCGACCATGCAGACCGAAGCATCCCAGCGGACGAAAACCGCAGCTAAAGGACTTCAGGGAGAAGCGGCAAAATGGTGGGCGTGCTACGAACCATTTGACTTCGACTGGGACAAATTCCAGGAACTCACACTGGCTCGATTCGATAACCCGGCAGTGATCTCTCGCCTGAACGCTCAGCTATTTTCTCGACGACAGGCGGAAAAAGAGAACGTGGGGGTATTTCTCCAACAAAAATACCTCCTCTATCAGCGGATTCGACCCGAAGATCCAGAGGCAACGAAGGTGGCTACACTCATCGAACTCCTGCGACCAATCCTAAGGCTCGCACTCCGACCATACAACGTTCAAACCTTCGCCACACTTTTATCCAAAGGGTTGGAAGTGGAGTACGACCTCACGGAGGCACAAGAGCCTAGTAGGCCTCGAAAGGAGAAGAACGAAACCGATAAAAGCGAGAAACCATCCTCGAACAAGGCCAACAAGGGAAATGGCTTGCCGAAATGCTGGCACTGCCCAGAATACCATCTTCACAGAGACTGTCCAGTCTTCGCGAAAAAATGCGCCGAAAGGAATTCGGAAAACCGGGAACGGGTGGCAGGTGCGGCCGATCCTACCACCAAGCAGTAATAGGGCTAACAGAAGAGAACTCCGGCGATCGAGGGCTGCCGCACATCCTGGTAAACATCGGTGGCCAGGATGTACAAGCTGCTGTGGACAGCTTCGCCAATAATTGCTTCATTCAGCCGAAATACATTCCACCGGACTGTATCGTCATAGACACCGTCGGCCACGCTAACCTAGCGGGCGAAAACACGAAGATGCCTCTGCAGGGAAAGGTTAGCCTAACCATGAAAATACAGGATCATACCGTACCCATGGAAGCCTGGGTAGCACCTACCGCCCGCGAACCATTAATTCTTGGCTATCCGTGGCTTAAAGCTCAAGCGGTACTCCTTGACTGCGGAAAAGGATTACTCTACCTCGGTAACGAACAGAGGTTCTCCGTCCACGTCCTTCAAGCCTCCGTTCCATCTACGGCGAAAATGGAGATAGCTCGAGAGGAAGTTCAACATGACTTCCCGTCAAGCCACGAAGAAAAATTCTGGGCGCTGATACAACGGTTCGCTCAGCTTTTCCGCTATCATGGGCATCTCTCTCAAACAAAAGGGATAACCCATAGCATTCGCTTGACATCGCAACAACCGTTTCAACAAGCCATGTATAGATATTCCGACGCCAAAAAAGAGATCATCCGTACACAAGTCTCGGAGATGCTGGCGGATGGCATAATTGAATCGTGCACCTCTCCTTACTGTTCACCCATCGTGATTGTCACCAAGAAAGATGGGAAACCACGATTTTGTGTCGATTATCGAAGGCTAAATAGCATTACGGAAGACACAGCACAACCAATGCCAAGAATTCATGAGGCACTGAAGGATCTTGGCACTGCCCGAATCTTCTCTTCGATCGATCTGAAAAGCGGATACTGGCAAATTCCGATGGAACCAGCATCAAGACCCCTCACGGCGTTTTCAACACCTGACGGGGGAACATTCCAATTTAGGGTAATGCCCTTTGGACTAAAAAATGCCCCTAACACCTTCCAGCGCTTCATGAGCCAGGAAGCACTCGTGGGTTACCTCGGAAAGTTCTGCCTCGTCTACCTGGACGACATAATCGTATATTCGCAAACTTGGGAGGAACATCTATACCACCTCGCCCTCATCTTTGAGAGATTAAGTTTGCATGATCTAACCTGCGCCGTAGAAAAATGTCAATTTGGGAAAACAGAACTACGGTACCTTGGGCACATTATTAGGCAGGATGGAAACCAGGCGTGTCAGGAACACGTCAACATCGTCACTAATTTTCCGCAACCTAGAGGGAAAAAAGACGTACAAAAGTTCCTGGGGACGTGTAACTGGTTAAGGGAATACATTCCCCATTTCGCGGAAATAACTGCCCCAATCACCGATTTATTGACAGACAGGAAGCCATTCCGCTGGTCTAAACAAGCGCAAGACGCATTTGAAAAAATAAAAGAAAAGATGATGAAGCCTCTCAAACTGAGTCGACCAAACCCGGAACTACCGTATTATCTGCAAACGGACGCCAGCAAGGTCGGCATGGGAGCAGTTCTTTACCAAGAGGACCCTGCTGGAGACAAAAAAATCATTAGCTATGCAAGCGCAAAGTTCAATCAGACACAAGCGAAATATCACAGTAATGAGCAAGAATGCTTAGCTGTCATTTGGGCAATTAAAAAATATCGCCCTTACCTGGAGGACCGCCATTTCACGCTCCGAACGGATAACAACTGTCTCACCTGGCTACATCGGGTACAAGGCGAGAAACAGAAGCTCTCTCGATGGGCAATATTACTACAAGAGCTGAACTTTACTGTTGAACACTGCCCAGGACGACAGAATCAATTGCCGGACGGACTCTCCCGGAACCCCGCTTCGGAAAACGCCGAAGAATTGGACGATCAGGACAGGCTTGTCCCTCCGGAACGAAAGAAGGAGAATGAGACCGGTGACAACGAGCTCTTCCGAATGAAGGCTGAGAGCATTCACGAGGTTGTTACACAGGAACAGCAAGCAGACGCGGAGATTTCCAGACTCGTGGACATCCTGCAATCTCAACCGGAGAACTACGAGTTCAAACTCATCCAGGGAGGACTATACAAACGGATTGGGGAAACGTGGAGACTCCTCGTGCCTGAAACCGCCAAACAACAGGTCCTCTATGAGTACCACGACTCATCCCTAGCCGGACACCCCGGAACCGAGGAAACTATACGAGCCGTACAGTCTCACTTTACTTGGCGACACATGCGGAAGGACATTCGGAGCTACGTGCGGAGGTGTGACACCTGCGCTCGAACCAAAACCTCCAGACCGACGAAACCAGACCAGTTACTGCCACGACAACCCAGGCAGCCTTGGGAAACAGTTGCCCTAGATCTTATGGGGCCCTACCCACGCACCGCACGCGGGAAGAAATTCTTGCTGGTTGTAACCGACCTCTTCTCCAGATGGGTAGAAGCCTTTCCTCTCGGTTCCTCTAAAACTCCGAAAATCATAAAAACCTTGGAAACGGAAATTTTCCCAAGATGGGGTTATCCTCGAGCTCTCCTGACGGATAATGGACCCCAATTCACGAGCCAAAAATGGGTGGAATTCTGCACAGAGCTGCATATCCAACCGTGGACAACCGCCATTTATCATCCAAGAGCAAATCCAACGGAGAGGAGGAATCAGGAGATCAAGAAAGGGATTCGGATTCACATTGACCAAGGAAATCATCGAAGCTGGGATCTACATATTCCAGTCATTCTATTCAGCATGCGGACGCGAAGAAACGCAGCCACTTCTGTCACGCCAAGTGAGGCCCTCCTCGGGGAAAATCTGAAAAGACCCGGAGAATGGAAATTGGATAAAAGCACAAAATCAGCACCAGATCGAGACGCAAGGATACAAACCATCCAACAACAGCAGAGGGGTTATCAGGAAAAATACAGCACCAAAGACTCTAGCGCACCGCAATACCAACCTGGCGACCAGGTGTATATGAAAAAACACATACTGTCAGATGCCATTAAAGGATTCCACGCAGGTTTTGCTCCTGGCTGGGACGGGCCCTGTACAATCGAGACTCATCTCGGCGGAGAGGTCTACATCATCAAAAACCATGGCAGGGAACATAAGGTCCACGGGAGCATGTTAAAGCCTGCTCATACTAGGAACCTGACACCCGAGGTGGAAAAGCTGGACACCAAGACTGACCCTCAATCAGACAACCTTGTGGGACCAACGGCTATCACCAGCGACATGGAGGTCCAGGACGTTGCGGCCGAACGGGGCAACAACCCCCCACCACCTTCAAAGATGAGACCTTTGGATTCAGCTGCAAGAGAACAAAGGCAACGAGGGAGACCTAGGAAGAAACCAGGACCAACAGACCTCGCCAAGGACGAAGAATCACCTTCACCGCCGTATAATCTAAGGCCACGATCAAAGTACAGAACTTAATCTAGTGTCAGGATGTAAAACGGACATCTTCAGGGGGGCGAATTGTTGTACGCATTTGCATACGTCCGTTTTACAACCTGAAACAAAAAGAGAAATTAATACATTAATTTCTAAATAATAGATATTAAGGAAAAATACTTACCGCTTAAACGTATTAATCCATCGTTATAGCACAAACACAAACACTATCCGCCAAGAAAAACGAACAGGTTATAAGAACTGTCAGAAACGCGGAGAACTATAGAAAATTCTAGATGGCGGACTCTCGAACGTTCGAGAACGTACATGCGGCGTAGTCGCGGAGTATATAAACTCGGGCCCCAAGCGAGAGCGGCAGATATAGCCCAGCTACGAGACACTCCTAGCGCTCCCTACCTTACCCACCGCTGAACAAGCAGTTTCCGCATCCTTTCTGCTGAACAAGCAGTTCCTTCAACTCTTTCTGCTGAACAAGCAGTACCTTCAACTATTTCTGCTGAACAAGCAGTAATTACTCCTAGTAGTTGCTGAAAACAACTACTCTCACAACCTACTCCAGATATAATTCTAATTAAGAATATCCACTGTGATATCAACCAAAGCTAGACTAAGAGAGTTAACGTAAGACTGTACAAATACATTCTTAAGCCAATAAAGACTGATCTCTCATAAACGGGTCTACGAAAAATAATTTCCTCCTTGGATGCAACGTCCTCCTGCTTATACCCGAAGACTCGCCCGACGGGATAAGGAAAACGTCGCGCCGAACTCTCAAACGGGGACCGAAAAAGAAACATCCCGGGACCTTGAACCTAGGACTCCCGAAACGGCTGCGGAAATTTCGGCCCTGTTTGACAAAGTCGAGCAGGCGTTCCGTGACAAACTAAGGGCTAACTCTCAGCAGGAGAGTCCTACATAGAACGTATTCGTCGGCAACCCTTTTTGGATCGGGAATTAATAACTCCTCCTCCTTGCTACTCGAAGATAACATCAGTTCGTTATCAATATCTAATACCTTTGTTCAATTTTTGACAGTTTTTACATGGCGTCTTCTCTTCAAATTTCTTCTTATTGTATTGCCTTTCCTCGTTCTTTTTTACGAAATTATTTCTACTCACCAGATATTCACACTTTCTAATCTCATGTAGTAGTCCGGTTGAATTTGTACAATTCTCTCGATCTATTTTATTTCTAACAAATTCGGGTAATCCTGCTGCTATAAGCATCACTAGAGTCTTTGTACCAATATCATTGTCCATATCTAGCAATAGTTTCTCCTTCCTCATAGCATATTCCATCAATGAACCTTCTTTATACTTGTAGGATATAGCATATATTCCTGTACTCCATCCTTTGTCTGCAAATGACTCCAAGAATTTTTCTTTTCATCCAGGCCATCCAGCTTCCATTGTCAACGTTGTTAGTGTTGCTGAATGCCAGTCTAAACATGATTTGTCCAGGAATAATCGTAGTATTTCAATCCTTGTATCATCTTCACTGATTTCAAATCGTCTACATTCTTTCTCAAATGTCTCCAACCATTGCTTCGCGTTTGAGTGTTTACATACAAATTTCTCGATCATAAACCTTTCCGCTATGTGTTTCAAATTTAGTTGATTCCCTCTTTTCTGTGTGGATTCTACTATACTGGCTTCCACTATCTGTTCTAGATACAAATCATTGAATATTATATTATAATCTTTATCGAAATAAGTTTTCTCCATTTCCTCTGTACATGTAATCCATATTCTCCTTTCCTGGCCTCTTTGATTGAAGCTTTTTTTCACTCTTTTATAGTTTTCTGTTTTTGTCAACTCATTATGGTGACTTGCAAATATTTCATCTTCCGGCAATGCATACTTCTTATTGTCCTCTGTTGTAATGGAGGTTATGGCAATTACGCTGGTCTTTTTGTCGCTTGGTGATGCCACACATTTAAATGCGAATTGCAGTTTTTTTGCCATTTTAAACAAGAATTGTCGTTTTATAGGACAATTAATGTACAGGGCGATATAGTAAGCGAAAATATGTTTCTCTGTAAACGAAGGAGAGAATCCTTTTTTATTCACTATTCAACAACCATTATTTACACTATTTACAACCTTACCTGTAAACGAAGAAACGACAATTAAAGTTTACTATTATCAGTTCTCTATCTATTCACTTTGTTACTCCGTATTTCGCACTTATGCTCTACTATGTCTCTCCTCAATTTTTCTATTCCTTCTACTATCTCGCACTTGCGCTCTATAACGTGACTCTCATCAATTCTTCTATTCCTTCTACTAATTCGCACCATCTGACGGCGATTCGACTAAAAGGCGCGCGGAGCCTGAGAAGCGCGGCATCTTCAAACTAAGGAAAGTATCCTTTCCTTACATATACCGATATATAAACATGACTTCAGACATGGGATCGGTTCGGGAGATGATGTTTTCGGGTTGCGGTGGTTGGAGAACGCAAGCTAGGGATGTGCGATTCTTTCAAAAGAATCGATTCTTGGATCGATCTTGAATCGGCGTTCCAAGAATCGATTCGCCAAAAAATCGACTGCAATGAATCGATCTACTAAGAATCGATCGAAAAAATCGTAAAAAATGAAAACAAAAAAAATTCTGAGAGTTT
Organism: Netelia inedita; assembly: GCA_964017225.1. NCBI lineage: Eukaryota > Metazoa > Arthropoda > Insecta > Hymenoptera > Ichneumonidae > Netelia > Netelia inedita. The sequence goes on from OZ024920.1 coordinate 24,688,860, forward strand.
TTTTTTATAATTATATAGGCCCCTTTATTTTTTAAACTCATAATGATAAACACAAAATTGTCTAAAACATTGTTTTATTTCACGTTTTTACAAATATAAACAAATTTTAGACGATTCTCTCATTCTTTATAATGCTATATAAAAAGGCGCCAACGAATTTAAAAACAGTAACGACAGCAGAATGTCGTTAAACTTACCGTAAGAAAAACGAGATTGAGCTCAAGAATAAAATAATTCTCGCTCGACGAACCAATATACAGGACAGTGAATGCCAACGATGCCATTCGATAATTATAAACTATTCTGTACATTTATTTACTTTACACAACATTCATTACACACAAAAAATATACCTACTTTTTCCACTTCTCAAAACCAATTCACCGATGAACATTTAGGGGTTTTATACTAATTGGCAAGCAAGAGCAGGTAACGTCAAAAATGCGGTTAGGGGAAGGAAATGGAAGTGCATGAGAAGAACATAAAAATACAACACCAATATATATCAAACAGAATATTTCTACAATGTAGTCTTCTAATTCTATACGTACCTAATATTTTAAGTAATGATGTGATGGATAAAAAAATTCTGTTTTGGCGTTGAAGAAAAACTTATTAAACGTTGAGGCCGTTGTGCGGTTGAGCCGTTCAAGGAATCAAAAGTTGTGAAACTGTAAACAAAATTGAAATTGAACGAAGGTCGTAAAGGCTTTCACACACGAATCTCCGTAACACGTAATTCGTAAACCGTAAGGAACTTCTCCAATCAGAGTCGAGTATTCCCCTCTACAGAGGATCTACAGACGAGAATAGTCGACTCTGATTGGCAGATTTCCTTATGGTTTACGAATTACATGTTACGGAGATTCGTGTGTAAGACCTTAAATGCGTAAATGTGGTTCAATACCAGTCTTGTTTCAATCCCCCTATTTATTACTAGACGGTGGAAACTCGCCAAGTAAAAGAACGGGACATAACTACAGCGCGGCGCGCGCAGCCGCAGAATCGCAAATTTGCCTATAGGCCTATAGGCCACACCCGTGAAGTTGGCCGGACAGCTTGCACTTTATTCATTGACTTTTTTTATATCGTTAGGTGGTCGTTAGGTAGTGTTAGGTAGTCTAATCAAAACGTTAGGTAGTCAATAGTTTTTTCAAAAAAAAAATAATTAAAAATGTATGTGAAGTTGGCCGAAATTTTTTTTTTCCTTTATTTATCTTTTCAAGATGGTCAAATGATGTGTAATCGTTAGGTGGTCATGAATATACTAATTAAAACGTTAGGTAGTCAACTAAATCCTTGCAAAGGCCAAAAAACAATTTTGCGAAACCTGCATGCGCAACGCAAGCGTAAACGCCTGATGCCCGACTTGTCAGGTGCACGGTCTTATACCATGGATATAGGAATATAGGGATGGAGTATAAGCCCGGAACATGGATAAGGGGAGTGAAGCCGAAATGCGGGGAGGGTTATGTGCCTAAATTTCATTGGCTACGATTGTGCGCATGCTCAGTATACTGCGACGCGCCAATAGTCACTGGCAATTTAAATGTAAAACGATAATAACTATATTTGGTTGTAAAAAAGTTAATGGTAAAAGTATTATATATTGTTATTGTATATATATGTATAATGAAATACAAAAATTTATATTTGTAGGACGCGCAATGTATGTATTTGTAGGTAAAAATAAAAAATTTTAAGTTTACAAGAAAAAAACAATACAATTTATTTCGAATTGTTATAAAAGTAAAATCATAAAACAGAATACATATACAAGTAAATGATTACTGACCTTTGAATAATGTAAGTTTATTTAAAAAATGACGTTGACTTTTGGATTTTTCTTTATCAATACTATTTATAGTAACATAATGCAGACAAATTTTGACATATTTCTGCACGATAGTTCGAATTAAATGAACAGCATGATTTTCCATGACTGAATGATCGTGAGAATGTTCCGCCAAAGTACTAAATATATCAGCCTCTATGAAGTGTGTTAAAATTCGGTTTGTTAAATAGTGGCCATTAAATTTCTGTTTTATCAATATGCCGCTCTCATGAATAGCATTTTGCTTTCTTTTTCGCTTTTGATGATAACTATTTTGAAAAGAAAATGATATATTCCACGATTGTGCAAGCTTAGTCTCTTCTTGTTCTTCTTCTATTTTGTGGTTATGGCACGGATAGTTAGTCTCACTTGGTCTCACTGCACTTGCGCACTATTCCAGCCAATTAGATTCAGGCACATAATACCTCGTCCCTTCGTCGCGCAATGGTTTCCGCCCCGTGAACTCATGCTCCATCCCTATATTCCTATATCTATGTCTTATACACGGGTCTTGCAACTCGGGGTTTTGATGTCGTTCCCTTGACGTGCCATGCCGCTGGGGTCGCTGCGATCGAGGGATGTCCGGTGCGAGAGAGATGGCGATAGTCACGCATGCGTTTTACACGAGCTTTGAATCCAAACCCAAGAATCTCGTTGATACATAATATTTTCTAAAAATTTTGTTTCTTGAAAAAAAAAAAGATATATGATGACTAACAAATCGAAAATCAATGGATTGTATGTTAGTCGATATTGAACGTATCCACATTACTTTCATTCCCACGCATCTTTATCACACCATTCTCACAGTCCATCATACACCCCATATCAATCTATTCCCACACGCTAATCCTACACCACACTCACACTGCCACACATATACGCCCTTATCACCCTGAGTCAGCGTCTCACGGTCAACGCGAGACGTTTCACACGACGCGTGCACTTGACCACTTCGCCCAGGCCCAAGACAAAGGGCCTAGACTCACGGACCTCGAGAACGTCGCAAGACGCTTCAGTTCATCGCCAACACTTCAACAGGTTACACGCTACAACTTCCTCCCATCAATAATCCCAGTGCACTCCTCCAGTCATCTCTTACACAGTTCACCAATAAACTACAATAGTTCTACATTCATCTCCTTTATTATCATTTCTACCCTCGACCATCACAACTGGTGTCAGAAGCGGGATTGAAAAAAAATACGGATCCACGGAAAAATTAGTGAACAAAAAAAAACGAAGTGAACGAGTCCAAACAAAAAAAACAGAACAGTGAACAACAGTGAAAAACAAAAAAAAAAGACAGTGAATAACAATATAAAAAAGAGAAACAAAAGAGAGCGAAAAATTTTTTTTTCTCTCTCCCATCTATTCTTTATCTCTACCAATTTCCATACGCTCATCATTCATACGCGTGGAAACACACACACGCATAAGGACCAGAGACGCCGACGACACGAGGAACAGCGAACGACGGAAAAATTTGAGACGAAACTAAATAGAAGGAAGAAAAAGGACCACTGAATACAATAAAAGTATATACAAGGAAATAACAAAATTGAATGAAACACATATTCTATACTATTGTGGCAATGTAAGTACTAATTATTTAAAACAAATATTAATATTACTTCAAAACAAATAAGTCGAAGACGAAAGAAAGCAATTTCTGTATAAACCTTCGCCGCTTCATAAAAGTAATTGTTCTACCCTTTTTCCTAAAATCACCCAAAAACTCCATAAACCAATTTATAAATATTTCACAAAAATAGATAGCAACAAACAGACAATTTATAAATTCGATATAATAGTACAGTCACACAAAATTAGCTACCACTCATTCGCAATATATTGAATCTGTATTCCATTTCTTTTTACACATAAATAACTTTAGACATCCGTATAGAAGACACACAATTTTTATTTTTATTCTATAATTCTCGGAAACTAATATAAGCAAAAAAACAAAGAATCACAACATACATTTAACAAAAGATCGAATCTTCCCCACTGAACAAAAAGGAAATAACAAACAAATTCATTAGTTAATTGAAATTGTGGCGCGGTGGAATAATGCCCCCGTGCGAACAACGAGCAATAGAGCCTAGCTCGGCTCGAAGAGGCCTTTCCGACATTATACGAAGGGAGACGAAAAATTTCGAAAAGGAGCCGGCAACGCTGCCCGGCGCCCGGCGAGGCGACAGGCCGACGAACCGCGAGAGATTCGGCACTCTACGTGCAACCGGCAATTAGGCCATAACCATCGATAACACCTGTGTCGCGCTGTACATACAATAAAGTACTCATTGCGAAAATCCAAGTGAAAAGTCTTGTTCAGAGGTATATAAGTGTGAACCTCCACCTCCATACGCTCAAGATCCCCGTCAATCGCGAGCAATACATCTGGACAGATGAAGCACTTCTATATAGGAGAGAGGGGAAAGAGACGACATACACGCGTAGAGACGAGGAAACCAAGGTATTATCCACTTCATTATACCACGTGTGAGAATCTATAAAGAAGCATCTATAAAGATTTGGATTGGCTTGTTCCTCAACCTGCCCGTGTCAATTTATATCCGTGAAAGTTTTCGATTAGTTGGGAGGTCTCGGCTACGGATTCACGACCCCGGTGCCGTGTCTCAAAATTTATAACCGTACAGACTAGCCGGCAAAACGTGGCCAAGGCAAAGGGCACAAAATAAATTCTTTCCTGGCGCTCAACAAAACGATTACTTCTACCGAAAGAGAATCCGTAGTAATCGTGAGAAAATCGGCACCCTTTTGTCCGGTAGTGAAATTATTTAATTAGCCGTAAATAATTAATAATCTATCGCGTTACAAAGTGGCGCCCAACGTGGGGCTCGAGACGTTAAAACATTCTCGGGAAATTCTTTCTGCGTAACAGAAAAATTTTCGTGGCCAGTCATTATTTCAAAACAAAAAGAAATTTTATTACCACATAAAATAAAATAAAAGTTTTTGCTGTAGAAATAATTGTTCTCGTGTATTTAGTGGCCACTAATACGATCGGGAACATCGAATTATCACATACACACCGAGTGTCGAACAACGGATAATTCGAGGCCACGGGGTATATTCCGAATATCGGGAAATAAAATTCATAACTCGTCGAGGACCGAATTTCTTCACTTACATTACCAATATATCTGGATCTTGTGTTTACATGACGAGAGCGCGTAGCAACTCGCCGGTAAACATCTCGCGAGAGTCGCGCGTAAAGGTCGGCGTAGCAAGTGTAAGTGAGAAGGCACTCACGCGCGTCGACGTTGTCGAAAACAAAGGCAACACGCGAACTACTCCTCGACGTATAACCGAGCCAACAACGGCTAAATCGAAAGAAAAACTTTCACGAACGCAAAATTCTATCCCAATATTCCCTCATTATTTCTATCTCTTCCAATTCCTCACTTCTATAAGTACAAATATAATCACACTATGTAGTGTAATATTGTCTTGCAAGATTGGTGTCTCGGTCAAAATTCACGACGCGCAAGTGCGCGATGAAAAATATATATTTCTGTCGGCCCAAATACATTAATCCAAACTTTCAACCAGCAAGTACGCTGCCACGAAGCCTGGTGGCATAAGTTGCCATCAATGATATTTTCGATTTTCAATTGTTTTTCCTCGTTTATTTGGAACGATTTCCCCATCGTGATCGGCTCCCGTCAGCAAACGCAATATTCAATTGCTATGAACGAGCAAGACGAACGGGGTCTGTACTTCCGAAAAGACGACGTGAAAGAGCCGTACGTTGTCCCGATAATGCTGATGAAGAAGTTTTACGCGAATTCGAAGAGAATCCAAACAAGACAACACGTCAGGTAGCTCGTGCGGTGAACATATCGCAGACCACGGTATGGCGAATTTTGCGCGAGAATGGGTTGCGTCCATTCCATTACCAACGGGTGCAGCAACTTCTTCAGCGGGACGAAATACCGCGTATGGATTTCTGCAATGGTATTTTTCTGTTTTATTCATCTTCCTTCTTGTTTGATAATTATGGCGGCTTTAGAATACTATAATAATAACCACTAATAAAACATACGCAGGCTTTCTCGCACAATGTCGGCGAAACCCCGAATTCACGGACAAAATTCTGTGGACGGACGAGTCGACATTCACTCCGAACGGAGTGTTTAATTCCCATAATTTCGTAACATGGCAAGAGGAGGATCCTCATGCCATTCGCGAAACTACTTTTCAGTATCGCTGGTCGATCAATGTGTGGGCAGGAGTGATTGCAGACAGAGTGGTAAGTATCCTTGCAAATTAAGAAATCTTCCATACATTCTCCTCGTAACGTTTTTTCAGATCGGTCCATATTTTCTGCCGGCACGCTTAAATGCAGATCGGTACGCGCAATTTTTAATTAACGAATTGCCCGTACTGCTAGAGGACGTTCCTCTCCGCGCGCGAGAAACATTGGTTTTTCAACATGACGGGGCTCCCGCACTTTCTGCGCGTAGGGTGAGGGAAATTTTAGACACGCGTTTTCCGGGCAGATGGATGGGTCGAGGTGGCCCAATCATCTGGCCGGCACGGTCGCCAGATTTTAATGTGCTAGATTATTTTGTTCGGGGTCATATTAAAAGTTTAGTTGAGCACAGGCGTGAAGGTACCGAAAATGAAGTACGCGACGCAATTTTGGCGGCCTTCAATATCATCACGCCGGACATGGCGCACCGTGCGACGCAACAAATAACTCGAAGAGCCGAACTCTGCTTACAAGCAGGAGGAAGGCACTTCGAACAATTATTAAAGTTCTTGAATCTAGTCAATCTCTATTGTTCTGCTCAATCTAAATTTGGGAGGATCACAGGACGGAATAAATCACTTCTCTCTTCTTCTAGACTTTATTATAGAAAAAAACTCCGTGTCCGTCGACACATAAAACTTTATTAATGATAAGCAAAATAACGAATAATAGGAACTGCTATATTTCGAGTGTTCTTGACAGCTGAGGAACCCTTTTCTCACTGAGTTCTCGTATCTCCCCTGGCCACAGTTAGTTTAGATCGATGAGTCGCTAAGAGGGGAAGCTGCTGCCTTTCCATTGGCTGAGTAGCTCCGGCCACTCAGAGCCCTCGCCTTCCATCGTCGCACTAATTTCTTGTATCACACGTGTCGACGGTGTTAGGGCGAATCCGCTCGAACTACTCCAACACTTCCGTCGTTTGAGTGGGATTCGCGCTCTCTCTCTCTCAGATCCATGCTTTCCCTTAGCATGTTGAAACGGTCCCTGGACAACGACTTGGTGAAAATGTCGGCCTTCTGCAGCTCCGTCTGTAGATACTCGATCCTCAGCTCCCCACCTTGTACCTTCTCTCGCACAAAGTGGAAACGCACGTCAATGTGCTTCGTGCGTTTGTGAAATTCGGGATTTTTCACGAGCCGAATTGCACTCTGGTTATCCACGAAAACTGTCGTTGGTTCTTCACACGGACATGAAACCTCCGCCACAAGTCCCCGCAACCAAATCGCTTCACGCGACGTGATTGATACCGCCACGTACTCAGCCTCGGTCGTACTCAAGGTGACGATTGGCTGACGCTGACTCGCCCATGTTACCGGTCCGCCGGCCATCTCGAACAGGTACCCCGTGGTTGATCTTCTCGTCTCGATGTCACCGGCAAAATCAGCATCCGCATAGCCAACCAGCGTTGTTGCATCCGAGCTGCTTCCGTCGTTTCGATACTCAATGCCATAGTTCATCGTCCCCGACAAGTACGCCAGAATTCTTTTCACAGCTCTCCAGTGGCTTTCACTGTGACGATTCAAGTACTTGCTCACCTGAGACACGGCATACGAAATATCCGGCCTCGACACCACCGACAGGAACATTAAGGAGCCCATAGCTTCTCGATAAGGAGCTCTCGACGTCTCTTCCTCCTCTGCTGGAATGAGCACCACGTTTATGTCGCTTGGAGTGCTCAGGAACTTCGCATTCCCCATCTTGAACCTCTCGACAACCTTCTTCGCGTACCCGGACTGACTGATGAAGATCGACCTTCTCTGTCGATCTCGCTCGATTTGGAGACCCACGAACAAACTCGCGTCTCCCAAGGTTATCTTGAATCTCTGGCCCAGATGACTCAATACCAACCCGATCGTCTTCGCGTCCTCCGCGGCCACGAGTCCATCGTCCACGTACAGGGCCAGGTACACCAACTTCTCATTGATGCGTCCCACGAAAATGCACCTATCAGCATTCGTCTCCTGGAACTGAACCCGATTCAAGAAACTACAGAATTCCTGGTTCCAGCACCTTGGCGCCTGTTTCAGGCCATAGAGAGATTTCTCCAGCAGACACACAGTATTCCCCCTGGATCCATCCGTTTCCAGTCCCTCTGGTAGCTCCATGTACATCTTGACATCCAACTTCCCATACAGAAAGGCAGTTTGTACATCGAATTGAGCCAATTCAAAATTTCTCGTAGCAACGATCGACAACAGCACCCGAATGGAGTCGTATCTCACGACCGGTGCGAAGGTTTCGTGGAAATCTACTCCCTTTTTCTGCATGAAGCCCCTCGCACAAAGCCTGGGCTTGAAACGAGAGCCTCCGTCCGTCTTGTTCCTCGTGACTCGAAATACCCATTTCGAGTCTACCGTCTTCATTCCCTCTCGACGCCGAACAAGAGTCCACGTTCGATTCTCTCGATGCGAATCAAGCTCCGACTTGATCGCTTCTTTCCACTTCTCTCGATTCTCGTCCTCGAGAGCCTCTTGATACGTCGCCGGAATATTGAACTCCGCGATATTCGTCTCGAACCGCGAGGGCCTTCGTATGAGACTCCGATCTCGCAACGATCTCTCACCGTTTGGAACTGCTCGATCTCGGACTTCTTGATCACTCTTACGATGATCTTCACTATCATGCCGATCTTCACGATCGCGCACATCTTCCGCCTGAACGAAAACCTCTTCGTCTGTTTCGTCCCCCGATTCCTCCTCCCGATGAACCGGATCAGCTTCGCGCTTCGGTAGAAGAATTTCTTCATTACCATCCTCACTCGGTAGCTCAACCAATTTCCCGATTGTCTCGTGAAATGTCACGTCTATTGACACTTGCACTTTCTTCGTCCTGGGGTCATACAGCCGATAATTTGTCGAGTTCGAATCGTATCCGACCAGCACCATCTTCTTGGCTCTTGCGTCAAACTTTGACGTGAATTGTTTCGGCACATTCATGAAGGCTTCGGATCCAAAAATCCTCAGATGATCCAGGTTTGGTTTTACACCGACCCACAGCTCATAGGGAGTCGCTCCCCTCTTAGCGCTTGATGCTCCGGCCCTATTCGCTAGGTACACCGCCGTCGCACACGCCTCCGCCCACAGAAACTTGGGAAGATCTTTCGCCAAGAGCATTGTCCTTGCGCTCTCGATTAGCGTCCGATTCTCTCGTTCCGCTCTCCCATTCTGTTGCGGAGTATATGGAGCCGTGTACTCGCGCTGGATTCCTCTCGAGTCCAGGTACTCGTCCATTCGCTGGTTTTTGAATTCACGCCCGTTATCCGATCGCAACACTCGCATCACGCGACCGAACTTGTTCTCCATGAGCTTATCGAACTTCCGAAACTTGTCGAAAACGTCACTTTTGTGCCTCATAAAATACACGATTCGAAATCCCGTTGCATCGTCCTTGAAAAGGAGCAGAAATCTCGCACCACTGATCGACTCAACGGGCATTGGCCCGCACACATCGGTTTGTATAACTTCACCCGGTACCGTCTCTGCGCGCACTCGCGTTTTCTCGAACTTCTTACGATGGGATTTCCCCAGATGACACGAGTCACAAAAATCCTCACCCTCGTTCGCGAGATTCACTCCACACACGAGATTGTTTTTCACCATGTCCCTCATCGCTTGATCGTTGACATGACCCAGACGTTCGTGCCACACTCGAGAGTCGATTTTTACCGCGTTTGCCTCGTTCCCCGCACTCGCGTTTACTGTTTTAAACAACATTCTGTATATCTGGTTGTCTTGCAACACCCCGTGTCCAACGGTCAGCCCCCGATTTCTGAAGCTAACGGTATTCCGATAAAAATAAATACCGATCCCCTTCTTCGCACAAACGCCCACCGAGAAAAGATTTTTAGTCATTTCCGGTACATATAAAACATTCTCTATGCTCGACGCGACCCAAGACCCACGCGCGTATTTCCGAATCACGACAGTACCCTCGCCGACTACCGCACACTCTTTATCATCACCAAGTGTCACTGTTCCTCCCGACGGTAAGTCCCGATAGTCTTTCAACCACTCCCGACGAAAGGTAATATGGCGCAACGACCCACTGTCGGTAAGCCAGACGTCTCTCCTGTCAGCCCTCAACATCACGTTGATTATACCGACTGGCACTTCGCACTCGTTTTTACCGACGGCTGCTCCGCGCTTACTCTCTCTGCACTCTACGACGAACGCACAATCACGACTGTCTCCACGACTTGCACCCCCGCCACGGTCACTATCTTTCCTCTTACTCTTGCAGTCACGAGCGTAATGTCCCAGCCCTTTACAACGATAGCACCGCACTTTGTCTCTCTTGTCCCTTTTCACTTCACGTGAACTGCCACTTCGGGTATTTCTCTTTTCCCGACGCACTTCACTCGCTGCTGAAAAAGCACCCGACTTCTCGTCTGACGCGGCGAGTCTCGATTCTTCTCGAATCAACCGTTCCTCTAAATTTTCAATTGTTTGCGCATCCGGCGCCATGTTGTCCCACACAGTCTGGAAATTGCTATATTTCGCCGACAGACTCCCGATCACTTTCGCCATAATGGAACTATCGTCGAGGGTTCCCCCCACGTCGATATACCTCGCCGCATGGTTTCTCACTGCGGCCACGTGTTGCACAATGGACGCGTTCAGGTCCATCTCGTAGTCATGGAACCTCCTCGATAACGCCAATTTATTCGACGCTGTCTTCTGCTCGTGCATCCTCTCCAGACTCGTCCACATCTCATGAGCGGTCACGCACACGAGCAGCGGTTGCCTCTGACTCGATTCCAGTGCCGAGGAGAGCAGATACATTGCTTTCGCATTTTCTGCCTCCCACGTGTCGATTAGCTCCTGTCCCTGTGTCGGTCTCGTTTTCGTCCCGTCGACAATCTTCCAGAGTCTCTGTGCCATTAATAACGCTCGCATCTCGAATTTCCAACCATGGAAATCATTCCCGTCGAATTTCGTTAAATGCTTTATCGAGATTGCTTCCGCCATCTCGGATTACGATTTGGTCACACCGCGCGCGATTCACTCTAGCGAACATGATGCCCAATATGGGCGCTTCCGTCCTGCCGCGTGCTTCGCGCACCACGTTTTTCCCGTACCGGCGTTTCTCGCGTCACGAGGCTTCTTGCCTATCCCGCTCACGGATTCGACCACCACACTGACTCGAAATTCAGAAACACTCACTCCTCTTGCGCGACTGGGCCCATAACCTGTTGAATCTAGTCAATGTCTATTGTTCTGCTCAATCTAAATTTGGGAGGATCACAGGACGGAATAAATCACTTCTCTCTTCTTCTAGACTTTATTATAGAAAAAAACTCCGTGCCCGTCGACACATAAAACTTTATTAATGATAAGCAAAATAACGAATAATAGGAACTGCTATATTTCGAGTGTTCTTGACAGCTGAGGAACCCTTTTCTCACTGAGTTCTCGTATCTCCCCTGGCCACAGTTAGTTTAGATCGATGAGTCGCTAAGAGGGGAAGCTGCTGCCTTTCCATTGGCTGAGTAGCTCCGGCCACTCAGAGCCCTCGCCTTCCATCGTCGCACTAATTTCTTGTATCACGCGTGTCGACGGTGTTAGGGCGAATCCGCTCGAACTACTCCAACAAAAGTAAATTTTGAAAGTGGATTAGGCCTACTGGGGAGACCACTATAAAAAAAGCGCGCCAAGCTATCTACCTCAAGGTGGTGTGGAAACGATAGCGTTTCATTCCCACGAAATAATTTCGTTAATAAGTATTGTGTCACGAAGCTATAAACCTCGATTTAAATTTTCATAACGAGAAATATGTAGCAATAATCAACTTGCAGGTTTTATTGGTTACAGATTTTTCAGAACGAAAACGCGAATCGGTCGATAAGTAGTACATCGTATTCACAAGATTTTTGATAATTACGAGAATGTGAAATACTTAGCCGCTACGAACATTGTTCTCCACCACACTTTATGTATTTTCTATTTCGATGTAACTGATAATAAAAATATTTAACAACCTTCTACGAAGCGCCGAAGTCTCCTAAATTTGGGTTTGATAGTGTAAAGTGACAAGAAAAATTCTTTTTCGAGTCGCAAACGTGCGAATCTCAAAGCATTTTTTTAAAGTTAAACTTCTTTAGTATCGGGAGTGATTTTAAACTCGATGAAACTAAAAAGAGACAGACATTATACGTCCATAGGGTTTACCGTGCGAGAGAGTCAGATAGAAATGTGCAGGTATGTGGCGTTTTCTATCTTCTTACTATTAGTCTCCTCTATGTGCGGTACTTCGTATTCTCCCCACTCTTGTCTGCCGTAGTGCCGAGCCGAGCTTATTTTTCGGCCGATAATTATTTTTTCGTCTTGTTGCACTATCAACATGCCGATCAAACACGACAACTCTTTACATATTTTATTATTACTTTTACGATTAAATATTGTTCTTATAGGAGATACTAGAGAACGATATCATTTCTTTCGGACTCGATAGAAAGAAGTGATGGATTACAATGGAAAACAAACATCCCATTGCATCGTTTTCTCTATTTTTTTTTATATTACATGATCTTATTACGGTTTCAGATATGTTTGCTGTATTAATTAATTTTCAATTGCAATTGTTGTATTTAGTACTGGACATTTAGATAAAATAGTGGAAAATATCTACAAAACGGATGGGCAAGCCGCATTTTTTAGGACAAGTAGAAGGTCATTATCGATGTCTAATTCACCGGAAACCAACAAAATTTCCTTGTGCTTTCTCCACTATGTTTAATTTGAACTGTGCCGTACTAATTCGCGAGTTTGGTGGTCATAGAGACGAAAGTCTCGGCGCGGTACGGCGCGGGGAGTGGGTCGTTGATACAGCGGCGAGCGCGGGCAGTGACGAAATCCCCGTCCTTCCTCGCCGCCGCACCGGCATGCAATGATTGATACACTGCGCTGTCTACGCTGATTTTATTACGCAGTCATTTTTATTTTGGGCGGCTCTAATGCTTCTCGGCGCGCTCGGCAACATTCAGAGCAGTCGGTGCCCGGCAAATAAAATGACTGCGGAATAAAATAATAATAATAATTAACTGCTCTGAATTTTGCGATCATAAATGTAACGCCCTACACTGTGCTATATCTACGGCTAAGGCGGAGAGTGGGCGGCTCCAACGCTTCTCGGCGCGATCTGATTAGTCGAACTTAACAAATTCATATCTCGTAAACTATTGACAATATTCCCAATATATATTTGCAACTTTTGTTTGTAATGGTCCCATCTACCCCAGAATGAATGGTGCTATACCTTAGGAAAATCGCCCTGTATAATTGCACAAATTTTCTAGACAAATTGATAATGGTCATGCGCACCACTTGTTCATACAAAATTTATTCGAACAAAATATAAATCTCACAGAACTTCATTTATTCGGATTTATTAAACGAGCTTACGGTAGCTGTCCGCACAATTCACAAAAAATAATAATAATAATAATAATAATTTATACAATTTTCCTGTCTTCGAATTTCGACTATACGAACCTACCACATAAGTTTTCAGTGTCCCTTTTAAGTAATTTGCACAGGAATAACGCATTCGCGGAATTTATATAAATTTTATTCAATTTCAATTACGTACATCATTTAAAGGAGTCTATGGCGATTATTCGCATAACTAAATTGTAAAAACGTATCTGACATAAATTATAAGTTTCGTTCAAATTCCAACTGCAATTATTAAACAAGTTTCCCACGCTTATTCGCACAAGTTGCTTATGGAAAAAAAAATTTCCCTCACCAAATTCAAAAATTTGCTACGCATTTCCACTATGCGAACTTAATAGCCAAGCAACCAACGTCCACACGTAAAAGTCGTTCATGCGAAACTTATTCATCACATTTATAAATTTTCTTTGTATTTCTACTACGTGAATTTAGTAAACATTCCTCAGAATTTCAATAACGCGAGCTGATGAAGCGCATCTCCAAAATGCATCCACATAATTCGCCCACGTAACCCATACAAACATTTGTTCGAATAAAATATAAATTTTATCGAACTTTATTCTTCGGGATTACTTAATCAAGCTACAGTAGTCGTTCTCGTAATCCATGCAGAAATTCATTCGAATAAAATATAAATTTTACCGAACTTCATTCATCGGGATCACTTAAACAAGCTACAGTAGTTGTGACACGAGTTACCAAAAGACTTTACATTCGCGAAAACCGTCTACCAAAAATTACTTGCTGAATTTATAAAAATTTCATTGAATTATAATTGCTACAAATGTTCTATACAAATTGATAACGGTCATGCAAGCCACTTGTTTATACAAAAATCTATTCGAATAAAATATAAATTTTACCGAACTTCATTCATCGGGATCACTTAAACAAGCTACAGTAGTTGTGCACATAACCCATACGAAAATTTATTCGAATAAAATATAAATTTTACCGAACTTTATTCTTCGGGATCACTTAAACAAGCTACAGTAGTCGTTCACATAACCCAAAAGTAAAAAAAAAAAATCTTTTGTACTCGAACAGTACCCTTGAATTCCGACTATACGAATCCTCATCATAGTTCGAACTTGACTTACACAAGCGGTCGAACGTATCAGCAATGAAAAAAAGAGGGAGAGAGATTTTCCCCTCGCCTTGTTTACGAATAACCTATTCGCAGAGTTCTCATAATATTTCATTCGAATCTCATCCACATAAATTAATAGAACGAGTTCAAGGAGGGCTATTCTCGTAATTTCGACCACATAAGTCTGATCGCCAAATTTGTAAACCCTTCCCGTGTTCCGACTACACGAATCCGACCAATAAGTCTCAAAATTCAGGCGCGTAACTTGCTCATACGAAAACATCGTTCGTCACAATTGTGAACTATCTCCGAATCGCGGCTGTGTGGGTTTAATTAATAAGCATACAACATTGTTCACGTGAACCATTTATATAAGATTCACTCCATAGCGGCAAAAAGAAAAAAAAACCTTTCGGAAGATCTCAACCACCAGAGAAAAGCTCGTTGAATCAATTAATTCCGGTTGTCTACGAAATTTGCTTAGTCGGTGTTCAATTCATATTTCAAACCAAAAGAAAAGGAAAAAAAAGAAAAACTCGTTAAACAAATTAATTCCGGTTGTTCACGCAATTTGTTTAGATAAGTAGATATGTTATAGATATTTTATAACAATAGATTTAAACTCACGGATCAATTTCACACTTCCGTTTCCCGAATTTATCCAAACGAATCCGAGGCGTTAAATTACCCAAATTGTTTATACAATACCTGTTCGTTGAACTTATAAGATTGAGTCTCGTTCACACGAATATTCCTAAGCAAATTTACAGGGCCGTTCGCGCTGATTTGCGGACATTCAGTCAGCCACAAAACCCGTAAAATCTCAACCGGATTTCAATTGCGTGAATTTATTAAACAACCCTACAAAGCTCGTTCACAAAATCTGTTTATACCAAAAATACTCATAAGAAATCATAACCTTCTACCGAGCTTCCTTATGCAAAATCACTAAACGATCCCACACCGTCCATTCGCATTGATTGTGTATACAACGCCTAACCACCAGATTTATGAAGTCCCACCGAATTTCCATGCACAAAATTTAGCAAACGAGTTGCAAAAATTTACCCCGATAATCGGTCTACGAAAAACCTACTCGTCCAATCAGATAAAATTATCACCGAGGCCCGTCGAGGCTGATTTACAACGCTTCCCTGTCGTTAATCGAGCTCATAGCGCGTCACCGCTGCTTACAAGACTGACAGCGTTTTATTCGCTGAACTAAGAAGGGAGAGGCTTGGGACCTGACCGTAACCCGGCAATTACACAAACTCAACCTACGCAACATGCCGTCGGAATTCCTCGATTTCAACTCGCCTTAAGGAATCGCACAACCACCACCATTGCAAGGAAGACACTTCGACATGCCCGGCGATCAACCGAGTGGGACCCGTAAAGGGAGGGACGCACTTCCTAGTGAGGACGTTTCAAGGGGGGGTAGCACCACAGACCCTGAGCTCGAGGGTGCATGCGGCCCTCTGGCACTCGAGATGCCCAATCCGGCGAGAGCCCCACTAGCATAGGGCGGCGGAATCGGAAATGAAGATCAAGCTCGCATGAACAACCCAATATCTGCCCTAGACCATCTTGTGACTCTGATCCCTAAGGAACGGCAGAAGAACAAGGACGCAATAAAGCAAGGGACGACCCAGCAGATTCTAACTCGGTCGCGCGCAAGGAAGGACTCCGACCCCTCCACCACCCAAGGAGGCGATATCGAAGACGCTCTCCGATTAACCACCAACGCCCTCGTGCAATTAAACCTCAGGATAGAGGATCAAGGAAAACGCCAAGCTGAATGGAGGAGACAGCAAGAACTCGACGTCATGGAAAGCGAGAAACGTATTATCGACATGTTCTCCAGGATGACTTCCAGAGCATCCCTACCCCTACGACCAGACGGCAGGATCCGAGAAGCGTCATCTTCTGAGTCTGAACGACCTCACACTCGCTCCCCTCGGAGATCACTCCAGCGGGGAGGGGACCCTCGGCACAGCATCAGATGCAGGAGGACACAGCCCCCACGCGATCCTGAGTGGCGACCCGAGAAGATAGCACAGGCCCGCTCTTCGCTAATGTGTTCGGCCATTCCAGGCCCATCGACAGAACCGAGTCCACGAAACCATGGTTCACATGTACCTCCGATGTCGAACCCGATCCCTCTGGACAGACAAAACATAACGACGTTTCGCCCGTTACAAAACTACGTGAAACTAGCCAGAGATTGGAACCTAGTGTTCCCCTCCGCGTGCCTCGATCCAGAGGATTTCCTTCACGACATCGAACGCAGGGCCCGAACAGCGAACCTCTCAGAGGATCAACTTCTGTCGATGGTCCCAGATCTGCTCGTCAAAGAAGCTCGCGTATGGTGCCGGTTGTACTCACCAAACTGGCGTACGTGGAACGACTTCGTCACAAGCTTTAAAGCCTTCTATGAGGACAGGCGAGAAGACAGTGCCATATGGGCTAGTATTGCCGAGCGGAAGCAACATCCGAACGAGCCAGCCCGTGACTTCATAGTGTGGTGCGACAAACAATTTAACCTGCTACGCGACAGACCAACCCTCGACGTAAGGATAGGCTGGATGGTACGACACTTCCACGTACAACTCTTTAAAGAGCTACGACACCGCGAATTCCGCTCTATAGACCAGCTGGCACAAGCCGCCGCTGTTGAGGAACGGGACTTAGCCCTCATGAATCCGAGGATCACCGAAACAGCCTCCAGAACTGGTCGTTACACAACCAAAAAATCAAGAAACGAATAGAACTCCGCTGTCGCGCAGCCAACAAGCCGATGGTCGAACCAGCTGCAACAGAAATGAAGAAAGAGACCGAGATAACACTCACCATCCAAAATAACAAACCAATGCCAGGACACGCATCTTTATGTAGAGCCACCGCCGTAGAGCCCGGAGGTCACATGAGTCCCGACGACCCTGAGGACACCGACCCCGACAAAATACACACCGACTCACACGGGTGTATAAGAGGGACGAACAATCGTCTCCCGGACCCGAAGCTCAAAGAGGAGGCAAAGCTTCCCCGGGTACCGACGTTAGAGGCTGGAGGGCCGACGGCCGACCTCCCACCTGAGGAGAATTCGACCCAACAACTCATCATTGACGAAAGTCGAAAGAAGTCCCGGTCTATACCAGGCAAACTCGAGGATGAAAACTTTGCGGCGATTACGACGTGTGGAGTAGAGACACTCGACACCAGAAGTAAACCGCACCCCGAGTCCGAAGGGATTCATAACCTCGACGTAAGTGCTAAGGTCACGAAGTGCGGCGCAGAGGCGCTGGACACGAGAAGTGATAAACACCCTGGACCGGAAGGGATTCACGATCCTGGAGGGACGGTGGAGACCGCGACGCGCCGCGAGATAATCCTCGACACTAGAGGCGGACCACAGAAAGAACCCGGGGGGACCCAGGGTCGAGGGAAACGTGTGGAGCCCTGAACGTACGACGCAGAGGCGTTCAGTACCGAGAGAGGAACACATTATGGACCCGGAGGGGCTCGAAAACGAGAGGAAGGAGTGGAGCCCACGGCGGACAGTGTCGAGACACCTAAAGCAATAAGTGGTACACCCTTAGAGTCAAAAGAAGTTACTGAGTCCGGGGGAGCCCCGAGTAACCCAGAAACAGGTACTTGTACCAAATCGGCGGAGAACGCAAGCGCATCGACGCCGCGGGAATCCGCCGACCTTTCCGCACATGCGAAGGAGCGTTGTCTCGCGCCTAGCGGACCTACACGCTCGGGACTGAGCGACAACGGAAATAGCGGCCCCAGGCCCCACAGTACGAGTCGTCTCACTCCCACAGAGCAGGAGGTTTAAGGGGTGTCAAACATCCCCTCTCTCTCTAGTGATGAGGTTAAGAGGAGAGAAATTCCCGTATAAACGGGACCCGGAACCGGAACGGCCGCAAATGTCACCATTGACACTTGCCCCTGGCCACCCACCACCCTGGAGAGGGACCATTGCGGCTCGCTTTGTGAGGTCACCCGCGACCTCACGAATTCGACTTGCGCCCGTTGCCAAGCCCGGGACCAGACGTCGGAAGAGGGCAGGGCAACAACCCATGGATGCCGAGCGGACACACCATTGGGAATGACTACTTAGCCGCCCACCTATAAACGCTGCGTTATTCGGCGGGTCATACTTCATACCACCTACTTTTTCTCTCCTTATTATACAACCACCCGATTACTAAATAAAACAAAAACAAAAGGGGGGTGGAATTCTATATATCCTCTATATGTCGCGTCTTACTAACCCTGAGTTTGCAGGAAACAAGGAAGGACTACGAACAAACCGCCCTCACCAAGGAAGTCCGGACCCGAGCTTGACTCTAGCGGGGAGGGATGTGGCGCGGTGGAATAATGCCCCCGTGCGAACAACGAGCAATAGAGCCTAGCTCGGCTCGAAGAGGCCTTTCCGACATTATACGAAGGGAGACGAAAAATTTCGAAAAGGAGCCGGCAACGCTGCCCGGCGCCCGGCGAGGCGACAGGCCGACGAACCGCGAGAGATTCGGCACTCTACGTGCGACCGGCAATTAGGCCATAACCATTGTTAACACCTGTGTCGCGTTGTACATACAATAAAGTACTCATTGCGAAAATCCAAGTGAAAAGTCTTGTTCAGAGGTATATAAGTGTGAACCTCCACCTCCATACGCTCAAGATCCCCGTCAATCGCGAGCAATACATCTGGACAGATGAAGCACTTCTATATAGGAGAGAGCGGAAAGAGACGACATGCACGCGTAGAGACGAGGAAACCAAGGTATTATCCACTTCATTATACCACGTGTGAGAATCTATAAAGAAGCATCTATAAAGATTTGGATTGGCTTGTTCCTCAACCTGCCCGTGTCAATTTATATCCGTGAAAGTTTTCGATTAGTTGGGAGGTCTCGGCTACGGATTCACGACCCCGGTGCCGTGTCTCAAAATTTATAACCGTACAGACTAGCCGGCAAAACGTGGCCAAGGCAAAGGGCACAAAATAAATTCTTTCCTGGCGCTCAACAAAACGATTACTTCTACCGAAAGAGAATCCGTAGTAATCGTGAGAAAATCGGCACCCTTTTGTCCGATAGTGAAATTATTTAATTAGCCGTAAATAATTAATAATCTATCCCGTTACAAAATATAACAGCAAAGGCACGAATTTCGTTTTAAAAGGAAATTAAATAAGAAAATAAATAAACATATATATATAAACATAAATAAATTCACATATACAAGGAACTTACATTAAACTCTCCACTCTCACTACACCTTATAGAGTTCCCCTTTACCTTTTCTTTGAAAACATTACTAACAAGGGGAATATCTCTACCTGACCTCACCGATTTGAGCCATCTTTTGCAGGCTTGAAGGCCGTCACTAGGACTACATCAGGTAGAAATATTAAGACCCGCTTCTCAAGCAATAGCGAGAAACTCGCCATCGAAATATTCCGTTGAACCATGTACTCGGTACGTTATGATATTTTCAAGGGGCGCCTGGCGTAGCGGTAAGCGCTCCGCCTCGTATGCGCGAGGTCTCTGGATCAAATCTCACGGCTGTAATTTTTTTTTTCTTAAAATAAATATATCAGAATTGTGCATATTATTAATTTTTAATTATTCATTTCAATCGAGAATTTTTTCAGAGACGAATGTCTCTACAAAATTTCAGCAAAATTGAAAATGTCTGGTTTTCGGAACTTTATCCCAATTATATATTAATTATCATAACTGTATAATAGAGGATAATGCGGAATTGGGAATATTAATTTTTTTGTGACCAGATTGGAAATGAAGAAAATATACACGAGAAATTGAGCAAAATCAATATTCTCATACTAACGGTATTCGGTGCGTCACGTTCTGACCTGCTCGGCTTCAAGGGACACCTGCTCAATAGACAAAAGAATTTCTGTTAACAGGAAGGTAAAGTAGTTCCTAGGCAGTCACTCCACAGTCGTCTGTTAGCTCTCGAGTCAGCAACATCGTTTACAACCGTGTCTTGTGCCATAATGTCTACTCCGAAAGAATGTAGTGCCGTGCCTGGTCCTTCGACGGCCGAAGAAGATGTGCCTGACGTCGATTCCCTTCAAAGTGAAGTGTCGAAAATGCGATTAAAACAGCACTCGCATACACTGAAAAACTCCTCCTTGAAAACAATCTCATCGCATCAGAAGCTTCTACAGTAATTACCGATGAACACATGCAAATTGGAGAAGAAATATATTGCAAGACGTTAGAAGTACTAGCGGAAAATAAAATCGTGGTAGAAGATGAACTCATTTTCTTTCATGAAATCGACGAAGAAAATCTGTTTGAAGAAATCGAAGAATCTAGCTCTACTTCGTCAGACGATTACGAACCCGATGAGAAGAAAGAGAAAATAGACGCTGACTATATTCCGCTGGATTATAAGATCAAGGTCGTCAATCTGGCTAGAGAACATCCAAAATGGAGTTTACAAAATCTTCAAAGAAAGGGAGCACATCGCCTCAAAAGCATGAAATATTTAAAAACATGGCAAGAGCAGATAATCCACGGTGGAACGAATAAAGATAAATTTAATATTATTGATTCGTGGACCTACGATCGTTTCATAGAAGCTCGAGAATCGAATCAGCAGGTGACGACCAGAAAGTTGCAGCAATGGGCTCTTTCTTCCGCTAGCCAATTTCCCGATTTGGATTTTCAAGCTTCCAGTTCGTGGGTTGCATGCTTCAAACGGAGACACCGAATTCGTCAGAGGAAAATAACAAAATTTGTGTCCGAGAGAGAAAGCATTTCAATGCCGAAAATTCTTGCTGCAGCAGAAAAATTCCGAATCCAGACTCGAGCCATCATACCGAATTACAATAAGAATTACGTCATTAATACTGATCAAACAGGTATTAAAATAGGATCTTATTCATTTAAATGCAATTAATTAAAATTTTGATTTTTCTTTCCATTTCTAAATTTTTGGAAAATTTTCAAAAATTTCCGTTTTCAGAACATGCCAAAATTATTTTTGAACTGTCATTTCTAGGGTGCCAATACCAGTCGACTTATGATCGAACTCTCGCCGAGCAAGGATCAAAGGTGGTTCTCGTCCGGAGAAAGGACATGAATAAAGTGACACATTCGTATACAGCACAATATTCTGTCACCTTATCAGGCAAACTTCTACCAAGCGTCTTCGTCTGCTTGCAAGAGAGCACTGGATCGTTTGGACCAAGGGTGAAAAAATTAGTTGATGAGTACGCACGCAAATACAAAAACGTTGTTATAACATCCTCAAAATCCGGCAAACTCACAACAGGATTATACAAAGATTTTTTAAGCGATGTCTTGAAGCCATACGTGGGAGATAAAAAATTTCTTTTGCTCCTTCATTCTTGGGGAGGGCAAACAAACCCGGGTTTGTACGACGAAATGTTTCAAGACAAGGATGGTTTGCCAACTTGTAGTATTAAAGTTAATCCGCCAAAATGTACCCCGCTTGTACCGCCTTGCGAACTATATTTTTATAGACAGGTCCTCATAAAAAAAATACGAAATTGTACATATATTATCGAACAAAACAGAGAGATAACGTCTAGAGAAGATTGCATTAAAATTCAATCGATTGTACATCATCAATTGTCCGCCCCAATATTCGGCGATATGCTTCGATATGCGTGGTTCGCAGCCAAATTGTGCGATGATCGAGACATTTTCGTTAATGTAAACCAGGCTTGCTTCGCAACAGATATTTTAAAAAAGCCATGTGAATGCAAAAATTCGGCATTCATTACATGTGCTAGATGCCGCAATAATTATTGTTTTTCTTGCTTCTACGACCAATATCACCCTGCTTCGTGTAGTACTGCGTAAATATAACGATAGAAAATAAATAAAAATATTGCTTTTGCACTATTTCTCGTGTATATTTTCTTCATTTCCAATCTTCTCACAAAAAACTTAATATCCCAATTCCGCATTATCCTCTATTATACAGTTATGATAATTCATATATAATTGGGATAAAGTTCCGAAAACCAGACATTTTCAATTTTGCTGAAATTTTGTAGACATTCGTCTCTGAAAAAATTCTCGATTGAAATGAATAATTAAAAATTAATAATATGCACAATTCTGATATATTTATTTTAAGAGAAAAAAAATTACAGCAGTGAGATTCGATCCAGAGACCTCGCGCATACGAGGCGGAGCGCTTACCGCTACGCCAGGCGCTCCTTGAAAATATCATAACGTACCGAGTACATGATTCAACGGAATATTTCGATGGCGAGTTTCTCCCTATTGCTTGAGAAGCGGGTCTTAATATTTCTACCTGATGTAGTCCTAGTGACGGCCTTTAAGCCTGCAAAAGATGGCTCAAATCGGTGAGGTCAGGTAGAGATATTCCCCTTGTAAGCTAAATTCAAATAATTTAATAACTTAGAAGCAATTAAACACAATTATTAGAAATAAAATAAAAACAAAATCGCAAGAAATTTTTCAAGGAATTAAAACAGTAAGAAAAACTTCATACTGTAAACACACAAAATTTAATTTTATAGAATCAGAGAAACTATAATTTTGTAACAAGGACGATGCGGAGCATCTTCTTGCACGAGGGGGAGTGTAACGTATCCACATTACTTTCATTCCCACGCATCTTTATCACACCATTCTCACAGTCCATCATACACCCCATATCAATCTATTCCCACACGCTAATCCTACACCACACTCACACTGCCACACATACACGCCCTTATCACCCTGAGTCAGTGTCTCACGGTCAACGCGAGACGTTTCACACGACGCGTGCACTTGACCACTTCACCCAGGCCCAAGACAAAGGGCCTAGACTCACGGACCTCGAGAACGTCGCAAGGCGCTTCAGTTCATCGCCAACACTTCAACAGCTCACACGCTACAACTTCCTCCCATCAATAATCCCAGTGCACTCCTCCAGCCATCTCTTACACAGTTCACCAATAAACTACAATCGTTCTACATTCATCTCCTTTATTATCATTTCTACCCTCGACCATCACAATATCCAAACTTCTCCCTAAACATCAAGCGGTCATGAAAACAATGAACGAATTTTTGAATTAACAATTCGTAATGCGTTGTTGGCTATAAGTTCGAAGAGGCATGAAGTGTAGCTCGGTTATTTTGGGTTCAAATTCCTATTATTATTTTTTTTCGAGTCTCTTGGCGAATCAAAATAATTGATCTAATTATATAATTATTGAAATTTGTTTTAATTGAATTATTCAGAAATTATATGATTGTTCAAACTTTCCGTACAAAAAAATGCGCCATCCTGCATATAATAATATTAGTGCGTCGTACAGCATGTATTTAACGATTAAATATTTTTATAAACGTATACTTACAATTATTTGGAGGTTTTCAAATAATAATATAATAAATAAATAATATTTTGGTATCTCCTCGGTATCTTTCCTACTTAGCTAGTGGAACAGAGAATATTAAGATAGTTCTATCTTGAGATTCAAATCAAACATTATTTTTCAGTGGTTCTCACGCAACTTTTAACACAAGCTTTTATGAAAGACTACCAAAAATTGAGATTTTTACCAATAAATATCTCAACTTTTGCTCGGTAAAACTTTTCAAAATTCATTACATACCAGCAAACATCAAAGAAAGTTATGATTATGATTATACATCCCTCGATCGCAACGCCACCTAGATATTGCTTCAATACTGGTACCACCATGGACGTATAGATATATGGACGGAGCCTTTCTCCGCGGGGTTGAAGCCACAAGGGTGAGGGGAATGAAAACCTGCTGCAACGGATATGATGAACCAAGATGGCGGCGACGATATCTATTTTCACGGTGGGATGCCAAAGTAGTAAGGTGGCGGGGATAGATCACGGGGATGCGACGAGGGACGCATTTCGAAAGTAGCCCCGCGAAGCACTGGCCACATTTCGTAGCCGAGAAATAATTTGGAGGTAAAAACAGTGGAATGCCCTTTTGGAAATATATATGAGGTATTCCACGGGAGATCGGCCACCAAACTGCCGACCCCCCTTCGATTTTGACAAAAAAAATTTCCCTTATAGTACTTAATGAAAAGAGCAAGGCATAAAATTTTCAGATTTTTTTCGCAATTTTTTTTTGAGTTATGAATTTTTGAAAATTTCGAAAAAAAAAATTCAAATGCAAATAACTCTAGAACAAGACATTTTAAGTAATATTATAAGTGGGTCAATTTATGCGTACTGAATAGCTTTTTGAGAAAAAAATAACGAACAAATTATTTACAAATTTCTTGATGATTTGTTCTGGATAAAATTAAAAAACATCAAGTACGACGTTACCGATTTTTTTTCAATTTTTTTCCGAAATCCTCTTGCGATTTCAAAAAAATCTAGACTAGTTTTATCGTGGAATCTCGATATTTACTATTTTTTTCAATATTTTGAAAGTTATGGGAAAATCGAAATTTCAATGAATATCAATTAATATAGTAAGAGATTGAGATAGAAACCGTTTATTCTTGACATTAAGAATTTTACTCGTGAGTTCATGGTTTTAAGATTTTGAAAAATCCAAAATTGTGTGAAGATGGAAATTTTTCCATATATTTGTTGCGTTCTTGGTATCCTTGTGGTTTGCTTGAACTGTGATTCCCAACGAACTTTGGCAGCTTCGTAATCCTCTTGAGGTGAAAACTTGACCATGATATTTGGTAAATTGTTGGATTTCGATGCCCATTCGAACAATTCTTCAGGAGTGGTGATTTGTTTGTCCGGTGATAACTGCAAACTTGCTCGGGCTGCCATTCTCTTCACTGTTCCTTCTACACTATCACGCGGTCGTTTTCCGTAACCAGTGGCGAAAAAGTGACATTGAGTGCTGTAGTGCACCATCAGAAACATAATGGATTATTGACGGTTTCGAAAGTGTTCTCACGTAATTGACAATGATTTTACAATATATTGTACAATACACTTCTAAATACAACAAACACCACTCTTCAAACTAGTCTAGATTTTTTCGAAATCGCAAGAGAATTTCGGAAAAAAATTGAAAAAAAAATCGGTAACGTCATACTTGATGTTTTTTAATTTTATCCAGAAAAAATCATCAAGAAATTTGTAAATAATTTGTTCGTTATTTTTTTCTCAAAAAGCTATTCAGTACGCATAAATTGACCCACTTATAATATTACTTAAAATGTCTTGTTCTAGAGTTATTTGCATTTGAATTTTTTTTTTCGAAAATTTCAAAAATTCATAGCTCGAAAAAAAATTGCGAAAAAAATCTGAAAATTGTATGCCTTGCTCTTTTCATTAAGTACTATAAGGGAATTTTTTTTTGCCACAATCGAAGGGGGGTTGGCAGTTTGGTGGCCGATCTCCCGTGGAATACCTCATATGCAATTTATTTTTATGTATATACAAAATTACCATCGAGCAAATTTTTCTTTCGCAAAGCTCCTAATATGGCTTTGAATGTTGCAATGCGTTTCATATCCCTCCGTTGTTTTTGCTGAAACATCTTGATTTTTCTTCGGCATGCAATTTTTGTGTAATTCAGAGCATTCTGCAGTGCTTGTTTCCGTGGTAAATTGTCTGATAAGCGTGGAGACACCGAGATTCCTTGTGTAACAAAATCCTTCCGTGAGACTGCAATGATCGAAAATTACATGCACAAAGTTTTTAATTAATATTCGAAATTATAATCTGAACGGATATTTATATAAAATGTTATCGCAGGTTAATAAACACGATACCTTTGGGAGTAGAAGGCATATTGGGTGTATCAGAAACGTCTGAGCATTTTTTAGGTGAATTATTGTTACCTTCAGACGTACCCACAGTTTCTGTAAAAATGTAAATCAAATTAATACTGGAAAATACAGCGTAACATATCTGTATTATCAAGAGTTTGTTGGTTACTCATGTAAATAGCAGTTTCAGCAGTTTCCGATTGATGATGTTCATTTTCTATTTTTCGACTTTTCGGAGTAACTTCTTCTTCGTATGGGTACTCCTATAAATATGCCGTTCATATATAGATAATAACTTGTTGAAAAACATTAAATGTAATTCTGATTCACTAACCGAAACAGATACAAATGGAAGAGCACCAGGGTACAGTCTGGTGCAATTGACAGATGTCCGGTCCAAATATTTTTCACTGAAATGTAATGAACACAGAGCTGCAGTCTCTGGTACATTACTGGCTTCTAATCCCATTTCGTCTAGCCACTTGTTCCGTTCCAAAGTATTCTTAGGTATTCTATGATTAAATCGATATAAAATGTTTAAAGTTCATATGGAAAAATCATACCATGTAAGTTGTTTGCAATCATTCAGCCACTTACCTGTGAAACGAAATTTTTACATGAGATTCTTCCCATTGTATTTGTTTTTTATTCTTTCGACTTTGGGTTTGCTTACTTTTACAGTTTTTTGCATAGCAATCGGGCATTATAAAAAATAAAACAGATCACTTGTGTATGTATGGACATTCACCAAGTAAATAAACTGAAAGGTTGTGACAGTTATGACAAGTCGAGCGCGAAATATCTTCGACCACGGCACAGTTTTGTTACACCAACGCCGCGTGCCGTGAAAATAGACGCGTCTTAACATATATCTATTATATATATAGGTCAAAAACTGATGAACCAAGATGGCTGACACGTGTTTTCTCTTCACCCCTGTGGCTTCAACCCCCGCATCCATAAAGGCACTTTAGGCTCCGTCCATATATTTATACGTCCATGGGTACCACGGCCACCTGTTGAATTCTTGCCGAGTTGCAAGACCTGTGTATAAGGCCGTGGTCAGGTGTAAACAAGAATCAAGATGGCTCCCGCATTCTCATGCGCGGTCAATAATAAACCAACTTTCCGTTGTATTGTGAATGTTTGTGACATTAATTGGGATAAAACTCTTCACACATATTTCCCGAATACGACTTAATGGAATGAAAAGGAATAGTGGGGCCACATGTACACATTAACACGTTCCGTGCCGGACCGTTTTTTGAAGACTTTCCGTTCAGGCCGCGTGGGGCGTATACGACCCACATTTGTACGATTACATAAACTTGTTTTTGATGAACGCTTTACAATTTTTCATTAGTAAAAAGCCATAATTAGCAAGAAAAGGGTATAAATATTCATATGCATTAGACAACAGAGCAATAAATTTAATTTGTTAAGAATTATTTTAACAAACACATGGTCGAGTGTGTACTCTACCAGATGAGTTGCAAGCTCCTATATAACCATTTTAATAAAGTCCGAATGAATAAAAAATAAAGCGTTTTACTTCAAATATGATTAATATTATTGTTTACAAATCTGTTTACAATTACAAAGACATATTACGGTGAACGGTATTGAAACATGGCAAACATAAATGGGGCTTATCTGGACAGATAACACAGAATGTTGTAACTTTTATAGTATAATTTCTGGCCCATTTCGAGTTAAACGCTTTAACATTTTTTCATAACAAATTTTACATCGTTTTCTTACGGAATCGAATTTGCCCTCCATTTTTGTTATTTCATGGCGAACTCTTTTTGGTACTATGGGCAATAAATTATGATCTTCGTCGGACATCATATGCATAGCTAATTGTTTTCTAAATTCAACGCTTGATATTTTATTGTCTGTGAGACTATTATATATTATCCACGCGTTTACGACAGCCGTATTCAAACAAAGTTTAAATACAATTGTTTTGCCCCATTTAATTGATTTGCGTAAAGGATTGCAGTAGCGTGGTCAACGATGCACGAATTAATGACGGACGAAACAAACTGCTGTTTGAACAAAAGACGGTCGCGACAAAATGTCTGGTGTTAAACAAAGGCCGGCCGAAAAAAATGATCGTTACGCCGTGTGGAGCGTAGACGCCCCACGCTCTAATAAACGCAGTAAACATGATGTTAAGATGCCCATAGTTGACTCTTCAATAATTTTTTAAAGAATTCTTCGTTTTTCAATGAGAATTTCAAGCGGCCTGAAAGGAAAGTTCAGCGGGGGTAGTATACGCCCCACGCGGCACGGAACGTGTTAATTGCGCCGGCGGCCTCGCGGTTATTTTTTTATTCCATAAAGCCTTCTTCGAGAAAAATGTGTCAACCAAACTTTGAAGTTATGTTGACATTAAGACTTCTTATAAGTTCATCGTGTAAAAACTTAAATCGCTGCAGACATTCTTACCTGTTAAAGTTGCGTCAGCAAATTCGCAAAAGTGGTGAAACTGCCCACCGTCAGTTCTGCACCCAGTGCGCATTAGCCGTTGCGCATGCATAGTTCGCATAATTGGTTTTTGGATTTGTAAGGATATGGTTGACTACCTAACGTTTTAATTGGTATATTCATGACCACCTAACGATTAGGGGAAGGGGGCCCAAAGCGAGCACCAGCCTAAAGCGAGCACCCCATAAAAAATCAGCGTAAACAAACTCGACGTGGTCTCGCGTCTCATAGACATTACCCCCCGCCCCGCCACTCTCCGCGGTAGTTGTACCCCGCACCTCGGACGAACCCTAAGGCTTGTGTGCAAAAAAAAAGAATTTCGCCGTTTTTATACAATAAAAGGATGGTATGTAGATTCTGTTTTGACTGATTTTGAGTGCTCTATCCCAGATAGCAAAATCATATTGTATGTATGTCGTACTCATATCGGAATCGGAACATCGCATATTCTATGTATATACTTTTAATGTGAAACGTTTATACTATGGATGTTTTAAGTATATGGAAAAATTACCACATACATGTACCCCGTACATCTAAAGTACATACGTATGTACATCTCGATCACATACGATGTATGTGTATCGTATATTCGTTTATACCAAACACACATATACCCTGAATATGCATACCCGTATCAGACTTACACATGTGTTCCCACATTTACCCATATATGTGCGATTTGCGTCTGTTCCCGGTATATACATAACATATCCACCAACTTCACATTCATGCACGAATGTACGATATGTACTGTACATGCACATATGCTCTGCATGTATGCATTATATCTACCAACTGCGTCACACTTCTACAGCTTATACGTAGAAACGCTGCACGTTCGGGGTGTGCGCAGATGTCGTACACACATGCAGGGTACATAGGAAATTGCGGATACAAGATATATGCATGTATAAGGTATCTGGTACGTACATGCAGGATATATACGTGCGATGCTTTGGTGAAATGCATACACACTGGATTGTATGCTTGTATCACACAGTATGTGGTAAAATATTGTAGGCATATACAAAATACAAGCATACATACAAGAAAGTGGTATATGTATACCCGTTCCGGGTATACGTATACCACTTTCACCTGTTCATCCATTACATAAAAATATATACTACATCTACGTAATACCAACTTTCCCGTAATTCATAATATACGAAGCAATATATCTATATATGTCGAAGTGAGCTCACACAATACAATTTTCATTGGTTTTTCGGAATATTTATTTATATAAACTCAATATCCATACATAAGTACGATTCTCCATAGAATTAGATACTTAGTTTAGGACGAATAATGCATTGGAATGCATCGTACTCGCGCAAACGAAACTTAATATCATACGAACGTAAAAAATCTTATAAAAAACAAGAACTTCATATGGAATATTCAACTTATGCAGAAATAAAATCTGTAAGACCCATTTTCCAACGGTTATTGACAAAACCCGGGTCTAGGCCTCTAAAAACAATACGATAATCTCGAAACAGATTTAATACATACTCATTACTAACTGCATAAAAAGATAATAACGTTGCGATAGCATAATCAATTTTTTTATACATTATGCTATTGATTCGCGAAATAAATAATTTAAAAAAAAACGGATAATATAAGTGTTATATGCAGAAAAGAGTCGTATCATAACAGGTCGAGGACATACAAATTCTGTTGCAAACTCAGCTTGTATCTTTATGGAAGTACCATATAACTGTTTTTGTGGAGGTTTTTGAATGTCCAAAGATAAGAAATAAAAATCAGAATTGAAAATAAACTGTTTAAGATGGAGTAAAAATGATGGCAGTATTTTAAGAGCTTACGACAAAACCGGCAATTCGATTTGTTTTTGCTGCTACTCTAATTTTAGTCCTGTTCTCCATATTTGTCTGTAATTATATCTCTTTCTCCATCGCTGTAATTTTTGAAAACATCGCTGCCTCTTTCTTCGCTTCGCATGCTGACTCTACATATACCTTTGGCACTGTTGTGTGGTTTTGTACCTATTTCTAGATCAGGATTTTCCTCCCCGCCTTGGGTCTTGTTTCTATTTCCTATAGTTTGATCCTGACACTCTATTTCTTCTCTTGATTTCTCTTTATTTTTCTCTCCTTGACTCTTGTCACAGGCGCCATCTTCGTAATTATATTCACGCCAATCTTGAGATCTGCCATCCTCGCTTCTTTCATCTTCATCATTCTTTTTTTCTGGGACTGCAACAACCTCATTGTCCTTAACTTTCATAGATGTATTTTTGAGGCGATCTTTACATCTAACAAGCCAAGCTTTGATGTGACCAATCACCTCTGCTTCATTTGAGTCCGCTGTTTTTTTACAAAGTCGAACAGCATCTGAAATGATAATGCATGTAAAAATGTACTCAGTTTCGTTTCTAACAAATATCTTATTTCGCGACAAACAAACACCACGCCAGCCAATAAGAAATCGGACCGTACTCAAGATCGTGGAAGATATTACTAATTTCTTAAAAGGTTTCTTTTTCTTAGCTCCTTCCCAAGAATAAAGCGATCCCACTTCGTTAGTAAAGACTCTGTACATTATGCGTCGAGTAACTTCTTTAGCCGTTGAACCCCCGATGTGACTAAGTTCTAGGGCCTGAAATTAGTATATTATTGGTATCGTTGATACTAATTATTCAGAATTGTATCAATATTATCTATATGAAGGTAAATCAACGAATAACAATGGAATAATTGATAATTCATCACAATGTTGCATTTGACTCTGTCGGGAAAGCTACTACAGTACCACTACGATTAATGTGCTTCGCTTACAGACTAAGCTAATCGAAATGACAGTGCAGTAGTGAGAGACGTTATTAAGGTATCGGTGAAAATTCTGCGTACCGATAACGAGAGATTTTACACACAGCTTTTGCATAATCCATGAATCGGGCCTTTGAAAGCCTGTAAGTGACGCACAAACAAGATCTCTGCATGCAGGCATAACACAAATCTTTAATTATAAATACAAATATTTGAAAACAACAAAATGTAAATATTTTATAGTAAATACATTAGTAATCTGTACTTAGGAAACGTTCTAATGCTAAATACAATTATAATTTATATTTCGTAATTATAGTTAATTCGGAAATTCCCCAACTCTACATCATTTGTTGAATAACTCGTATAATATAAGGTTCAATAAATAACATTATCTTACCAGAATCTTTTTGTGTTCCGTTTTAGAATTTAGCCAAGATTCGACGGCGTATAGTGACTTTTCATCTAAAGGAAATTGATGCATGATTTCGGGAACGTCATTTGGAATCATTTGTCGCTCATTTTCTAATCGTCTGGTTTTTAACAGGATCGCCACGTCATTCATGAGATCATTCAACTTCAACTGAATAGAATCGATTTCTTTAAATAGTCGAATTTGAAATTCTAAAATTGAAAAACAAATCGAAATTTCAGCAATGTAACATAATATTATATCAAAGCAGTTTATTATCAACTGAATTCTTGTCCCACCAGGTGTCTTGCTTGTGGAAGCTTGAACTTTTTCTGATGTCGTTTGGACTGTTAGTCTCCTCTGGTTGTTCGTATCCGAATTTTCTAAAACAGGTGATCGTCTACCTCCAGTTTTATTTACTCTTGGTGGTGACTGAAATCTATTTCGGTAGTCTTGCGGACTGCGAGATTTTTCTTGAGATTGTCGAGGCCTCTTGGCGCTCTTAGTATCTTTTGATGATAATTGAAATGTTTTTCGGTAATTTTCCGGACTCCTGATTTTTTCGATAGGTGATCGATTTTTCTTAGTCCTAGGTTCTTTCGGCGATGGTTCAACGAAGTTTCGACTGTTCTGCGGACCTTGAGCAATTTCATTCGATGACTGAGTTCTTCTGGCTTCGGTTTCTTTTGAGGATGTTTGAACCCTTTTTGGGCAGTCTGTGGGTTCGGAATTGAATTGTTACTTCGATTAATATTGTTAATAGATTAATGTTATTCATTTAATAATGCAAATGCTTAAAAAAATAGATGTTAGCAGTGTAACTTTAGAAAATGTTCTTAATATATTTATAACACTGGACTGTCGTTAAATTCCTGCTCAAGGGCTCGGAGAGTAAGAATCTTCAAGAAAGAAAAGTGGTCGCAAGCGTATACGGGCCTTTTTTGGAGAAGGGTTTCTCTACGCTGGGTTCTCAAGTAACCCGACACTATTCAAACAAAATATGGAAATTTTCTTTATCATTTACGATTACAAATTGCCAGCACTTGTATTTTGCATGCCTTTTGAGGATATAGTAGACGTACCTTTTGAACAAAAGTATAATGCCTCGAGAAAAAAATTAGACTATACCAGTACAAAAATGAAACTGACGTTTTATTTTTTACATTAATATTACAAAAACAATATTTTGACACATGGCAAAAGTGTAGCTGCTCTTAGTTTAAAAAGTGTAGCCATTGCAAAAAATTTCGAGACTACACTACTTTCCAAGCAAATAGTTTAGAATCCATGCCGCTTATCCGAGTTTAATCTTTGATAGCTTAATTGTTCAGAAATTGACTTTGTGCTAATTACCTAAGAGAAATCTCCAAAGAACTGTAATTATTCTATTTTGTTAATTCGAATCCTTGTGCGTACCGATCGTGTGGCGAGAATTAAATGAAGGTGTCGGAAAAATTAATGCATTGATAATTGTGTCCAAAGATTCTGATATATTCACCTCCATATTATAATCAATCGAACGATAGGATCAACACATAAACGAAGGAAATCAATGAACGCTTTTTGAACTTCCCAAATTTTCAAGTAGAAATTCATTTTCAAGTATTATAAGAAAAAATGATTTGCCTCAAACTCTTCTGTTTAAAGTCACGCTTAGGAGTTGCATTTCGATTCTCGTTTTGAAAATATTTCTTGGGAATCTTTGGAGTATAAATTCTTACCTGTTTCTGGAAAAAGCTTGGTAACATCTGGATATGCATCATCATCGACGTCTGAATGTATATTAGAAGTATCCGAAAGTGATTCGACATCAGATAATGGCGGTCGTTTTCTTTTCTTTGACGGGCGTACGTAATTACTGTAAGGAATCTCGTCGCAAGCGGATGACAAGTCTGACGTACTCTTTGCCTTATCAGCTTTTCTTATTGCAACAGCAAGACTATCTAGTGAATTGACGACAAATACACGGTACTATTGACAATACAGTAGATCAAACTAAGTTATATTGCAAGTTCTCTTTAAAGTGTAATTTTCATAGGTTAATTCATAGCATCAAGGCGATCCTCAACTAGGTTTCAAATCTCAAGGGAGTACTCTACCTATTGCCAAGTTAAAGAAACTGTAAAAATTATATTAGCCTGTTTGCCTAGTTGAGTATGGTCTTTTAAATATGGCCCCAGAACGACCTATGAAATCGACGCACTTCCTTTTTTAGGTCCTTACGTCATTACATGGATGCTCCGGTATGGGTATGTCAATTCTTTTATGCATATCAGTGTATACAGGGCGATTTTCCTAAGGTATAGCACCATTTATTCTGGGGTAGATGGGACCATTACAAACAAAAGTTGCAAATAAACATTAGGGATATTTTTAATAGTTTACGAGATATGAATATTTAAAGGTGATCGAATCAGAACGCGCCGAGAAGCGTTGGAGCCGCCCACTCTCTGCCCTAGCCGTAGATATAGCACAGTTTAGAGCGTTACATTTGGGATTGCAAAATTCAGAGCAGTCAATTATTATTATTTTATTACGCAGTCATTTTTATTTGGCGCGCTCGGCAAAATTCACAGCAGTCAATGCCCGACAAATAAAAATGACTGCCTAATAAAATAATAATAATTGACTGCTCTGAATTTTGCAATCCGAAATGTAACGTCCTAAACTGTGCTATATCTACGAGTAGGGCGGAGAATGGGCGGCTCCAACGCTTCTCGGCGCGCTCTGATTCGATCAACTTTAAATATTCATATCTTGTAAACTATTAAAAATATCTCTAATGTTTATTTGCAACTTTTGTTTGTAATGGTCCCATCTACCCCAGAATAAATGGTGGTATACCTTAGGAAAATCGCCCTGTAGAAGACATTCTCTATCAATTCAGCCACTTTTTTACTTCTTCAGATTGGTTTGGACCGTTCCGGCTATTTTTTTACAGTACCAACACAACGGTCCGAAGATTGTATGAATTTTAGAGTCGGATAAAAGTGGCCATTTTTTAATAAAAAAGAAATCTCTCAAATTTTGAATGATAAATAAACTTTGTTGAGTCGACAAAATTATTCGGAACATTCCCCAGACAAACTTTCATGAAACTATAACTTTTATTACGGGATTATCGTTTTTTTAGGCTTGAAGTTTTCGCTCTAAAATTCCTTTGAAAAAATAAGCTACTTTCTGAAAATGTGGATTAAATTTTTTTTTTAATTTACAAGGAATATCTTCAATTGGTATGGAAATGTGATCACTTTTCAATCTAATCTAAGGGGACGAACAAAATGGCTGAATTGATAGAAAATGTCTCATATATTGCAGAGTATAGCTTTACCATAAGATCCCAAAATTGCAGCTGAGTACCTTTGCCAGTTTAACTCTGGCCGTTTGCTACGTTTGATATAATCGGTCTGCTGTTTTCCGGTAAAACTTTTAGGTGGCCAGTAGCATTCCATCGATTCTCGATTATACCAACATTCCGGTACAGCTTCAACTGTGTCCTCTTCATCAAACTTGACGACCAGCCATCTCTCAATTGTCACGTCTGTCATCAGTCGGTCATTAAGTCGAAAGTCCACACAAAGATTAACAATTTATAAGGGAAATGCAACACAGATCCCAAAAAATAGAATAAAAAAAATTATCAAACACAGTAAACATGAAATGAAAATTCAGATTATAGATGTAACATCGGAAAAGACACATAACGACCTTCATGTACAAGTACCACCAATTTCTTATTAATCGCATCAATACTCCACATTTGTAGTGGCGTATTAATTTTTCTTATGTAAGCTATGTCGAAAAGAGTTGATTGGCATGGCTTTGTATACAAATCTCCATTTCTCTTAAACTCATATCCCAATAATACTATAGTATTTCCGCAATGACAAAAATTCTTTACTTCTACAATTTTCCCATTTTCCAATTCTAAAAATCTATCAGCCACTTTGGAAATATTGATAACATATTTATCAGTTTTCATTTTTTGATATTGAGGTGAAGTACATTTATGAATTAAAGGACCTCTATTATGTTCTATCAGGTACTGTACAGTAGTATCAGATTTTTTAATAGTTTCTGTATTTTTTTCTTCGGTTACTCGACGAATTACTTGTTCCAGTGGTTGTGCAGATTTTCTAACCTTTTTTTTAAGCTCTGCAGATAATTTTCAAATTTAAAAGAACTAAAGTTGTCAAGTGGACCGAATAATCGGACGCAATCACCTAAATGCAAAAAGTTGTGGATGTTATGTGATATAAAATCTGGCCCATACAATTTCTGTGAATTTGAGACAAAATGTATAAATAAATTTTCGGCATATGAAATGTAATGTTCGAAGCGAGAATAATATGGACTGATTAATATTGAGGTAGCCAAACTTAATACGATGAAATTATTATATATTTTAGGAGATAGTATCCTTTTCAAAATTACTGAACCAGTATAAAGCAGAAATAATCGAAATTCTGTCATTTTAAACCTCTTGAATTCAATGATCGGTCGAGTCTTTCGAGCAAACTCGCAAGGAATATGTTTTTTCAAATGTTCGAGATTTTCAGATATTTTATTTATATCTCGTGCACAAAGTTTATATGGCGGTTTGCCATAAATCCATCCGAAACGCTTATTAGCGAGCATTTTTTTTACACCGCCCAGTAATGCAGCATGGGAATAGTCAATAGGAACGCTTTGAACCATATCAAACTTGGGAATTCTCAATAAAATTGTAATACCTAGATGATGTTCCGGCTGTGCTTGATTTCTGAATGACCAATCAGTTCTTTTTTGAAAATTCTTAGTTTCAATGAAACACATAACATTATTGATCATGTCGCCTTCTTGATCGCATTTGGTGCAAGAAAAATAACCCGAATGACCCTTGATTTTCAATATGTGTGACTTTGCAGGTGTATCACAAATTAACATAGACAGTTTAAAATCATGCCTAACAGAATGCAGTAATATCCCATTCGTCGACAATTCAATACATTCATCTACAAAATCCTCCAAGAAATCATTTGCTTTAGGCTTATCTTTACCATAATATAAGGCTGCCATGAAAACTTTATTTTCAATGGCTTTAACTGACAGAACTGAGAGTAATATGGGCCAAAATGAACTGGAAGTGCTTTTGAACAATGGCAGGCCGTCAATATTAACTGCAATAGAGATGTTCGTGTCTGCTGTTACATTTATGTTCGCATTTACAAATAGGCTGTTCAATGTTTCCAATATACCAAAATAATAATACGATCCAGAACCGAGGTTTTTCACAAGTGTAGTAGTTGGTGTTTTCAAAAGTGACCTAGGATCTTTCGGCAAATAGCTGTACCCAGGTTCTGCTCGTAAGATATCTAATAATTTACCAACAGTTGACATTGGTACATTGCCATCAATAGCCCATTTTTGCAATTTTGAGCGGAAATCTGGTTGGCTGCCTTCATTTTCATCGAGATAATTTATAATCGACCTGTTATTTTCAATATATACTTCGTCGACCAGTGACGAAGAACGTGACGAAGGTATATCACCAAGGGTATCAATACAACTATTTCTATTCGAAATGTCAGTTGGAAATTCGGTATCTATATTTAAATCATCATTATACGCCAAAATATGGTTTACGGTAGGAAGTAGATCACAAGTATTGTGTGTCCTTTCCTCTGTTTCTTCTGAACTAATTGTATCACGAGCATTAATCAATGATAAGGATTGACTCAATTTTTTTTTAAGATTTCTGCAAAACTTACTTTTTTTATTCGCTCTGTCCATGATTACAGTCTTATTTGCGTCAAGATTTATTTGAGTATGTTATATCTTCATAGTGATTATTCCTGCGACACAATTGATCTATTATTCAATATCATTATTCCGGAAAAACTACCTCAACTAAAAAAAGGTGTAATTGAAGATATTCATGAGACTGAGATTATAGTTTTTTTGGGACGTTTTTCCTAGCCAGTATCGTTATTGTACTGTGATTGAGAAATGTAATTGTTTGAATAAAAGACAATAACCATTTGGCAACAGAAGATACAAAAAGTGGTGAGATTTGGAATTCATTACTGATATTGAGAAATAATTATGGTTAACAGGCCTAGTAAAAATGTGAACTGGGCAAAATCATAACGGATGTTCAGTACGGGTTAAAAAATGATACGTATTCTACATTATTCTTAAAACTCACAAAATTCGATAATCTATATAAATGAAAATTGAAAGAAGTAATTTATTGAGCGAAAGAGAAAGAGAAAGAAATTTCACCGAATATGTAGCTGGAAATTCTAACGCGGGATTTTCCCCCACGTGGCAATTTGGGGGTTATGTAATATTAATCCACGAATTGTTCAACCATAGTGAGAAAATAGGACAAAATTATATATATCTGTTTATAAATAATCATAGCAAGCTTACCTATATGAAGAATGATGCAGAGATGCAGATAATATGAAACGATTTTGTTTAATTCCAAGTTGCAATGTTTTCACAATGCGAGAGTATATGACGTACCACCGCGTTGCCGGGGATCAAGAATGGGATTCCTTGGATCACGTCAAAAGTAGTCTCCAGAGAGCGCGAACTAAAATAAGTTGTCGGTGAAGATAAGATAAATAAAACTGAAATGTTGTTTCATTACTAATATTGGAAAGTGTCTATAGTTAATTAACAGCTCAAGTAAAAACTCTTAACCGCATAAAATCATAACGTATGCTCAGCATGCGTGTTAACGCACGTTAACAAAAAAATTTATACGTGTTCTTATATTATTCTTACTACTTTACACGTTTCGGTAAAACAAATAAAAATTGAAGGAACTAATTTGTTGAGAGAGAGAGAGAGAAATTTCGCCGAATGTGTAGCTGGAAATTCTAATGCGGGATTTTCGTCACGTGGCAATTTGGAGGTTATGCAACATTAGTCCATGAATTCTTCAACCATAGTGAGAAAATTGGACGAAATTATATATATATCTGTTTATAAATAACCATAGCAAACTTACCTGTAGGAAAAATGATGGAGAATTGTAAAGAATACGAGGCGATCTTGTTGTAATATTTTCACAACGCTGTATCTTGTCGAAACTAGCCCAGGTCCCTGCCACTGCTGGTCTACCGAGTCCCCGTTATTGTCGCCACGTAAACTAACCTACCACGCGGCGCTAGTAGTCACCCGCGTGAACCCCCACGCCAGTCGCGCAAACGGAAAAAAGCCTGTGTGTGTGTGTACTTCACACACGTAGGAAGTGAATACTTCTCTTTTGACCAATCTCATTTTGTTATATTATTATTTATCAAACACGAGCGCTCACACAGAGTTTTTATAGCTAAAAATATAGCTTTATTGTTTAAAACACTCGATATTTTCGCGTTCGGCTTTCTGTCGCACGCGTCGTACGAAGCCTCGAATTCCCGCCCGAGCATGCGCCGGCGAGGGAGAGGGAGTGACGCTCTCACTCTCTCACACATCAGTCTCCCGCTATCTTATCAATTCCTTCATTCTCCTGTCCGGTTTAACATACGCAGTGAGAGAAAAAGAGAATATCGCTCTCTCGCTTCCACCTTCGTCTTTTTCTATTTTCCTCGATCCTCCATTCTCTTGTCCGGTTTAACTTAGGCACGGCCAGCCCCCTGGCACTCAGCTCACTGGCTAGTCTCTCGATGACGCCAGCCGCTACGTGGCGTTGGCAGTGATCCGCGCTGTCCGTGATGCGCTTGCGTCACGCTTTTGGCATATTTTATTTCATAACAAATAAGTAAAGAGTAATTGAATATATACATATAAGTGTAGTCAAAATGTACAAATTTTTTAGCCTGTTGTCTTAATTATAAGTCTAATAAATATAGAACAGGCTAGAAATTCGGTACATATTTGATAAATTTGCATTTATATGTTCGACTATTATTTAATTATTTGTTATAAAATAAATATTGTCAAATTATTTCTCCGCAATTATATCTATATTTTATTATACAGGTAGGACAGGTAGGAGATTAAATGTACACAACGGGATCGAATATATTATTAAAAATATATTTTACTTGAAATCACAGCTTCAAAAGTTATCGCGTTTCAGTATAGTTTATTTTTTACAATGTTTAGCCATCTTCTTTCGGATTTGATTCTTTTTCTGTTGTTCTGAATTAACGGGCTTCGACATATTCGGAAGCACCTATTCGACCTTTTTTGCTTCAAATTAAGATATCTCCAAAACTATTCAACATTTTTCGACGATTTTTTTAGTTTTGTTCAGAAATCCTTTATTAATAATTCTATATGTGGTTTTGGAAGATATTCAAATTAGTAAAGTTTTGGTACCAATTCAAAGTCGAAAAACATTGGTTCGAAAAATCCTCATTTTCAATGTACCTTTTCTCAAGAACCATACGGTCGACTTTCGCCATTTTTGTTGTGGGTATATATTAAAGTGTTATAAACATTGTATCGAGCCTTTTTTGTTGAATAGTTTTGAAGATATCTTAATTTGAAGCAAAAAAGGTCAGATAGGCGCTTCCGAATATGTCGAACCCCGTTAAGGCGAATTGTTGCCTGTCATGGCCTTTGAGGCCGGC
Source organism: Netelia inedita (assembly GCA_964017225.1). Taxonomy (NCBI): domain Eukaryota; kingdom Metazoa; phylum Arthropoda; class Insecta; order Hymenoptera; family Ichneumonidae; genus Netelia; species Netelia inedita. Next base: position 24,729,564 of record OZ024920.1, read on the forward strand.
GGGGAGTTCGGGCAAGGGAGTAGAAGCGTGGAAGCGTGCCAGCGCCCTGCAGTGCGAACTAACTATGGCGCATAAAACGAAGAGAGGTTCTGTATAGAAAATCATAGGAGTGTCAAGGGGCTGCGCACGGCTCTCCAGCGTCGCATAAGAAGTATTCACTTAAAAAATATCCACTTGGTCCACGCGACGAAAAACATGACGAGATAATACGGTGACCGTGCTTTGCGGAGTGGGGTTCATACAGGTGACTACTGGCGCCGCATGGTGGGTTAGTTTACGTGGCGACAATAACGTTCTGTTAAGAGAACTAGCCAGAGAGCGCTAATGTGTGTTATGGTTTTGTTTCCCTATGTTTGAATCTGCGTGTTCGTGTGCGCAAACACGAAAAGTTGTCCATCCTCCTAGCGGGACGAGCGTTTACATACATCATTTACAATCGTCTTATTATAAAAAATAGTACTGATAATACAGAGCATGGCATACATTTGTGTAGTGAGCATTTATTTCTCATTCTAAAGAATGTACGTATGGGGTGCACCGCCTCAGCCAAATATTGTATTCGATTGGAATTTCCGTACTTTGTGATTCAATTAAGATCTAAACAAAAAACAGTTAGCGACATTCGGTATAATATGAACAACAATCATCAACCAATAATATCACCAAAAAATTATTAACAAATTGTTTAAACAAATAATTACGTAACAATTTTTTAGTCAGTTCTTTTTTGTTTTAAGCAAATCGAATGTGTTTTTTTTTAACGGGATGTTTCTATCAAGTATATGATTGACATATCCTACGCATATTCATACAACACAGTAACTTTCATGTGCTCCTCGAGAACATCTTTAGGTTGTTCTACGTTCAGCCAACAAAGAATGTTCATATAATATACACAGACTATATTCTACATATATTCATGGCATAGAGGAATTTTTATATACCACTCTGCACATTTCTGAGATATACCATGTTTCTGAGATAAGCATATATCATATCATATCTATATCCCAATAAAAATGTTCGTCCAATGTCCACAGCCGATATCCTGCACATATTCCCAAACACATATTAATGTATTTTTGTGTATGCTTGGACATAACCATGTACATTCAGCAACAAATGTTCGTATCACATACCCGGCCGATACTGTACGCATGTTCGTTTGATGACGAGAATTCATGCTCCATACGCATATTTTCTTACATATGTTACCCAGATGTACCATGTGCATCCAAAGTAGAGATATTAGTATTATGCAAACCGGGAATATCCTGCGAATGTCCTCATCCCATGGAGCGTTGAGGTGCCACTTATGTACGCCTTCGGAATGTACTATGTACATCCAAAGAAGGATATTTATATAATGTACATGGGACGTATATGCTCCGAATGTTCATATAAGGGTGGAGGCGTCAAAGCGTATCGTATGTACTTAGATGGAATGTACAATGTATATTCAAAAATAGATGTTCTTACAGCGGACGAGACCAATATCCCATGTATGTTCTTATTTGAATTTGTATTTTGAGAATAATTATAAGATATAGTATGTACGTCCATGGATGTATATGCTCAAAATTAATATGCTATGTATAAACATGAAATGTACCGGACATTTTTTGCACATAGTGCAGCTCTGATGTATATGCATTGTACATTGAATGCTATCTGGGATGTTATTATCAAGATGCGTCTTGTGTATTGGGCTTATCTTACTTCAATTTAATCATATTTGCGTGTAAATATGAAAATAAATTTTAGGTTTGGTCCGATGAAAACGTGGGCGTGACGTAAAAGGCAAAGCGAGCAGGGCAACGCGAGCATGCCCACTATGCCCTCGTGATCATGCTCGCCATGCCGTCTGTTGATTGCATTGAAATGACGCTAAATTTTTATTTTCTTATAATTATCATTGTGTTATTTACCTACTCTAGTCATTTCATTTCCTTTAGGATGGTGAATAAATATAAAAGAAAATCAGATCAAGGTTTTTGGAGTGAAAGTACGATGAAAAAAGCGATGCAGTAGGTGACTGAAATAAAGCTGAACAGTTTCTTTGTTTAATTTTAGGTCTAGTATTCTCAATATTCTTTTTGATTTTGTGAAAGTTTTATGAAACTATAAGTTTGTTTCAAAAGTGAGATTTTTGTTTAATAATTTTGTTTAACAATATTTTATTTTGTTTGATTGTTGAATTTATGAAGAAAATACTGCAAAGTTACTGATGACGACTGAGTAATTATAAGAATGCTGATTGAGCGATTTTAATTTTAGTTAAAGTTTAAGTACCTATAATAGTTATGTTTAAATTAATATCAAAATGATGTTCCTAATTATGTTGTTGTGCAATAAAGATTCTTTATTATTGCCCTTCTGATATTTTCATCAATAAGTACATTTCTTATTTATTAATTAGACATTAAAAATAGACGCATGCTCGCTTTACCCGTTGCGTGCCCACTTTGCCCTAATGCTCATGCCCGCTTTAGGCCAGCCTCCGGGCAAAGTGAGCATTCGAAAAGGTTTCATATTTTGGATTTTAGTTTCATATTCTTGACTCGTACGAGAAATTTATGCATTGGGTATGAAACTACAACAAATTTAGCATCTAATAGCATTAAAAGTATTACTAATCTATGTATGAATATACGTTTTTCTCTTACTTAAACTTAGTGTGCCCGCTTTGGGCCCCCTTCCCCTACGCATCATTTGAGCATCTTGAAAAGATAAATGAAGGAAAAAAAAAATTTCGGCCAACTTCACATACATTTTTAATTATTTTTTTTTGAAAGAACTATTGACTACCTAACGTTTTAATTAGACTACCTAACACTACCTAACGACCACCTAACGATATAAAAAAAGTCAATGAATAAAGTGCAAGTTGTCCGGCCAACTTCACGGGGGTCTATAGGCCCCACTAACTAGTCGACTCGATTCTAAGCATGAAGGATCGATTTATGGAAGATCGAGACAATAAAGAATCGATTCAAAAGATCGATTTTTTAGACCTCATGGATCGATCTTGGCAGAATCGAATCGAGATCGCACATCCCTAACGCAAGCACTCGCATACGGCGGGCGCAGCACGAGCGCGCGGTTATCCACGCGACTCATAACGTACGATGAAACAATTCATTGTGTTGGCAAAAATTTATTACTTTTGGCATATCGAAATTATGTACCGCCCTCTCAGAGGATGAGATGCCGATGACGCTTATCGCTGAGAATCTCCGTTCGCTAAAATGGACGGACAGAGTTGTATCTTACAAAAAATGTACATCAAATAATATGCTTCGCAAAATAAATTCTTATTTATTATGGACATATGGGCGCATATACATGGGTGTACACACACACACACACACACGCACACACACACCCACCCACCCACCCACACACACACACACACAACACACACACACACACACACACGCGCGCGCGCGCGCGCGCACACACACAGCCAGGTATATACAGGGTGAATCATAATGGGTGGACACCACTTTTTGATGGTATTTACCATGCGTCGTAAATTACCGACTACCTACAACTGGATTGCTTGACCGCTCCAGAGATGGCAGTTGCTTAGTGACAGGCAACTATATTCACGCATCTTCGCCGATTTCGATGAAATTTGGTATGCTTATAGAATGGATAAAAATACAAGATATGAAAAAAATTTTAAATGCAACAACGTTTATTTTTTCGCGTACTTTACACTGGATATCTGAATGGTGCAGATAGCAACAAATCTCTTATTATTTATTGCAAATTTGTAATTTTTTCATACGTATCTCCGAGAGTTTTTAACCGATTGGGATGCAAATTAGCATAAAGGTAGAGGATGAAAAAATAAAGTTGACGGGTTTGTTATTTTTTAGATATCTCATAATTAAGAGGTTGAAAATGCCCCTCGATTTTTAAGTCAATTGCATCGTATGATCGGATTAATTTGTACAGACTATTTCGACTCATTGCATTTTCATTTCATCCCATTTTTATTTCTACAAATTTTCGTCCATGCCACACGGTAAGAACTTTGAACGTTCGTGAGGGGGATGGTTGGGGGAGGGGATGAGTGAAATTTACAAATATGTATTCGTGTATTCAAACGAACTTATATTAACGTAAATTTAACCCGGAATGGCATAAAGTTACCCAATCATACGATGCAATTGACTAAAAAATCGGGGGGCAGTTGCAACCCCTTAATTATGGGATGTCGAAAAAATAATAAACCCGTCAACTTTATTTTTTCATCCTTTACCTTTATGCTAATTTGTATCCCAATCGGTTAAAAACTCTAGGAGATACGTATGAAAAAATTACAAATTTGCAATAAATAATAAGAGATTTGTTGCTATCCGCACCATTCTGATATCCAGTGTATAGAACGTGAAAAAATAAACGTTGTTGCAATTTGAAATTTTTTCATATCTTGTATTTTTATCCATTCTATAAGCATAGGTACCAAATTTCATCGAAATCGGCGAAGATGCGTGAATATAGTTGCCTGTCACTAAGCAACTGCCATCTCTGGAGCGGTCAAGCAATCCAGTTGTAGGTAGTCGGTAATTTACGACGCATGGTAAATACCATCAAAAAGTGGTGTCCACCCATTACGATTCACCCTGTATATATATATATATATATATATATATACTATACATATATATATATATATATATATATATATATATATATATATATATATATATATATATATATATATATATATATATATATATATATATAGAGAGAGAGAGAGAGAGAGAGAGAGAGAGAGAGAGAGAGAGAGAGAGAGAGAGAAACAATTGCACTCACGAATGGAATATATAAGCATTTATAAATAAATATATTACATTCGTATATGAGGCATTCGCATGAAGTCATCCACCCTGAAAAGTGAAAGTCGGCCAATCGTCTTGAAATTTTTATGTTCGATAGTCCTATGGATAGTGAAGCTTCAGCAAAAAATTTAAGGCTCTAGCTTAAATAGTTGCCTAGCAATAGGGGCTCAAATTTGTACCATGTTGGCCGTCGTGGCAACATTCCCAGGTTTTTATCTTCCCGAGAAATATACCGATTTAAAAAAGTCAGGAGTGATTTTTAAAGCATTTTCTGCGTACTTTAAGAATATATTTTTTATTTTTAATAAAATTAATAAGTTCATAAATTTTTTTAAGTTTAATGTTAAAAATGACTTTTTCTCAAAGATCGACCCCTTCGATTTTTATAAATTTTTTTTTATTCCAAGGGTATTGATATCGCGGATGAGGGTTGATATAATACTCATTTAACGCCCATTTTTAAGGCCTACAACTTTTACGTTTAGACGAATTTCGTAAAATGACCTGGCGAAGAGAAATTTCGAAAAAACTATACTAAATATTGTTTACCCTAATTTTTCACCCCGATGGGTCGTCCTGACGAGGTTGAGTCTACGAACAAAATTAAAGGTGAATATTCAATATATAAATAATCTTGGATGAAAGATTTCGTACAGTCAAAACTTTTTCAGCAAAAGATCAAAATATTTTTATTTTCGTTAAGGGATGAAAACATGGCAAAATTCGAAGGTTGTTTATATGAACGAAATTGTAGAAAATATTAACTCCTATATTTTGTACATTCAAACTGCACCCGTAAAATCAACATCTTTTGAGCGATCACGAAAATACGATTTTCGGAGTATTTCTTCATTTTTTATGGAGGGGTTCCTTTTGGAATTAAGGAATGTTTTTAGTCCCAATCGACGCGTCTTTTTGAGAGCTACAACTTTTTCATTTGAATGGAGTTCGAAACCAAATTTCCCGGCGAGTTATTCTCGAAAAACTGATTTTTGGTACGTTTCCCCCACTTTTTGAAAACGAAAATGAAGAGATACGAGTTTGGCGCTGTGGTAAAAAATGTAGCTGAGGGTTCAAGCTACAAATTGTTCCACGGCGGCGAGTTCGTATGGTCAATAGTTTTGCCAAAATTTCATTTTGAATTTTCAACCCCCGAAAGGGGTTGAAAAAAAAAAAAATTTAAGGGTGGACCATACGAACAAAGATTTAGAGAATATTATTCTGTATATTTCTTACATTTACATTGTACCCGAAAAATCGATTGTTTTTGAGTTATTCAACAAACAAATTTTTGTTGATATTTCAACAATATTTTTGGGGGTGAAGATATTATCGGAGAGGGGTGATCAAAAACTCAATCGACGCGTATTTTCAAGGGCTACGACATTCCTATTTGAACAAAAAAAATTCGAATTTTTCCGAACGAATTATTCAATTAAAACTAATTTTTCTAATTTCACCCCTCTTTTTCACCCCCAAAATGAACTCCCGCGACTTCGGTGCTGTGGACAAAAATGGAGTCCGGATTTTTCTGAACATTTTATCTCATGGGGTCGACCTTGTAGGAGTTGTAGTTTAGCACAAATTTACCCCCATCAGCCTTCATCCCTTAAAAAAAAGCTGCACCCCGATTTGTGGGCAAACTTGGATTTAGCACCGACGACACCTACAGAATCACCTGTCAAAAAATTGGCCTTCTTCTAATTTTGTCAGATTACAATGTAACACCGTGACTGGACTAACTAGTTTTTCCAATATCTTTGTCAAGTCTGAGTGTTCTTCAATCTTGTGTTGAACCATTTGTTTTAAAAAAATTCCTCTAAACTGGATGTTTCCTTCATCATGCACGTATATATTTTTCAATTCCTGACAACGTATCCATGCTTTTAATTCCTCGTGCCGTTTTTCTAACGAATCTTTTACCTTTTTGAAAGTGTCCGTCTTCAGTAACTCTTCGTGAAACTCTCCATAGACAAGTTCTTCTGGTATAGCATACCTTTCTCCTTGTTCTGTTGTAATTGAGGTTATGGCTATCACGGTGGTTTTACTATCTCTTGGGGAAGCCACAGCTCTGAATTGAAATTGCAGTTTCATTTTGTGACAAAAATTGTCGTTTTACAATATTTTGTTAGGATATAAGCTGGGGTTGTTCCAATAATTGAACCAAATTTGTTTCTCTGTAAAATAAGAGGTTATGTTTTAATTGGTGTTACTATTTACAATCTATACACTGTAACGGGATTTTCCCGTCACCCTCGTACTCCCCTCCGATTCTCCCGCCCCGAGACGCAGACTCCTGCTAGGCTTGCGGCCACCGGCCGGGGCGTTTGGGCGCCAGGTACCGGTGGTACCACCGGCCAAGACCGGCTTATTTTAGTTTTCCGCCCCGGCGGCCCCGCGCCTCGGGCGAGGCAGGGTCGAAGGGTTTCCGGATCCGTAACGGGCTAGCTCAGCCCGCCAACTGGCGACTAGGCAGAGGGGTGTGGACGGAGGTGGGGAGGCAACGGCGACAATAATCACTCCCTGGTGGTTCATAGCCTTACACCAAAGTTTATTAACCATTTCCGCGGGGCCTACGCACTAGGCTTCCATACATGGGCGCACTTATCTTTAGTTTACAAGGGCGGTTTTACACCTACCTGGGCCGCCTGCCCATCTTAAGGCCCTATGAATGTCCGACCCGAGTCGGCCCCACGCGTGACGACCACGAGTACGTAGCCGCGTTAGATAGCAGCGGAGTTGGGGTTTTCGAGGTTCGCCCTTAAGGCTGTCCGAATTTGTTATTCGACCAATGGACTTCGCCGTGGCAACCGCCGCGGATACATAGCGCCGATAGTTAGCCGTGAAATTGGGGTTTCAATGTTCGCCCCTTAAGACTGTCGGAATTCAATGTCCGATCCCCGGACTTCGCCGAGGCAAGCATCGCGGGTACGTAGCGCCGATAGTTAGCCGCTAAAGCGGGGTTTTAAGGTTCGCCCCTTAAGACTGTCGGAATTCAGTATTCGCTCCACGGACTTCGTCGTGGCAAGCATCGCGGATACGTAGCGCCGATATTTAACCGTGAAATTGGGGTTTCAATGTTCGCCCCTTAAGACTGTCGGAATTCAATATCCGATCCCCGGACTTCGCCGAGGCAAGCATCGCGGGTACGTAGCGCCGATAGTTAGCCGCTAAAGCGGGGTTTTAAGGTTTGCCCCTTAAGACTGTCGGAATTCAGTATTCGCTCCACGGACTTCGTCGTGGCAAGCATCGCGGATACGTAGCGCCGATATTTAACCGTGAAATTGGGGTTTCAATGTTCGCCCCTTAAGACTGTTGGAATTCCATATCCGATCCCCGGACTTCGCCGAGGCAAGCATCGCGGGTACGTAGCGCCGATAGTTAGCCGCTAAAGCGGGGTTTTAAGGTTCGCCCCTTAAGACTGTCGGAGTTCCATATCCGATCCCCGGACTTCGCCGAGGCAAGCATCGCGGGTACGTATCGTCGATATTTAACCGTGAAATTGGGGTTTCAATGTTCGCCCCTTAAGACTGTCGGAATTCAATATCCGATCCCCGGACTTCGCCGAGGCAAGCATCGCGGGTACGTAGCGCCGATAGTTAGCCGCTAAAGCGGGGTTTTAAGGTTTGCCCCTTAAGACTGTCGGAATTCAGTATTCGCTCCACGGACTTCGTCGTGGCAAGCATCGCGGATACGTAGCGCCGATATTTAACCGTGAAATTGGGGTTTCAATGTTCGCCCCTTAAGACTGTTGGAATTCCATATCCGATCCCCGGACTTCGCCGAGGCAAGCATCGCGGGTACGTAGCGCCGATAGTTAGCCGCTAAAGCGGGGTTTTAAGGTTCGCCCCTTAAGACTGTCGGAGTTCCATATCCGATCCCCGGACTTCGCCGAGGCAAGCATCGCGGGTACGTATCGTCGATATTTAACCGTGAAATTGGGGTTTCAATGTTCGCCCCTTAAGACTGTCGGAATTCAATATCCGATCCCCGGACTTCGTCGGTAGTTAGCCGCGACATGTAATTACGGTGAAGGAACCGCGATAGATAACCGCTAGATAACCGCAGCAGGTAATTACGATGAAGAAAACGCGATAGATAACCGATCGCGCGTAACTCTTTACAGGATCGCCGACGTGTGAGAGAGACGGGCCTTAGCTACCTTAGAAGTAATACCGAAGACGCAAACATAGGACGTACCTATTACTACCGAAAGCGCAAACATCCGACTTCTACATTTCTCGGTATTGGGATCTGACAAAATTCGTGAGACATCTGGTGGTACATTTTGAAACTAAAACCGGGGTGCATTGCTCGCGTTACAACGTAACACATCAGTAGTTTTGAGAAATTGAACAAAAATGGCAGAAGTGAGTGTTTTTACGTCTCGTAAACGATCTAAAAAAAGAATTTCATGTTCCGTATATGGATGCGAGAGTTCTTTTCAAAAAAATCGTGAATTAACCTTTCATAGTTTCCCCAAGAAAAATGCACGATACATATACCAAAAAAATTTGTTCGGTGATATGGAACACTTGGATCAACTCCAAGCATGGAAAAACGCTTTGAGGATTGCTAGTGCAATAAATTCTCACATGAAAGTATGTTCATTGCATTTTCAAAAAGAAGACTACATTTTACCGAGTGAGTAGGATGCGTTTTTGAGGTTAAGTATGAGTCCAAGTAGCATATATTCTACAAGATATAAAGGTTACATTGAGAAAAGAATGGAACTGAATGAATACTAAAATAAACAAGTTTCCCTTTGATTACTTGTGTAACGAATTGATATTTTACAGATATTCCATCCCACGTAAAATATTTAAAGAAGACTGCCATCCCATCACGCAATCTGCCTTGCAGTTTAGTAGAGCCAAGGAGAGAAAATACAGGAGAGAGCGAACGCGAAAAAACAGTAAAAAACAGGACTGATCACAAAGAAACTTCAAGAGGATTAGATTCTCAGGATTTGGAGACCGATACTAATTTGGAAAATATGAACCATGCTGAAGGGAATCATTGCTGCGTCGAAGATGTAACGATGGAGGATGAGCCGGAAATTGAAGCAGAGGGGAAATCGTTTGCAGATATCGCAGTGCAAGTGAAAAGTGACGACTTGACACCGAGTTTCACAATGTTTATACAAACCAATGAAGCATTGAGTACTGCTACAGGGATCGAAACATTAACAATTCTAGATACTATCGTTGAAATTGCTAGAAAAGTCATTGAAAATGATTCCACATATTCGAATGCAAGAATGAGTCTACGTGAGCGAATTATAATGACGTATATAAAATTAAAACAGAATGTCTCATATTCGTTTTTGGCATTAATGTTTAATTGCTACACCGCGAAGCACTGCCAGCGAATATTTGATGAAATGATATCGTTGTTGAGTCGGTGTTTAAAATTTGCTATTGCTTGGCCAACTAAAGACGAAATTTCCAGAAATTTACCAATATGCTTTAAAGATTTTGAAAATGTTCGGGTGGTCGTCGATTGCACTGAAATTTTTATACAACATCCAACAAAGCTTTGCTGTCAAGTTTTGACATATTCTCGCTACAAAAGTTGTAATACGTGTAAAATCATGACTGGTGTAACACCGGCAGGAAATATTTCTTTCATCAGCAAACCTTATGGTGGTCGAGCAACAGACGATGACATATTTGAACAAACCAATATTTTAAGTCTATTGGAACCCGGCGATGCTGTAATGGTGGATCGAGGATTCCGTAAAATTGATGAGCTTTGCGAACGGAATCATTTAAAATGTATAAGACCTCCATATTTGAAAGAAAAAAAACAATTTTCGAGAGACGAGGCAATACTTACTGCTAAAATCGCGAAAGCAAGAGTCCACATTGAACGCTCGAATCAACGTATCAAAACATTCAAAATTGTAGGTGCTACGATGCCAATGAATCTTATCTCACGAGTAGAAGATATTTTTACAGTTATATGTGCCACAGTGAATTTATCTTCACCTATAATAAAAGACGATAGATTTATGAATGTTTAAGTTATTAAAATTTCTCTTTATTGTAATATATGTTCTCTTTATCGTAACACATTTATTCTTCTTATAACATATTATAACAAAATAAAAAATAATAATTGCAGCACAATCACAGACTTGTTATTTAAATAACATTAGATTAAGAAACAATTAATGGTCTAACGATTTTCATTATTATTATCATCGTTTTCACATATGAAGTGCACCATTTTATCGTCTTAAGTTTTCTTCAAACTACTCAACATATTAAAAGTGTATATTTCATTGAACGGAATATCAATCACTACTATGCTCTTATCAAAAGAAGCGTATATAACGAAGAAAGCGCTTTTTAAATTTAATACTGCCATTCCAAGTTGAATTTGGGCATAATAGGCGTGCTTTTCTTTTAAACTAATATTTTCGTTTTTAATCACCAGCCCTTTTTTAAATTCAAATTGAATGGCTTCTATCACAGTCTTTGTCTTGCCTTTAAACGGACATTTAATTTCTACTAATTTAGTTGGAACATTTTGGTCATAAATTACTCCATCAGGCGAATAAGCGAGCCATAGATTTTGACTCGAAATGACTAGACCAACTTCATTAATTTTTAAATTGAAGGTAGTCTTAAATACCATTAAAGCTTCACTTTCTGTTTTTTTCCCGTACTCGGTGTACATACTTGTGAAGTTTTTAGGATTAAAATACTGGTCGCATTTTCTGTTCCAGTCCGCATTAATCCTTCTGGAAAATGTGAACAATGCGTAGCACCTGGAACCTGTAACACGATATCGTCGTTGCTTTTGCCATTCGGAATACGATTTCTTAGTTTTTTGGCATATCAATGCAAAATCGTCCTGCAATCTTCGAAGAGTTTCCTCGCAACAGCTTCGCTGGATTGTTACGGGAACATTCTTGACAGTATCCATGAATTCACTTCTTTGAAGCGTAAACAGGGCTTCGACTGCTTCGTCCACAGTGTCACAGATATTTGCATCAGCTATGTTATTCTCGACTGACTTTAATATAACAGGATTGTGTCTTCCAGACCTACAGGATCGAAAAGAAATCAGATATATTATGAATACAAAAGTTATATACAGAAAAACAAAAAAATGGTAATAAAAATGAAAGTCACAATATAGAGAGCATATAAAAAAATTCGAAAAACAACTAGAATCGCCAGAATAGTTACTTACACATGTTTCGAAAAAGCAGAATTCGGCAAATTTTTTAAGATTATAGATTTTATTGCCATTTCGACATCTTCACTCAAAGGATTCTTGTTTTTCTTTACTTTGAGACATTCGTGTTCTTCCAAAGGACGAGCCACATAATTTTGTAGCGTGTCTTTATATTTTCGCTTCCACTGACACTGAATGTCAGTACAAGAAAGTATTGAAAATTCATTTCTGAAAAAAAATAATACATAACAAGGTAATTTCCAAGAAAGTCAATTGATTATCAGCAAATTTTGAGGTTATGAACGTACCTAGAGCAGAACAGTAGTGCAGCCATAATGTGCTTACATTTTTCACCAAGTCCAGCTTTACAAGAACACGACATTGATTTAACCTCCCCATTTTTCCCCAAAATCCCGCGTATTTCATGAGGAGATCCACGCACATTTGACGTTTGAATACAAGACGCTGATATTTCAAAAACGTCACTATGCTCCTTCACGATACCGCAATTTAACAAATGTTTTGCAGCCACTAAACGTTCACCCTCTCGAAAGTTTCGATGACTAGGAGTTGATGCAGACCATTGGCAAATATTATGAATATTTAAAACTATCATATTTGGCCATTCGTATTCATAATTTATATATTTACATGGTATGTCTACTATTGCGCGGTGTTGGAAGACGACTGCACCCCGGTCTGCGCCATATTGAATTTGGCCACGCCTCCATGCCAGATCCCAATAGTCTGAGGCACGGTCTTGTATACAGGTCTGGAAACTCCGGTGGAAGGGGTAGGTCGCTTATTGAAGCCGTTTTTAATTCACTAGTCGCCGCTAGGTTCGTTGCGATCAGAAAAACCGCCACGACGGGGCCGGGGGGGTCAGACAGAGACAGCACTAGTCGGCCATACTTTTATCTCTCTGTCTCTGTTCCACCCGTTCCACCTTCATGTTCGTTTCGCGGATATTTATTTTAAGTTTGAAACACTTTTAAAAGAATCAGGAAAAGGAGTTAGTCCCGTCAATTTCGATTAATAAGATCGAAAAAAAAATGATCTCATTAATCGTAATCGAAACGTAAACTTTCTAAATAAAGCTATCACATTCCATGTAAACTTTAGCGGAGCGGTTCTGTGCTCCCCTCATATTCGAGTGGTTTTTAGTTTAAAGCCATTTGTCTCCTTTTTTTTCTTATGCAATTTAATAAAAGTACAAATACAAAAAATTCCCTGATATTTTTCATTTTTTTTACGTGCATTTTTTTCATATCAAGGTAAGCAGAATGAATTCTTTCAAATTTTGTTATGTTGCCTCTTAATGTTTTTTTTTCATTGTGAATCGGTTGTCAACGGTAGCATATATCTTATTAACCAGCTTCTATTCCCGAAACGTATTAAACGTATCAAGGTAAGTAACCATGAAAAAAATGTTTATTATATTATTCATCTTACCACGTTGATGTAACGATTTTTGTTTGTTTTCAGGTATTCCATTATGGTAAGTATAATATAAATAAATGAACAGAAATGCCACGTAAACATCATGGTAAAATAAATAAATAAATGCAAAGACACTTGTTCTTTTTTCATATTATCACGTTTATTTTCTGTTGTTTGCAGGTAAGCCAGCTGTTTAAATCCAGGTAAGTATACAAATGAACCTTTTGATATTTGTATCCAGTAGTTTTTTATGTTAATTTTGTAAGTATTCCAATTGTTTAAATCCAGGTAAGTATAAATACGATAGAAACTTTTTCTCACATTTTTCATCCTAATGGCACGTACGATTTGTTTACAGGTAATCAATTTGTTGAAAGGCAGGTAAGTATAAATATACCCAAACATTCAAACATTCTTTACAACATATTGCATTGATTTTTATTTCCTTGCAGGCATTCCAGTCAAATAAAGATATAGATTAATACAAATCAATGCTCGTAAACATTTTTCCCGTTTTTAAATGAATTTTATTTTCACTATTCCAGTTATTTATTCTTTAATTATTGCAGGCATTATATTTTGGGAAATGAAGGTAGGTTCGAATGGAAATAAATCCTCCCCTTTCGTTATCGTTGTACTGTATACTACATGCTCAATTCGACATGAATGATACTTGGCTGCATTTTGAAATTGTAGATAAGGTAAAAAAATGTATTCCATTGTTTTGTCGTTAACGTGAACAGCTTATTCGTTCGTAAGTTTAGACAGTTTCTTTTTAACAACAAATTTCTTCTTTAGTTTTAAATTTTCTGCGTGAGCGTTTTGCCTCATTCTCAATCTGAGATAGTAAACTATTGCATACGACAGAATTTCTGACGCATGGTCTTTACAAGGAAACGTGAAATGGTAAGTATCGAGAACTTCATCCAGTGTCAAATCGAAGACGTCAGCACGGGAGGAATATTTCGCAAACGAGGATTCTATGTGATGAATAAGATTAAAGAAGTGGATATTTGCGTGAATCAGACCACCGCGTGATTTAATTTGGACCAATTGCGAAACCGAGGATGCGCAGTTGGACCTTAATCTTACGGCTTCTTCACACGCCGCGCAGGATTTATATCTCTTAAGAATCTGTTTACACAGATAACCTGGAACCACAATATGGAAAGTTAAAACCATCGTTTTCAGATGAAGTTCCCTGTCTCAAAGAAAAAAATCATGAATGAAACGTGTAACTTCTAAATTAACTTTTAATTTAAGCTGGATAAGCAACAATAACAAGCGTCATAAGTAAGCGTTATGATGAGTATAAGCCAAACCTACGTTTTTGTTTCATGGAGACGGACTTTGAGAAGAAACGTTATTAAAATACAAAACCTGTCACGTAGTATATAATACAATCGAGGATAGGGGAGAGAGCATAATCATGTTCGGAGTTGTTATCGATGATGTCATCAGCCTCCCAATCATCGTATTCCAAGCTTGCATCAAGCTTCTGTTTAATTTTATTTAGATATTCTGCACTTTTTCCATCTCGTTTGTTGCCGTAAATTTCTCTCAGTTCACTGATAGAGATCAGTGTCGCTGGCCTTGTATCAGACGAAACAGTGCAATTGCCATACTTCGGTGGTTTAATCACGCTGTACACGGACAACAGTTTATATAACTGTAGGAATGTCGGGCAATTCGGATGGTCGTTGCAGCCTGCGCATTGACCTATTGTGCCGAAGAATTTCTAGAATAGGTAACCAATAGTTCACCGTACAACAGGTAAGTACACGTTGAATAATTTGTTTGCAATACCATCAATAGGCATACTAATCAGCAAGGGAAATATTGTTAACCTCCAAGTTGTCCTGATTCACTTTCCCGGTCAACAGGTATTCGAAATGGTGGTTCTCAATCAGATACCGGCACAGGTCCATTGTCGAATGGAGGGATAAACGAAGTGCTCGGGATGTTTCCGTTGTGAGATATTCGTCTGCGGTAATATCTCCTTTTTGAACTTCGGATTCCCATGCATCCAACCACCGCAATGAATCTTCCAGGAACTGTAAAGAATAAAGTGATGTTACAAATTGTGAAAAAAACTGAACAAGTAATTGTAAATTAATGTTAACCTTAATCGTATAGTGCGGATTGATTTTATACCTTAAAATCCTTAGAATGAGGCGTGAGGCATTGATTTGGCGATTTACGGTTCATTGCGTCAAACATATCGTTAAAGCGTTTGCAAAACGATATAGTTTGTTCACAACCATTCACAGATTGGCATCCGTGTGACAAATAAAACCGCAGCCCATCCGCAACGGAGTTGCTGAAAATCTGTAACATCATAAGTGATATTTCACTGATTCGTACAATTTACAACGGCATCAATAAATATCCTACTTTTTGCATCACGCTAATGTACCTGAGTGGCCAATCTCACTCGCATTTTGGAAGTATTGTCCAAAACAATATGTCGGCTCGTTAGTTTTGGACAAACTCTAAAATTTCCTGGATGGACCTTGTCGAGATCATACAATGATTGGAAATACTTCCAACAGACACAATGATCCGTACGTTTTGTCATACGCCGCTACTCGGCCTACTCATTTTTTCCGTCAAGTATTTCACGCTAACATTTCTCATTCTAAGATTACAACTACCTATAACGCGTATAACCGATGTACCAACCGGCGCGCCAATCAGCGCTCACCCTCGGCCGCAGTACACCGCGTATACCTATAGCGCGCGCCACCGCTGTACCAACCGGCGCGCCAATCAGCGCTCGCCCTCGGCCGCACTGCACCAAGTATACCTATAGCGGGCTCGGCGCACGACCGAGGAGCGAGCGGCGCGCCGATTGGTGCGCCGCTTGATCGCCGAGGGGTATATAAGTAGCTCCGCAGCGAGCTCCAACGCAGTCGCTCCAGTCTCATCAGGAGGAGCGCACCGAACTAGGTGCCTCACCCTCGATCCAAAGACTTGACTACCTTGTTCATTATACCTTCGTTAATAAAGAACCCAAGTTGCGAATTTATTGGCTTCTCCGAGTGAAAATTTATTTCTCCAACCTATCCATCGATGCCCAAGAAGCGCAAACGGACCGCATCTTATTACCGCCGTCTGGATCATCGGGCAGAAGCCAGGAAGGCGACCCAGGAATCCTCGGTGGCAAGACAAACCAACGGACCTTTTCAGGTCCACCCTAACGTTGAAACACGCTCGCCTCCGAGTCTCTCCAACACCGGGACGGGGGCCGCCTGTCCACCGAAACCCCGAGTTCCTCCCCCACGGGTGGGGAGACACCGGGCCGCCGCCCAGACTGACGCCACGGTTACTCGGGCGCTCGAGAGGAGAGCCACGAGGCCCGCACGGCCCGCGACTACCATCCCCACGAAGGCAACGCGGCAAGGGTTCCGGCTCTCGCCCAAGAAACCTTTCCGCCCAGCAGGCGCGGTCAACGCTGGGGCTTTGACCAAATTGGTCCAACGAATCGGGGCACCCACGGACTCGCAACACCGCATTTGTTTGCTGCCAGGACCGCTCCAACCGCGCCACGAACCAACCTAGGCACCGACCGATTCCTCTCGGAACACAAAAACCAAACCGCTCTTTTCAGAGCGACCAAGGATCAACGCAACGTTCGCAGTTCCGTTCCGCCTCTCGTCCCCATCCGTTGGCTCCGACCCAGGGGTTACCAAAGAGACGGTCGTAGGAACCTGAAAAGGCCACTCGTCTCTCCCCCCTAGGGACCGAGTTCCCTTCCACCTCTCTCTCCCATCCGTTGGCTCCGACCCAGGGGTTACAAGAAAGTCGGTAGTAGGAACCTGCAAAGGCCACTCGACTCTCCCCCCTAGGGACCGAGTTCCCCCCCCCCCCTCCCTCTGTTCAAGCGTATGGACCATTGTCTGACATTTTGACAGTTTTACCTACGGAATCACAAAAATATTTGTAGTTGTTTATTTTGTGTCAACGCGATAGATTTTTTCTTTCTCATTTCGAGGACGGCATGTACATATTTCAATGCGTTTTATTTGCAGGTGATTGCCATTATAGTGAAAGTTATCCGTTTGTTATTAAAAACATTATACTTCCACGACTCTGATTTTTTCCACGTTATGCAGGATTCTAGAAACGGTATGTATTTTTAAGAAATAATTTTATTTTTCAGCTTCTCGCAGCTGATAGGAAAAGGTAAGTGTATAATTATTTATTATTTTGTTTTTCAGTATTGTGCAATTTCAAGGAAGGTGTGCATTACTTCGTAATGAAAAATGTACTATTCCCACGACTCTTTTGTATGTTAAGTATCAAGGTATGTACCTATGATAACAGATCTGCCCTATCATATTTTCTTAGTATCAATGCCATCAACAAATCTCGGACTACAAATTGTCACGTTACTCACTCGCAGTTTCTGTTTGTTGTTCAGCCGGTTTCGAACGTTCTTCATGACGTGGCAGATATCGGAGAAGGCAAAAAGTTTCCGCTCGCTATCCAGGGGATGAGTGAACCAAGGCTTGGTACTTTCCATCGTCCCTTGGACACCCAAAAGCGACCACATCTTTGTGTTCGTTGCAGCACCGTCGGCAATAACACCGTGGATCATGGCTCCGCATTGTTCCATGTAGGCTACAGCTTTGATGATTATTTTCGCGAGCTCGTCTGCTTTCACCGGATTTTTCGAAGCGAAAACTGCGATTGGCTGCGTATATGAATCGGCGAGCGGTTATTTTAATTTTTTTAACTTGGATGCCTGATTATAAATTCTATTTTCCCTTCAACAACGTAATAAGACATTGCATAACTCACGTTCACTGATGTCTTGAGATGAGGGCACTTCGAAAATCTCGCGATGCGGTAAAGACTCTGCTTCGACAGGTTCACAATTCGTTGCGTCCATCGATGGAAACAACATTCCATCGTCCGGAGCCAATGAATCTTCACAAGTGATATCTGTAATGTAAACAGGAAAAATATTTGTCTTTAATTCTTATCAATTCTACCTTCAACTCTTATTAGTAAATAAATAAATAAATAAAGAATAAAATAATAAGAAATTACTCATATTTCATTCTGTGCACAAAACGTACGTCATAAAATGTTTCGCACAGCAAAAGCAATTGACAGTAACATTTTTTTCGCTTTTAGTCTACGTTAAATGTTACATTACTCACGTTCATTGCTTTTCAGAGATGACGGCAGTTCCAAAGGATTGTAACAGGCCAACGAATCGGTAAACGAAGATTTGCAACATGCCGCATCCTTTGGTACAAGGGACATCGGTATGTCCGCAGTTGGCGAACCAACACCGGCGATATCTGCAATGTTCATAGAAAACATTTATTCATGTTTCAATTACTCGTATTCCGTCTCATTTTTTGTGAACTGTGTAATAAAGGCTCTTATTAATGAAACTTACCAAACACAGTGCTGATTACTTGCATCGATGGTTTCATAAAACTGGAGGACTCGCTGGAGATGTTCGACTGATGTAAAGTCCTTAGAGAATCTCTTGAGGAAATTGCAGAATTGTCATGCGCTGGAACGAGATGTTTTATCGGAAATCGCTTTGCATATTCATGGAAAATACCAGAATTTTCCTTTCCTGCCGCAACATCACCGAATATCGTAGGCACAGCGAGGCCCTTCAGTTTCGGACATTTGTATGTGGCCTACCATTAAAAAAAAAATTTCAGTAAGAACTCTTTTGAATCCACATGCGAATTTGTTTCTAACAACTCACCCGTGCAATTATCTGCCCATTTGCATCGCGCTTGATCCATTCTCGAGAAATATCGTTCTCTTCAAAATGTTTTTCACACACAACGTCTGTCGGTTTCAGCTTAGCAATTCCCGGAATGGCTTCCCACTTTTTCCACATCATCGTGTCTTTTGGAACGAGAAACATCGAGCACTTTGCTTCAGCTTTGCTGCCAGATTTACAATTTCGTACGACGCACCACTTCCCCATTTTGAAAAAATATGCTTTCAAATGATTGTAGGTGGATAAAACGCAGAAAATAATTTAGCAATTGCCAACGACTCAACGATGCACGTCTTAACTGTTTACTCCGTTGCTCACCGGATTGAGGTTATGTATATCGGGGTCCCGGAACCACAGCGACAACTAGTGGCGGCTAGAAGCGAAATTTGTCTTCACTAAGCGACACACATGATCGTGGCTCCCAGCATTAGAGTTTCCAGACCTGTATACAAGACCGTGGTCTGAGGTGTACCCGAGACAATAACGATGACCGCCGTAGAGGACAGCGGCACCGGCGCTCTCAACTCGTAAAACACGGGGCCGCGGTTACGCGACGCGCCGGCCATGCCGGCCGGCGACATAGGACTATCCCGCGCACCGAGTTGGGGTTCGCGTGTCGACTCCCCGACGGCCACATTACACCCAAAATCCACTTAATCACTTAGGCACTCGAGCCCTCGAAATTATCGCCCCGTCCAGGGGAAAGCTCGAGCCCTTTTCTAGTGTACCCGTTCTCACTCGAATGTCGGCCGCCGCGTTGCCGAACGGCGAATTGATTTACCAGAAAGGTATTCGATTGACTCACGGCAATGTTGGCTGCTGGTGCCGATATCTGTGGTTTCGGTGCCGCCAATCAGTCCCCGGGTAACTGTAGTCTCCCGCCGCTCACGTAGCCGTCCGCGTTGATGTTGAATCGCCGTCACTCGTTGCGGCTCGTCGCACGTTCGTCTCTCTGTGCTAATGGCTCGTGCCGGACTGATTTATGCTGCTCGTTAAGCGAGAGTTGCGACTCTCTCATTTTCCCCTTGTTCGCATGGCCTTTCCCCTTTTCTCGCTTTCTTCGACGATTCCTTTGTCGATGCTCTCTCTCCGCGGAGCTTCTCCTCGGTCCTCCCGTGCCTCGTTCCCCTCGACGGCCGACGAGTGACCCGAGGCCAGGGAGGGGCAGAGTTGACGGGCAACGTGCACAGTTCACGTAGGACCCGAGTGCTCCCGTTACCCCGGTCAACGTCTCCCCACCGAGCGTCTTCCTCACGGAGTCCGGAGTAGTTCGGTGGACGGGGGAGGCTCACCTCGCGGGGCCGGCGTCCCGTATCCCCGCGGTTGACCCACGCTCTATGCCACCAGGCTACTCAAAACAACACCGCGTCCCCCCTCGCCACCCCGAGCCCCACCAAACGAGGCGCCGTGATGAGCGGTCCTCGACGCTCGGTGTACTTCCGAGAATCCCGCGGAGACTCTCGATCTTTGTTGTTCGTCCATCGGCCAAGGGGCGTAAATCCGACCCATTCCTCGATCGAATTCGTTCGCGTAGCGAGAAGTCGACGAATTCTCGTTACAACACATACAAAACTTACAAATCGCACACCGAGATCTAAACAGGTGTTACGTCCCAAGAGGGAGACACAGAGCGAAGACGTGTGGCGAACTCGCCAGCATTGCCGGCAGAATCCGGCAGTGACACACGGCGCCAACGGCGCAAACAAGTACTAGTTCCACGGTCCGAATAAGGGAGTGGAAAAACTTCTGATGACATAGTTTATGACGGCAGTCGGACTGAATAACCGCTAAAGAGATAGCAGCGTCGTTCTTCTCTACAAAAAGATTTGGTCAATAATAACAATTGTTGACTTATCCAAAATAAATGAAAGTATTCTTATAGATCAAGTTTTATACCTGCCCAACGTCACGAGGTTAATTAGCCTACAGACGCGACGCGATCAGAGTTAGGGGCGCGGACTTTTGAATTGATTAAGTTTGCGCGAGTGAGTCTGATTGATCGCCCGCGAATTCCAGACACAATATAGTACTTAATAGGATCGATTGGAAATCGATGTGGTTTATGTTGATTCTCCGTTCAAGAGAAATAATTAGCACTTTGGTTTTATTTTAATAATAACCAAATAACATAAACTTTATTAACTGTTCGTTGTTCGTTGATTAAATTGTACATTGAGTTAAGGTTTTACAAATTTTTGAGATTGTTATAGAGTTAGCTCTGAGTCTTGACGCATAGGTCTTGACTCGATGAAGGCGAAGAGTAATCTGACTAAAAAGTTACAAAGGGTCGATCGCTCTGCCTCGCAGAGGCAGATTACAAAAATAAAGACGGTTGATTTTGATTGGTCGGATTTTGTTGTGCGACCCCTCGTTTTTCCCGAGGAGGGGAAATAGTTCGTACGTGACCAGTTGTGGGAAAAAGGAAAAGGTTTCGAGTTAGGGTTCGTAGAATATTTACGGTGTTTGTTTATGGCTAGATTTTCGGGCGACGGAGTCGCACAAGAGATTCGTTGAAATGTAACATGAATAAAGAAAGTAAAGAAAAGTTTGTCTGGCTAGATATTTATGAATTTAGGACTGAGAGTTTAAGTTTTCGAGTGACGAAGTCGCGCAAGAGGTTCGTGGAAAAGAAATAAAGAAAAATGTTCGCCAGAAAGAGTGTTTGTAAGTGGGTAGAATGTTCGAGATTGGGTACTGTTTGAATTCCTTAATATATGTATGTACTAGGAGCATGGTGGTCTGGCAACCTTAGTTGGGAAGTTTCCCTTAGTCTATTTATTTTCTAGGAGTAAACGATATAGTAGGTTGAGTTTTAATCGACGAGTGATGGTGGGTGGTGTGTGATAACCTTGTTGGAGAGTTACCGATTATCGGGAGTTTGAGTTGTCGACCGAACATATTGTCGACTTCTATATTACCGGCTAGGACGTAACACAGGTGTTAACTCAAAAAGCCCTTTTTCAGAAAAAGCGAAAGACTGATTACTGTGTTCCTGTGCACTGCAGGAGTTTTCTGTATAGATTTATGCTTTTTATATGCAGCTCGAAGAAAAATATTGTAGGAATCTTGTGTTTTAATCGTGTTTTGGGGCTAGAAATTGGATTTTTAAGTTATTTCCCTATTGCTTAACAATGTATGTATATTTGTTTTATTATTTTGAGTTGAGCCCGTATTAGTGAATTTAGTTTTTAGTTGGCTTTCTTTTGAAGAGGAGACATAAATTAAAAATTGAATAGCATTTTGTATTATTTATAATTAGTCCAGTTCATAGAGCGGTCTGTGACCAATAGTAGGGGTATGATGGATGATAAATTAGCAAGAAAAGATTAGAAGTACTGAAATCATTCAACATATTTATTAATAATGCTGTAAAAAACTAATGACAGTCTCTTATGTCCCTTTTAATTATAAAAGTATATTTATACTAACAAATAAAATTTGTTTATAAATTTTAACACAACATATAAAATATAGAAACCTTTCGTTCTATGAAAAACAATTTTTAATGCACACAGATATCACATTTGACTTATACCTCTTTAAGTATGACCTTTCTCTGTTAATTCTTAGTATTAGATTTTAATAACGTTATTATTACAGAACGATACTCAGGACTCGGTTAAAACTCAAAAACACTCAGAGTTCTGAGGTCAACCAATCATAGCAATAAAACTGTTTTTGTACTAATTTGAATAAAGTTTTGAGTATCGTTGTATACTGTGGGCATCACAATAATCTACTAAGATAGTCTTGATTGTTAACTTTTAGTACATTTTTTAAATACCTATTACAAGACTAAACAAAACAAGACGCTCACACGAGTAGGTACGCTGAGGAATAATGAACTTTAAACTTATGAATATAATTAAAACACTAATAACGGCACTTTGAAATCATCGTTATTGAAATTACAATTATTTAAATAGTACTTACTTACTTAGGTATAAATAACTGAACCACTTTGATATTTCACCTTTTCATCAAAACCATTTTTTAGTAAAATATTTTGTTCTGTAATCTAATGAGGTAGTTAAGAATGTAAATATTTTAATAACCATGAAGCAGTTAATTATTATTATAGCTCAGAACGCCTTTATAATAAACATCATAATAGGATTTTGGAATAACGTTCTTAGTAATCAATTCCTGTATGTCTTTTTTTGCATCCGACAATGCAATTTTCTCAGTGTATGCCTGTGTTAAGCCAATTGAAAATAATGATTGACCTATAGCTGACCCGGTTCCCCTTGCGCCGAGAACCCTATTTCGCACACAAGCTTTCCTATAAACTTCCTCAGTAAATGATGTTTTGTAGAAAAACGCTTCAGGGTGTTCTTTTTCAACTTTGAGAACCTTAATGTCATGCCACTTGATTTGATTTTTCTTCTCGTCTATATTGAAAATGGTGCCCCATGATTCTTGCAATGCTTTGACATTATAAAACTTATTATTAGTCATTTCTACGACTTTGTAAGGTTTTTCCGTCTTTCTTGCTGTACCAATCAAAGTTTTATATTGCCCTGGTATGTAGATTGGACCCGACTGCAAATATCTTTTAATTTGTTTTTCTATTACACTATGAACGTTATCACCTTCGTTTTGTGAATGACCGCGTATTAAAAACTTATGAGTAATAGACTTAATGGTCAACTTGTTGACAGCGAAGGCATAGGCAGACAACAGAAACTTATTTTTTTATTGGCCCCCACAATTGTCCGAGTAGAAAATGACGTCAGTTTCTTTATTAGAATTTTGGTCCACCTGAGATTTAATGTAGTCGAGTATGTAGCTGTCAATTTCAACAGCTCCTCTCTTTCCTTCGGTTTCGTCCCAAAAGTAGCACACGACATCTTTTGCTCTTAAATCGCTGACAGTAAAATTGAGGCAGTTGATCGTAGATTTATAAAAGAATAGGGATATTTGTTCCTTCGGAATCTGCAATACGGCTTGTAAGTCATAAACTGCTATGATGGTACCATCTGTCCTATTTTTGTCAGTTTCCTTTTCAGCTCTTGCCAAAGTTTTTTCTTTTTGATGCTGTTCATATTCTTGGCTTAGTTTGCGCTTTTCTTCTTCGCCTGAGTTCTTGTATCTTTCGCAGATATCACATTAATCTTTTTTTGGTACGAAAAAAGAAATGTTGAATTCAGTGTTAAATATCCTGTTGAATGTGGAAGATGTGGCAACAGGAAATTCATCCCTTTCACGATGTCGTTTATAATTTCTGTAGATATCGGCCAATGATCTATCACGTGAAATAAATTCTCTTGTTGTTTGAGCTCTCAAGTAGTGAGATGGGATAGAATTTATAAAATCTACAACGCTCTGTTTAATTTGTGGATCAATAGTTGGATGATGGTAATGTTTTCCTCTCGAGTCGGCTTTGATAACGCCTGATTCCGTTTTCTTGGAAAGTGATGTTTTTATTGCTTTATAGCTGAAGTCAAGAGTGGATTTGAAAAATGGTTTGCATACTCTATGTTTGAATCCATTGACCTCAAAATAAAAGGCGGTGTTAAGAGCTCTAAAATCTTGTGTGCTTGAGTATCGATATTTAGGCTTTATTTGATGCGGGTGTCGTACTACAAATTCTCTCTGCTTTTCAAGATTGCCGAGTCCCCAAAATGCATCAAAGAGCTGTTGCCTTGACATTTCATCGATCTTATCTATGCATTTTAGTCGACATTTTTTTCCACACGGCGGTCCAACTTTTCTCTCTGGCACTTGTTTTTTTGATTTCGATAAAGACTGGTAGGATTGGCCAGACTTTTTTAGCACTTTTGCGACTTTTGATTTCCACTTCACTGGTTTGCGTATTCTTTTTTTACTCTTTTTTTTCTATTTCGGGCTCTTGGGAATTATTTTCAACAACCATAGCATTTTGAGGGTATACTTGCTCACTATCATCTTTGGTGTCTGACGAACTATTAGATTTCGATGATCTCGAGCTGTTACTGCTGGTGCTGGGAATAGGAGCTACGACCTTAGATGGGGTCTTTATGTTGTAAACCAATCGGAAATTGGGATCCTCATCGGAGTCGTCAATATCACTTTCATCGCTTTGTATTGGTGAAATATAATAGTTTGGTGCACTAGTCTTTCGTTGTTTAGACGTGCTTGGAATAGATTTATCAACCACAGATAACGCGGCATGAGTTTCCTTAGATGAGACTTCGTCATTTGATGACATCTTGAAGTCATCTTCCAGAGTTTCATGTTGAATAAGTATGCTAGGAAGAGCGATGTTTTCTTTGTCCCTTTCTTCTACCATATTTACTAAAAGCCGTTCACGGTTCATTGTTTATCTGAAATAGAAAATGTTTATTTCATTAACTTATAGGGTCCTGTGCGGCAAATCGATTTAAAAAACCACCAATATAACGTTTTCGATCTCATTAGCGATGTTATAAAATTAGATTTGGCGAACCCCATCTAAAGAGATCTGACTCAAAAACTGATCAGTAAAAACGGACCAAACTCTATAGTTGCTAGGATGAAAGTAAGATTATATTAAGATGAAGAGACTTCAACCGCTACTAGCAAAAAAGATCAATTTAATTTGTTTTTTTAAGAAATATAAGAGTTTAAAAATTGACTCAACAGAACGGACTCACCTACAAATTCAAAAATGTTTCGACAATACGGTAACAATTCTAAATAAAAATAAAACTTTGCTCACCCTGCCAGCAATACTGGTTCATCTCAAAATGTTGTATTAATTTACTCAGCACTAACCATCAAAATGACGGCAACTCAAAATAATAACGCTGCAAATTTCAACAATATGGGTACAACTCAAAATAACTCCAATTTGTTGACAACGGGTACGTGCGCTCCGCTTGTAATGCTGATTGCAACTGGCGATGTCGCTGTTTTGGTGGGGGGGGGGGCTAGATTCGTTTGTTCAGCAAAAGGGGCATCTAGCGCCATTGAACATCGAGTAGGGGAGATATTTTTTAATCTGTTTTATTGGTCGGTAGGTATTGAGATAAGGAATTCGATGGTATGCATAACTCAAAAATTGCGATTTTTGAGTTAGCCCCTTTATAGATCTGGGTGTGCGAAATTACCTGTAAAATAAGAGAAACGACAATTAAAGTCAATTATTCGTCTCTCTTTTACGACACTGATTTATAACGGCTTATTATATATCACTCTTATTCGCATATATTCTTTCTTCATATTCTATCTTCATATTCTATCTATCTATCTCTCTCTTACGAGGGGACGGTCCGGGAGGGGCATGGAGTTACGGACTCCCGCTTCGCGTGCTTATAGTGTGGGTAGGTACCAACCAAACCCCAAATGATTAGCCGTCAATTCGGCTCCATTTTCGAAAAATCACCGTTCAAATTTGGGAGTCTGATTGTGGACTGTAGAATTTCTACATAAGAACAACAAGGCGAGCAGCCTAGCGGTAAGCGAGTCAGACTACCGTCCCGGAGGTCTCTGGTTCAAGTCTCGTCTATGTTGTTTTTTTTTCATTTAAAAAATTTTGTTTTTCCATTTTTTTTCATTTTTTTCACATTGTTGTTGAAATTTATGGATAAACTTCCGTTTAGAACATATACCCGATCGATCTAAAATTTGGTATACTTATGTATTTTGATGCGCTGATTAAGAATATCATGCTCAAAATACCCGCAAATTCGATTTTCAAGGTCAAATCGACAAAAAATCAATTTTTTCGAGGTTTTTCGCTTATATTACGATAAATATAGATGTTAGAGAAAAATGTTTCCAACAAAAGTTATAGACCATGAAAAAATTGATATTTTTTGTTCTATACATTTTTCGTGTACGACCAGTCGTTACAGACAAAAATGCTAAAATTATTCCAAATTGGTATGTTATGCCAAAACTCCATTAGTTTCGATTTAATAATCTACTCACGCACTTACCACGGGAAGGTTGGAGTTTGGTCTTAGAAGTGCATTTTTTTTCGTTTTTCTTTTTTTTGTTTTAATTTTTTTTTGTTTTTTAATTTTGTTTTTGGTTTTTGAATAGTGTTTAAAATTTGTTGTATTTTCAATGTTTTACGCACACACGCACTCACACACACACACACACACATACACACGCACTCACACCCACACACACACGCGTGCCCGCGTGCCCGCGTACACACACACACACACACACACACACACACACACACACACACACACACACACACACACACACACACACACACACACACACACGCGCGCGCGCACACACACACACACACACGCGCACACACACATGCACACGCACTCACACACACACACACGCGCGCGCACACACACACACACACACACACACACACACACACACACACACACACACACACACACACACACACACACGCACACACACACACCCACATGCACGCACACACACACACACACGCGCGCACACACATACACACGCACACACACACACACACGCGCGTGCGCGCGCACACGCACACGGACACACACAGAAATACACAGCGGACACACACACACATGCAAACACACCGACACACTGGTTCAAATACCCCGTAAAAAAAAATTAAAAAACAAAAAAAAAATTAAAAAACAAAAAAACAATAAAAAACAAAAAAATATGCACTTCTAAGACCAAACTCCAACCTTCCCGTGGTAAGTGCGTGAGTAGATTATTAAATCGAAACTAATGGAGTTTTGGCATAACATACCAATTTGGGATAATTATAGCATTTTTGTCTGTAACGACTGGTCGTACACGAAAAATGTATAGAACAAAAAATATCAATTTTTTCATGGTCTATAACTTTTGTTGGAAATATTTTTCGCTAACATCTATATTTATCGTAATATAAGCGAAAAACCTCGAAAAAATTGATTTTTTGTCGATTTGACCTTGAAAATCGAATTTGCGGGTATTTTGAGTATGATATTCTTAATCAGCGCATCAAAATACATAAGTATACCAAATTTTAGATCGATCGGGTATATGTTCTAAACGGAAGTACACCCAAATTTATAGTTTATGATTAAAAAATTGTAAGAAAGTAAACAAAAAAATTTACGCGCCTTTACTGATCAAAACTTACGAATTAAATGTCAAATTTTTTTTTCAAATCTCTTACGATTTCTTTAATTTTTAAAAATAAATTAGCCGTAATTTAAACTTTGACATACAATAATCTGCCTGCCTGCCTTAAAATTTAAAAATTTAATGAAATATTTTCGTGAAAATAGTCAGAAACACTTCATGAAAATTTCTCAACAGGGTCATAAAAATTTTATACCTGTCGGAACAACCGGTGTTCGGACAGCGTTCCCAGACCGCGTACGGGAAAACGTTCATACAATGTTCGTGGTGTGAACAATATAAATATTTCGCTTGTTTTTATAATGATTATCACCCGTCACACTGTACTCGTGAACATTGAAAAAACATTGCGTGAAGCAGATTTTACGATTAATTAATAAAACAGATTTTTTATTCCTATATTCCTTGGTAACTTCTTTAAATACTCCCTGCCCCATCGAAAGAAATATCAAAAAATTGCAAAAAATATCAAATAATCAAAAAAATATATTTTTTATTAAAGTACGGCTAATTTATTTTTAAAAATTAAAGAAATCGTAAGAGATTTGAAAAAAAAATTGACATTTAATTCGTAGGTTTTGATCAGTAAAGGCGCGTAAATTTTTTTGTTTACTTTCTTACAATTTTTTAATCATAAACTATAAACTTCAACAACAATTTGAAAAAAAAAATGAAAAAAAAATTAAAAAAAGCAGCATAGACAAGACTTGAACCAGAGACCTCCGGGACTCGCTTACCGCTAGGCTGCTCGCCTTGTTGTTCTTATGTAGAAATTCTACAGTCCACAATCAGACTCCCAAATTTGAACGGTGATTTTTCGAAAATGGAGCCGAATTGACGGCTAATCCTTTGGGGTTTGGTTGGTACCTACCCACACTATAAGCACGCGAAGCGGGAGTCCGTAACTCCATGCCCCTCCCGGACCGTCCCCTCGTTAGCATTCTGCCATGTCGTCGATTACTCGACGAGGCCGATATCTAGCCTCGTAAGCGCGCGCAAGGGCATATCAAGCGCGCCACATTTGAAAAGGGTATCGTCTCTTTACATATATTCATATACACCTATCTGTTATTTTGATATACTTAATCATGCAACCATACATAACCAACTACGTGTACTTGTAATTTCTTTGTTTACTATACAACGTTTAATTATATCTTAAACTTCATTCATTCAACCCACGAACCCGAAACACCCGAGTAAAAATGATTGTATATAAACATATATAATTGTATATTAATTGATCATATACAATTTTATATAAAAATTGGCCCGATAGAATTTTATATATTTGTATATAAACGTATAGAATTGTATATACCAATAATGTCCATTTCCATAAATTAGGGGGAAAAACCGCTCTTCCGGGGACTTGAACACGGGACGCACGGACGGTAGACCGGCGCGCTAACCGCTCGGCTACGCGCTTCCACATTTTTAACTTACACGTCAAAGCTTATGTGCGGCGGCAAACCCTTTCAAACCGGGTATCTCAAGAACGGCTGCGTATCTACACGTAGCCCTTTAGGGTTTTCTTAGTTTCAGCTACCCCTACAACCCTACGAAGTCCCATCGCTAAACTCGGTTGGCCTCTGCTCGACTCGCCTTGTAAGACCGATAGTTCAGTACTAGACGAATGACAACGAAAGTGTTCCCATATATGAAACAAACCGTCTTTTCTTTTCATTTGAAAATACTTTATATTTTATAATTCAACGTTTCAATGTAAAATACGTTGATATGTATGTTAAAATGCAATATATATATATATTGCATTTTAATACATAATTTATTAACTTTTAATGAACAATCTTTTGATTTACCTGCTTCCATACGCGAATAAACCCAAAGAAAACTGTTTCTATATTTTATCATATATGAGTAGCAATATAATTATATTAATTTCAAAAGAAAAGAAAAGTACTCATATACAGTTATATACAATTTTATATACCGGAAATAAATTTTTCACGTATATATACAGGGTGACCCATTTTAACTTAGGCAGCCAAATAACTCGAAAAATAAGCACACTACGAAAAAATGTTTAGAATCAAAATTTCGTCATTTCGAGGGGGACGTACAATGATGTTAAAATGAGCCCCCCACCCCTCCCCCTGGGCGGTGAGGGGGGGCAAGTTTGAAATCTTAAATGGGAACCCCTATTTTTTATTGCATATTCGGAATCTTTGGCTAAAAACACATACAATTTGTCTGAAACATTTTTCTCGATTCATGATAGATGGCGCTGTAATCGACGAAATTCAATTTCTTCGATTTCTCTTACTGAGAACCCATGCTTACGATTCTGCAATAAATTAACAATAAAAATACCACGTTTTCATTGTTAATACTCGAAATTAGTCTTAAAACAAACTTCTCATTATTTTTTATTACTCATTAATGACTTCTCAAGAAACTGCTTTTAGCGTAACCCAGGAACAACGTCGTGGACGTAGCAGTTTTCTGTTCCCTTCGGGGTGCTTGATTAACGTGAGTCCCCTCGCCTCTCACAATTCGGGGTGCTTGAACGTGTGGTAACCCAGCCAGTGAAGGCAAGGTCGTGTGGTGATCCAGCCAGTGAAGGCAAGGTCGTGTGGTGACCCAACCAGTTAAGGCAAGGTCAAGTAGTGACCCAGTCAGTGAAGGCAAGGTCGTGTGGTGACACAACCAGTTAAGGCAAGGTCAAGTAGTGACCCAGCCAGTGAAGGCAAGGTCGTGTGGTGACCCAACCAGTTAAGGCAAGATTGCATTGTTATCAGCTCTCTCCGCATGGAGGAGATGCTCAAAGTGTGCACCATTATTTTCTAAGGATAACAGTAATCGACAGCGAAAGTTACGTTGTACATTTTCTAGCATTAAAGGAGTTATAGCTTCACAAGCTCTTCTTATTCTTTCCATCATATTCAATCTTGTCGTTGGAGCTTTACTATACACTGCATCTTTAACGTATCCCCATAAAAATAAATCAAGAGGGTTCAAATCCGGTGATCTCGGAGGCCACAGAACTGGTCCACCCCGCCCTATCCACCGATTTGGGAACCTTTGATTCAAAAACATCCGTACAATACGAGCATAATGAGCAGGAGCACCATCTTGTTGATACCATAAATTTAGTCTAACTGCAAGGGGAACATTCTCTAGGTATGCTGGCAAATCATTTTCGAGGAATTCTAAATACATTGGACTATTAATTGGACGTTCAAAAAAATGAGGTCCAATGACTTGGCCATTGCAAATGCCTACCCATACATATAAACTCCAACGATGTTGATTAAGCACCTCACGATACAAATGTGGATTTTCTGGTGACCAATAGTGGCAATTATGCCTATTGAGACTACCATTGCTAATGAATGTTGCTTCATCACTGAAACAAACATTACTAAAAAAATCTGGATTCTGATCTAACATCTCAAGAGCCCATCTACAAAATTGTACTCTGAGTACGTAGTCGGCCTCACTTAATTCCTGTACCAGAGTAATATGATACGGATGGTAATTGACTGATCGTAACAATCTATGTGCCGTAGTTTGAGGGATTCCCAGTTCTCGTTCTATTTGACGGGTACTAATATGGGGATTTTGATGAACCATAGCCAAAACTGCGAGCAATCTAGGGTCATTATTATTATGAAGTCTATTCCTTCGCCTTTCGCGATGAAGTGGATTATTACGAGATCTCCTTTCAATGTTTATAATTTGTTGATCAGTAGGATGGCGGCGATTTGGGAATCGCTCCGCATAAGTACGGGCAGTAAGTCTGTAATTTCTACCACATTCGCCAAAGGTTATAAGAATATCGACTACTTCTGTAGGCGTATAATTTGCCATTTTACCAGAATTTTATCAGAGTACAAATGTTAAAAAAATACATAAACACTTGTGACTTTGGCACTAAATGGACAAAATTTTGGAGGGATACTTAGAGGAACTCCATCAGATGGAAAGTCCAAAATGTCTCGGTACTTTGGACCATTCAAGTTGCCTAAAGGGCAGGTTACGCTAAAAGCAGTTTCTTGAGAAGTAATTAATGAGTAATAAAAAATAATGAGAAGTTTGTTTTAAGACTAATTTCGAGTATTAACAATGAAAACGTGGTATTTTTATTGTTAATTTATTGCAGAATCGTAAGCATGGGTTCTCAGTAAGAGAAATCGAAGAAATTGAATTTCGTCGATTACAGCGCCATCTATCATGAATCGAGAAAAATGTTTCAGACAAATTGTATGTGTTTTTAGCCAAAGATTCCGAATATGCAATAAAAAATAGGGGTTCCCATTTAAGATTTCAAACTTGACCCCCCTCACCGCCCAGGGGGAGAGGTGGGGGGCTAATTTTAACGTCATTGTACGTCCCCCTCGAAATGACGAAATTTTGATTCTAAACATTTTTTCGTAGTGTGCTTATTTTTCGAGTTATTTGGCTGCCTAAGTTAAAATGGGTCACCCTGTATATAATTGTATACAACACTATATTGAATTATATATAACTGTATATGATGGAAGTACATTTATATCGGATTATATATACGAATGTATAGAGTTATATACAATTATATATAAACCTATATATAAATATATATGATTGCATTTCATTTTTATATAATTATATACAATCGTTTTCACTCGATATCGGATTATATATACGAATGTATAGAGTTATATACAATTATATATAAACCTATATATAAATATATATGATTGTATATCATTTTTATATAATTATATATGAGTATATACAATCATTTTTACTCGGGCATCCATATAAACCAACCAACATATCCTAAAATAACACACCTCTTCTACTAACCACCAACCTAACAAAGGAATTAGAATGTTACAGCGTTCCAACAGGATGAGAAATAATATATACAACCAGGACCAAATACAAAATGTTATTCGAATCAAACACAAAATATAACGAAAATAAATAACTTGCACCAAACACGAACATAACCAGGACAAAATAAGAAATGTATAATCAGGACCACATAACGAGAAAATAAGATGGACAAATAACAAGGAAAATAAAAATATTTTATACATCAAAGGACAAATAACAAAGAAAAGATCAACCAATAAAACGGCAAATCCATACTTCATATATAAAATATATACAACCAAACAACCCTATCTTCTTCACCTAACATAACCACACCCACTAACACAAAAACTAACGGAAAAATTAGAATGTTTCAGAAAAAAACCCACACCCAGAAACTCACATAAAACAATAAAAATACGAAGGAAGAAAAAGGGGAGAGTCACAGAAGTAACGAAAACTGGAAACCCGCAAATAAAACGAAGACACAAAAGCAATCTACTGACACAAACATGCACACTGACACAGAAACATTGATACACTACTGGAGGAAAGTTTCCGGACAAAAGTTGAAAACAGTGCCGGCACGGTTTTTTATGCCATTTCGCCGGTAGTGGGCCTATGCCAATTTAACCAACGCCATTTTAAAGAGCAGGGATTTCCCTTCATTTTGGCTTTTTGAAAAAAAAATTTACGATTTTTTTTACAATTGGCACCCAGTTTTAAAAAGGACAATTTTTGGTCGTTTTTTTCGTCTTTCGCAAGTGGACCCCGTTCGCAGTAAAAAAAATTTTAACGAGTTCCTTTCACCACACTCATAAAGGGGGAAGTCTAAGCTACAAGTTCATTTTTTAGAAGATTGTTTACGATCTTTTTTCAAAGATATGTCGTTTTTTGAGAAAAAATAGACAATTTGAAAATTGCTCCATAGGACGAAAACGGTGAGGTTTACAACAAAACCTCAAGATGGCAAAAAGTTGTCTGCTTGCTGAGTTCAGGAGAATTTTTTCAGATTTTTTTTTCGATCTTCTTTTTCCATGTATTTCCGGTCAAAGCTCGATTGATCTAAATACCATGAAAATAATATAATTAATTTTTTTACTTATATATTAAACTTTGGTCTCGTCGAAGAAACCCACTCTCGCCGATAGCACGCTTTTCACCACACCCAAGAGATATTCTAAAAACTTGTGGAGAGGATGCCGCGTGTGGTAAAAAGCATGCTGTCGGCGAGAGGAGGTTACTTCGACGAGACCAAAGTTTAATATGTAAGTACAAAATTTAATTCTATTATTT
This sequence comes from Netelia inedita, assembly GCA_964017225.1. Taxonomy (NCBI): domain Eukaryota; kingdom Metazoa; phylum Arthropoda; class Insecta; order Hymenoptera; family Ichneumonidae; genus Netelia; species Netelia inedita. The sequence continues at coordinate 24,763,983 of OZ024920.1, forward strand.
TCATGGTATTTAGATCAATCGAGCTGACCGAAAATAGGTGGAAAAAAGATTTCGAAGAAAAAATCTGAAAAAATTCTCCTGAACTCAGCAAGAAGTAATACAACTTTTTGCCATCTTGAGGTTTTGTTGTAAACCTCATAGTTTTCGTCCTATGGAGCAATTTTCAAATTGTCTATTCTTTCTCAAAAAACGACATATCTTTGAAAAAAAAATCGTAGACAATTTTCTAAAAAATGAACTTGAAGCTTAGACTTCCCCCTTTATGAGTATGGTGGAAGAAATTCGTTAACAAATTTTTTACTACGAACGGGGCCCACTTGCATGAGACGAAAAAAACGACCAAAAACTGTCGTTTTCAAAACTGGGTGCCAATTGTAAAAAAAATCGTGAACTTTTTTTTCTGCTCTGCTCTTTAAAATGGCGTTGGTTAAATTGGCCCAGGTCAACTACCGGCGAAATGGCATACAAAAACGTTTCGGCACTGTTTTCAACTTTTGTCCGGAAACTTTCCGTCGGTAGTGTATTGTGATGTCGCGAGTTATTTATTTCTTGAATTATTGTTGGTGGGCTGCCGACTCGGCTGCGGAACGTGGTAGTTGAGAGGAAAAACTCGGTAGACACTTTATTGAGAAGCACAAGACTTCATTTTTAGTATTACAACAGACAGCGTAACGTTGCTGCGAGGATGATCGGATATCTACTAACTACTTAGCCTAAGACGAGGGTGGTTCTTATAACATTAACCTATGGGAAAGTCGCGGTTTGGTGGGAAGAGAATTTGGGAGTCAGAACGTTTTGGAAACGGAAACGTCTGGGGAGACAATGGGGACTGCAGGTGTTTCGGGTTTGAGGCAGGTCAGGCCATAAAGATAGGTGCTTTATGGCTGGACTGTGGAAAATGGAAAAAAGGTGTTTTTGGGCCTTTATCGGGAAACAAAGACTAGCTGCGTTCCAACGGATAGATGTCCCGGCGATAGCGTGGGTGTAGCTGTACGAAGTCACGTAGGCAGGAAAGGAATGCGAGAAGTGCGTGGAAAAAGGAAAAAGGTGACTGGGGATAGACCATCGTCACAGTATATTATATAGACTACAAACAAAAAAGAAATACTGTAAACAAACAAAATTGAATTGTGTAGAATCAGGAAAATAAAAATTTTGTAACAACAACGAATGCAGGAGCATAAGTCCAGGCGAGGGAGCTCGTGCTTATACTTGGTCGCAAAACATAATTTTGCCTACTTCTAATTTTTTTACCAAATGTTAATTTGGAGGTTAAAAAGCTTAAGTTCAAAAATGAGACCGTCTACGATGGTCAGCAGTGGTCGCCATCTTGCAAAACGCGTTTATAACAATATCTCGGAAACTATTAGATTTATGACGAAATATGGTGAGACCTTTTTTATCCGTCACTAAATTTTCCATCATTTTTGTTTAAACTTTTTTTTATATCACTTATAGTTTTTTTGTTATTATTGTTTTTTCCCCCTTCAAATCCTTAAAACGCTATAAAATTAAACAAACACCTATTACAAAACTTGTTTATTATTGAATTCCCTACAACTTTTCTATAAAAACTTTTTTTATTAAACAAATAGTTTGAAAGTTATAAGCTTCTTTAGACGACGATAGCGCGGTGCTCCGGCGGTTTGTTATGGCTAGTCAGCGCGAAATCGGACATTACAGTTTATTTCGTTTTCTTGTGTATTATGTGTGGCTTATATATCGTTTAAAAAATTATTTTGAGAAGGGAATGAAGTGTAAAATAAGATTTTTATTGTCGCAATTCAATTTGAAGTTATACAAAAATTAGATAACTTTTTGGCGCTTTTCGGGCACAGTTGAAACATGTTCTTCTTCAGAATCTTCTGAAGAAACATGTTTCTTCATGCGGTGTTTGTATCGATCGCAATGCATTAATCAATCACTCATTTTCGTGATCTACGTCTATATCTGGATCGAAAATAGCATGTTGATTTCCACATTGTCTGCCTCGCTGATTTCTATGCTTGGTTTGTTGACACACTTTCCTTCATGACATTCGCAAAGAACTGAGCATCTTAACCCTGCTTTTCGGCATCTGCAATTAGCTCTTTCACAATGTGTGGATGAACATCGACAGCGAATTGCCTGAAGTAATTTTTTTGGCGCCATTTCTTGAGACATACTGATGGCGATGAGTCCACGTTTTGTCCTTTTCCAACCCCAATCTTCAGGGTTTAGAGCGTTCCCTAACCAAGCTTGAACCTGATGATAAATCCGAAACGAATGGTATCGGGCTGCATCTTCTGTTGGAGGTAAAGATGCCATGTTGGCCGTAGTTTTCGTAGATAGGAGGACGTGTTGATAGCGCAGTTTGTTTAAAGATTTCTTTGAAGAATCTCCACCGTACAATGCAGATGGTCGCGCGTGGAAGTGGGCATAAAAGCAGAAGGGGCGATGTTCTTTGAATATATTATATATGTATACATTTCAGTGTCAGAACGGCTGCGCACAGCAGCGCGCTTGCCTACCGCCAGAGCACTGCGCCATCGTCGCCTAAAGAAGCTTATAACTTTCAAACTATTTGTTTAATAAAAAAAGTTTTTATACAAAAGTTGTAGGGAATTTAATAATAAACAAGTTTTGGAAAAAGGTGTTTGTTTAATTTTATAGCGTTTTAAGGATTTGAAAGGGAAAAAACAAAAATCATGTTCAGAAAAACAACAATAATAAAAAAACCATAAATGATATAAAAAAAAAGTTTAAACAAAAATGATGGGAAATTTAGTGACGGATAAAAAAGGTCTCTACATATTTCGTCATAAACCTAATAGTTTTCGAGATATTGTTATAAACACGTTTTGCAAGATGGCGGCCACTGCTGACCATCATAGACGATCTCATTTTTGAACTTAAGCTTTTTAACCTGCAAATTAACATTTGGTAAAAAAATTAGAAGCAGACAAAATTATGTTTTGCGGAATGTATCTATCGACTGGACTACATCCACTCTTTTTACAAGAAGAGGAGTGTAACGTCATATTCCATTCCCACCGCTCTCATGCACTCCTAATCTCTTTTCCCGCTAATCCCCCAATTCTGCAGACTCAACAGTCCTACGGTCATTTATTGCCCTTACGCGATATCCCCTCCACTCTAACCTCTTTCTTTCAAACCCTTCCACATTACCTTCCTCCTTAACAAAATCAGTCCTCCTCGGACACTCAACCTAACACCACGTCGTCTCTATTCCGACCAAATAAAATTTATTAAGTTATTACTTCATCCAATTTATTCACCGCAAATAAGCCATCCCGTCACAGTTGTAAACCTTTTTTATAATTTTTAATAATCCTAAACAGAAGAATATCCTCAATCTAATGATTCTTTTATTAGCAAACAATAGTGAAGAAATAATTCATGGTTCGAGAATTAAACCGTGGTCCAAAAATGTAGTAGAGTTGCACCTTGCCGCTTGCTCTGCCACCGTTCATGTTTTCATTGCATTTCCTATATGGACACACGCATTGTTAAAAACTTTATTTGTAAGAACTGTGCAAACTAAAGCCCAGTATGATGAAGGCTCATAGGGGTTTACTATGAGACTACGTCCCGAGCTATCAAGCAGAGTTTATTAACATGGATGATCCCACTATGGCGAGCTCTTCTTATAAGCTGAAAACGATACTTGTCGTACGCTTCAGTGCTCAGAGAATTCAATCTCGTGAGATAAACAGGAAAGAATATTCGTCTTCGTATCTAGATACTACAAAAGACAATGAAACCGATTCTTTGTTTTTTATGAAGTTGTTGATTTACATCAAGGTGACAAAACATTGCAGTTGTAATGTCAATATTTGTACATGATCAATATCGTATTATGAAGCCGCATTCAGATGGATCTTGCGGAAATTTATTGGGTCTTAATAAATAACATGGCATCACATTTTCCGACAATAAATATGTTTTTTTATTACATATACATCTCGTATGAGGGTTACACGATATTAATACATGTTCATTTAACTGTCCAGCAATCAAACATGTAGTATCATTCTTATTGATTTCTTTATTTAGTATTTATTCACATCTTCGTGAATCATAGCAATCATCATTAATTGTAAAATTCACAGAGAACACAGGTTTTACATAGGAACCAACAATTGCTTGAGTCAACTAATTAGTGTTTGGAAGCACACTTTTGCGCAATTGAATTAGTCAACCCAAGCGTCTGGTTGTTTTGTAAACCTTTTCCATATGCTTCGTGTTGTTTTTTTCATTTATTCTTCTTTCCATCGCAGTCCTTTAAACGGGAAATAAACTTGAAGTAAATGATAAATTTATCGCGCAGTATTATCAGTGCCCTTTCTTCCGATTTATCTCTCCATCTCATTATTTTTTAACCGATCACGGCTGCTCTCCGCCTAACTAATGTGCTTCGTTACTATAATAACTTGTCACTTAATTTTCGTCACCAATCAACGGGTATATAATACATTTTACGACGGGCTCATTCAAGGAAATTCATGTTAATATTTACCCTGGACATCCATCGATCATACCAATTAAATTTCTTTCGACTGATGTTTCGCTCCTTTCGTGATTTTTCGTATCACGATATATTCTTTAATTAATTGTATTCCCTTGGCTTTTCTTATTTGTACAAACGGGATGCCGTGGTTAAATATTAGTGACGGAACACTTCGATACAGATTGTATTTGTATTTTTTTAAATAATTCACTTCAATGTTTTTTTTTAAATCACACTCACTCGCTAGAAGTTTAGTAAATTAAGTCAACCTGGGTAACTGTTTGTAACGACAGACCTTAATTTGTTTTAAATTGGTGACCAGCACCAAGAACATCATTTTCACATTATCAGAACGCTCTCGTGCATACGCAGACACACGAATCACGCAGGCATACTCATACTCACAGGAACTCACAAAGTACTTAGGACTTAACTACTACGACACAATAACAAACAAAATTTCGAGAATTTTCCATATGTTATGTCATTCTCTTTTTCTTTTTCTTTTTGGTCTTCTCGTATATGTTACTTCAGCTAGTACGATTATGTTAAACTTATTAGGTACATCGGAGTTGAGCCATTGCTCCTTTCAAACAGACATGTTTGATCTCTCATAATTATTATTGGATCTCCCTCTTTCTCTTTCAATTTCTTTCTCTTTCTTTTTCTTTACCATTTGATAATTATCGAGATGCTTGATTTTTCATTCCTTTTGTGAGCTAAATTAATCAATATCAACGAAAAACGTCAATAATATACAGGGAAAGCTTTTAATTTTTTTATTTAATCATAAAATTAGTTACGCAAAACAAGGGAGTGAAATGGAAAATAAAACCCATCAGCGGATATTACGTAATATTCCTTTTCTCTTCGTAAGTAGAGCTCCAAATGAAAAATTGAAAGAGTCTTTGGCATCATACTGTATCATCGGCTAGTAATGATCAGTTCTCGTTAGATTAAAAAGTTCCACAATTTATATATAATTTTACACCATAAATTATTAAACTGAAGCAATTGATGCGCCTTATAATTATATGATATAATTCCAATTATAAACTGATACAAATACAGTTTCACGCAAATTTATGACAAAAAGTAGACAGAGTATCTAGTGTTAAATCGCCTTTATTCCTTTGAATATTTTTCTTCCGGTAGTTCCGAATGAATATCAATATTTCTGTCTCTGAATAATTGAGGCTATGTTAAAAAATGTTGAGACTTTCATGTCCACGTTAAAATTTTACAAAAAGTCAAAAACTTGTATGTAGAAAAAGTATGCGCATGTATGTGCGCGCGCTTGCGTGCGTACGTGTGCGTGCATGTCGGTCCACATGCGCACATGCGCGCGTGGGCGTGCTTGCGCGCGCGCATGTATGTAAACATTTTAATACCGATATCTCGAAAATAAATAGAAACCTTGTATTGAAATCAAGCATGGTCATTGAGTACAAAAAACCCGTCGTTGCTGTAAGTTTCATTAATATCGTTCAAACATTATAGAGTTTATATTTTTCATTCTCAATTTACGAAAACAGTGTTTATCCGCTCTAACTTTCGTATATTTACAACCAACGAATGGAATTTTTCTACAGCAACTGTCTTGCCGGATAGTAATAATTGGAATCGAATTTTGCCGTGATTCGTCGAAGGAATTCGTTATGATAAAATGTTACATTTGTTGAAATTTTTATGTTTTACGGGAGTTGGTGATATCACTCAGCCTTTCCCGAATGTGAAATTACGGAGCAACTACCGTTCCAAGAACGGTAAATGGTATAGTTTGATTGATGATTGATATTAAATTTGTCTAAATATGATAAAAGACTTGATATTTTACAAAAATTGTAATTCTTTTGAATTTTTAAATGTTTTGAAAGAAGGCTATAATTTATGCTAAATGGGAGAACTTGCTCATAATAGAACTAAAGTAGCCAGCCGGCAAAAAAGCAGTCGTAGTAAAAATAAGAGAGAGGGAAATTAAGAATAATTCCTGAAAACAAGTAAGAACCCAACAAAATGGCATGAAACCTTGCAACGAGTTACATTTGAATGGTACCGCTTCTGCGTAATCTTTGTAAATTCGTGAAATGAACCGTCCTCCTTGAAGAAAATAAAATTGAGAAAGCCAATACCCACGGAAAGGTCTTTTGCTGGATGAAAATCACTAGCAAACAATTTGCAAAGTTGCATCGTATTGACAGACAACAATTTTTATCCAGTCATGTTACGCACAGTATTGCACGGTTATTGAGTTTTTTCGGGGATATGATCTTTCTTTCACAAAATCAAATGTTTTATAATTTGATGCCCCTTTCATTTTTTTAGTATTGATTTTTTTCTCCGTCGTTTCTCGATCTAAGTCAACGATTCTCGATGGCATGCAAAGTAGTAAGGTCGCTTGTTATTTTTGTGTTTTTTTCTTGTTTTCGTTACATTGATCCACAGGGTCCACAGAAGAGGATAATATACCTATAAATCCTATTACATTCCTAAAAGCGAAGTCAATGAATCGAAAAATAACGATAAAGGCTTTTTGAAAAGAAACGACTTGGGACGGTCTAGAACAACATACGCGATAATGTGTGTTGATTAATTTTTTAAATGAGGCGGGTTCCAGAGCGCGAAGTTTACTCCAATAGACCAACCTCTTTGTAAGTATAGATCAAGGCGAGAAAAAATAGTATTAATTCACCTTCAAGAGTTCATCGTACATTAACTAATGTTACTCTTTGGTTAGAAATTCCCTTAGATTCTCACGTCTCTTCACTCAACCTTGTGCAACACTTCTGTTATTGAGTGAGTGTCTATATATATGTATATATACATATAGGGTGTCTCAGAAACTCTGCCTTTCCTGTTACCTGCGGGCATCTGGCGGTGCATGAACTTATGTGCAAAGTTCGCACGATCAATGTGAAATAGTTTTTAAATAAAAGTCGATTGAAGTTGTCTATTCAGAGAGCTGTCATCGCCCGTGTTCGCACATATTCAAGTGGAAATCGATTGTCGCACGCGTGAGCCCCGACTCCGTCTGGGTTTGTTTAAACGTTGTTTGTTTGTTTGTTGATCAGGCATGCCATCAGCACGAGGAACACAACAAGTGATTTATCTTCAAGCTTTGGATAAGCATTGCTATCTTCTTGAGCGCATTTGAACGTAGACGAATGTAACTCTCTGATTGGATGATTTCAATCGTGTATCATTGAAAATCACCAAACGCACGGAAATTCATAGCACCGCCAGTTATTCCCAGTGTGGCGGCCTCTTGAGAAACCCTGAATACATATATATAGAAAAATGTATTATTGCTCTACAAATAAATTCCAAAGCATGAACCACCAAAAAGAATTCACCCCTACATTCGCATGGTTTTATGTTACAACCAATTTAATCATCGTATTCTCATGAAAATCATTAAAATAATAATAATGCTATCTCATGATTTATTATCATTTAATTCCGTTCTCGGAATAGTTCGCGCTACGATATTTCATTTAAGTGTGAGTGTGTATGTCAGTGAGTGTGTGCGTCCATGTTTTTAAACATTAAAAATATGCCCCTAAACATTATGTGTATAAGCGAACATAGCACAAACTACGGTGAGGTTGAAAGTGTAACTACTAGAGGTCACGAGAGATCAGTAATATCATATTTTAGTGATATTCATTAGAATGCGACGATTGAATTATTCATATATATGTATATATGAATAAAACCTTGGCTAAAAGTACGAAACACTCGAAATTTCGATAATACACAATCTTACTCAAAGTAATTCCTATTGTTTATCATCGTATTATCAGCAATTGAAATGAGAATACGAACAATACTAGACAGGCAACAAAATATCTGGTGCTATAAAATTTTAGTTTTTCGTATTTTGCGATATCTGCTTAGTTTGCTGTTAGCTTCGTAAATTGTGAAATGATCGCGCCAAGCTGTGCAATATGAAATTCAATAGTTTGCAAATACTGGATTCCACCGCAATTGGCATTGATCGGAGAGACAGACATAGCGCGAGTGCAGAACATTCATAAAAGATCCACTAAAGACTCAGACAACAACTTTTTTCGAGGTCGTCGCTGATTTATCACTGGAAATGGAACATATTATTTCTACGACGATTAAGGGAAAAAAGCTACAAGCAGCTCGCTTAACAAGTTACAAAGTCAAGAAGATGTAATGTCTCCCTGAGTATGCTAGAAAATACCGCTACCAGCGAATTCTAAAATATCAACCTCAACCAAGGATTCATCAAACAGCGCATTATCCGACGAGTGAATCTTTGACGTGCGTTAAGCGATCACATTTTCGGTAACAATACGATTATTGCTGTTAGAGGAAAATGATGTTTGACCAATCTCTTCCGTTGAAACTTTGGTATTTTTTAGTTTATTGGTAGTGTAACTTTTAATTATTCTCTGACAGCCATAGCTTCTTCCTGGTCTTGCAACCTTTCAAACAAGCTTTTTGCAGCCAACTTCCTATCGTTCTTACATATTTTTTTTAGTTTCGAGTGATAAATTAATAGCGACGTCAAAATAAGATTTTTCGTATTCTCTAGCGTCTCCCCTAGAAGTTTTGAGTTTTCTTCCGCTCCGTCGTAATATATGAATGTTTCCGTTCCGTCGTGATGTCGTGAACATTTCACAGTTTCGGCAATGTGAACTTGAGATTTACCTTGTTAATTCAGAAGTTAAATTTGTATACATGAGCGCATTGTGAGTTTACTGTTTCAGGCACATGTACAATATTATCGTTAATTCGTAAGATTGAGTCGCGATAGATAAAGTCGAACTGAATAGATTTCGCAAAATAAAAAAATGTAAGGTCGTATGAATGCAAATGTTGTATTGCTAGACAGCCGGCTGATTACTTTTTTTATTTAATTTATAGTTGCCGGTTAACCGACAATAAGCAATACCGCTTGTTTTGAATAATAGATTAGTAAATAGATTATTAGTAAAATTTCCAGAGTGTTAATGTTTTTGGCTAAAACCATATATACTTATGAGGTATTCCACATAGAATCGGCCTATATGGAACTTTTGCATCTCCGATTTTTTTGAAATTTTTTTTCTCTTAGTCCTGGTTAAGACTCGCCTCCATGATTTTTTTCAATTTTTTTTATCAAGCCATTCACGGGATATAAATTTCTGAAAAATTTCGGATTTTGAAAACTGCCTCTTTTGAAATGCTCATAACTCCGCCAATAATCGACAGAATTGGACTTTCTTTTTTTTCAAATTTTTCGGTTTTACACGAATTTTTTATATAGAATACCGAAATTTTTTTTAAACGATATTGATATGAGATTTTTTAATTTTAACAACAAATGATTGTTTTTAACAATGAACGTATATTTTGAGTAAAAATTTTTTTTTTGTATAAAACTGTTGTTAATTTGAAAACTTTTAAGCCTAGTTTTAGAATGAACAAACGATGGAATCTATTTTTTGTCGAATTTTCATTGTTCATGTTTTCAGTTATCCGTATTGAAAAATATCTGAAAACAAATTCTTCTACTCATGAGCTACTGTAAATGATTATCCTAGTGACACTTAGTGATTATTGATTAATTTACAGAGTGATTTAAGGAAAAAGATATAGACAAAATACAGTAATCGTTTTGTACACTTTAGAAGCCTTATAACTCGAAAAGTAATTGATGGAAAAACATTTAATTATAGTGTTTTAGAAAGCTTTCGAGATCAGCTATAAGAATATGTAATAAAAAATAGGGAGTGCCATTTAAAAAAATTGAAGTGACCTTCACGTAACCTTGAAATGCCTCTTCAAGGTCAACTCAATGGCACCATCTTATAGCCCTTTCGGAACCATACAACTTTTGTCGGAAACATTTTTCTCTAAAATGCTTTATTTTTGAGATATTCGATCGTTTCCAGACATTTCTAACACCCTGTATATCTTTTATTAATCCTAAGTACCTACCTTATTTCGTCTATATCTCTTTCCTCAAATCACTCTGTAAAATAATCAATAATCACTCAGTGTCACTAAGATGATTATTTATAGTAGCTCCTGAGTATAAGAATTTGTTTTCAGATATTTTTCAATACAGATAACTGAAAACATGAACATTGAAAATTCGAAAAAAAATAGATTCCATCGTTTGCCCATTCTAAAACTAGGCTTAAAAGTTTTCAAATTAACAACGTTTTTTTACAAAAAAAAAAATTTTTCAATCAAAATATACGTCCCTTTTTAAAAACAATCATTTGTTGTTAAAATTAAAAAAATCTCATATCCATATCATTAAAAAAAATCGGTATTCTATATGAAAAATACGTGGAAAACCCAAAAATTTGAAAAAAATAAAGTCCAATTCGGTGGATTATTGGCGGAGTTATGAGCATTTCAAAAAAGGCAGTTTTCAAAAACCGAAATTTTTCAGAAATTTATATCCCGTGAATGGTTTGATAAAAAAATTGAAAAAAATCATGGAGGCGAGTCTTAACCAGGACTAAGAGAAAAAAAAATTGAAAAAAATCGGAGATGCAAATGTTCCACATAGGCCGATCCCATTTGGAATACCTCATATATACTAGCAGGTAATGAAGTTCCAGGTGCCTTCTTATCAGTGTCCATGCTTTCATAAGTTAAATATGGATTTGGGCGATTGATAGACCGATCCCTCGTAACGTGATAACTTTCCAATCATTTGTATGATGATCTCATACGTTGAGAAATAGTTGACTTATAAGAGGTTGGTCCCATGTGTTGAATCATTTTGGGCCTTCAATTGTGAGTAAACTCATACAAAACACATAATACGAGCGCGCGCGCGTGTGTGTATGTGGGCATACGTGCATAACCGGGTGCGCACATCTTCATGTGGGTGTGTATCTATGCGTCTTCTCTCATCATAATCATGGACTGTGAATCTTCTCGATTATTAGGTGCAGTTGCTATTCTGTCTTACATTCGATTTGCAAACGTTAAGCTCTAGATAATGTTTTTTGTAAATACAATGTTTTTTTCCTTTCAAGCAACCAAGACATAAGTCTTATGTCCAAGATTGTATGTTCTTTTAGTCTACCAATTTTATTTGCTTAGGGGGACTCTATATCGAAGAATCGGAGTTATACCAAAAACCGAGCGACAGACATCTTGTAATACTCATCGGTTTCCCATTCTTCTTTAAACTCATTGTTGCTTCATCTGTTAGTTTCCTTTTTTACTGCTTCTGGTCTTTTTCTAATTCGAGAGAATCACTTTTGCACAACTTCTATCACCCAATGCCGGATTGGCGTAGGCATGTAACATAATTTCTGTTCGATCTATATTTATACTGCTTCTTTAAGCCGTACGTGGTAGGTTGACGGCAATTTTTTCCTGATGGTTGATGTATTTTCCAACACTAGTGAATAACCTCTTGTGTCCTCATTTCTTCATATCTCCATTAAACTTTGATTCTTATTAGTTATTGTATCCCCCCCCCCCCCCCCTCCTCTTCATATCTTCCTATTACGCTTTCTCAGAAGTGCTTAGTAAAAAAGCTGCATAACTCTTCTTTGGAAATATTGTCATATCGCATTCGGCCCCTTTAGTTCTCGTTTCACAGTTACATTGATGAGATTTTGTCCTCCATTTTGTTGTCTTCGACTATGCCACTGTTGGAGAATAACTGAATACTGTATCATTTCGTGTGCAATTAATTATTTCTTTTTATCTTCGTCATAAGTCAAACAAGATCAATTGCTTAAATCTACCCATCTCTTCAATCGGAAATGCGCCCGATCAGTTTTTATCCTTTTGCCCTCCATCGCGTGGAAGGTTCCTTTTTCTCTTGCATGTAGCCAAAGTGTCCCATTAATTTTCTTTCGCACACACTTAGTTGATTGGACTTGTCAGAAGGGATTAAACAATGTATATTTCTATTGCTCCTTTCTTTGTTTGCCATTTAACACTCTTTTGAGACATGAATGATCTCGGGCCCCAGCATCTTTTTATCATCATTTCCACATTCTCATCCGTTTATAATATGTCAAAAGCGCATGTTATGTCGAGGCTCATTGTTTCTCATATAGCGATAAGCATAAAGTCATGACTCCCATCATTCCAATAAGACAGATCGCCGCTAAGCGCAGGACAGTATTACATTTGTCACTGACGTACACGCCACCATGATTGCTGCACCTTCTCGTGAAGCTTTCTGCAAATACCCGCGAGCCTCCGTCACATTCCAGCATCGGCTGAGTTCTCATCCGCTTCACCGCCTCTATCATCGCCAAAGAGCGTTGTCTCATCCAAACCACTACCTTCGATATTCTCACCAGACTCGTCACCTTCTTCTAGGGTTACCTGAAACATGATGCAATACATATAATATAATTGTGAGAGGAATTCGTAAGACAATGAACAGATATGAAAAAAAAAGAATTCGAGACTTTCAAACAAAAATTGATAAAATAAGAATATTGTGCATCGAAGTTAAAAAATAGTCTACGAAAACATCATTGTTATTTAATAAACTAAGAATGTTAAGTTTAATAGATGGCCATACGATCGTAATCAAGCAGTCGAAAAACAGTATGTGTGTCAATAAATTTTCTTGTTTTTTTTTGATATGCAAACACTGATTTTGTGTTAATCACGCTGGTCAAGATAAATACAAATTGTGTAGAATCTTACGTCCCTACCTGAAAGTGTATTCTGTCGCACTGTTGGTCGTTGCTCAGCTGTTCGTCCGGAGGTGGTGAAGGCGGTATCATTGACTGGTACCAATCGCGATTCTCCTCAAGAGTATCGAGTATCTCCTGAGCATCGGGATGCACGAGATCGGCCCACGTTTCCCACAATGGATGAACGATATAATCGATAAAACCGACTTGCGTTTTTTCAATAGTCGCACTGTGACGGTCGCACATGGGGCTTATATCCATGTTTTGTTCACGCTCGCGATCTCCTTGAAGGAAGAATTCCTCCATCAGAAGGCTAACCCATTTCTTATAGAGGGGCAGAGGTTTCGTGGGGTTCGAGAGATCAGCACAATGAACGAGATTCTCGAGTACTTGAATTCTGTCCGTATAGTTGTCGAGCAATAGAACGCCCGAACCAGCTACTTTTTTCGTTTCAACCATTGTTTTTAGATCAGCTAGTAGCGACATGTGCTTTGACATGTCGGTCGACAGCACCATATCTATGACCATTTTTCTTAGCGTCTGGCGTTGTTTTTTTGTCATGTTTACGAACATATCGCAACCCTCGTTCTGCAGTAACTTGAAGGCAACAGCAAGGTGATGGTTCTCGAGCACCGACTCGTCATTGTACATTAGAGCCAGTTCTGAACCTAAAATTATTCGAAGACAAATATGATTAATAGTTTTCATAATAATTAATTAATTGCATGATTGACATAATTATCAAGTAGCCTTGTAGGTTCAAACTTGTATGCACTTGCTCTAAGATTCATCGAGAACTTAGAAACTCGATACCATCTACATGATGGGTTAGCGAACGATTTCCGCGACCAAGAATCTGTTACATGTTTCAAGCATGGCAAGGTAAAAATGTCGATTTCTGCGGGCGTCTCGTAGTTTTTGCGAGTGCTTAGTGAATATTGTTGATATTCATATAAAAGCTATGTGATATCTGAGTATCCATTAGAATTGATAAAAATCATGATGCGTATGTGAATCCTTCTAAGTGTTCGTACGCTCTATGAGGTTTTATTAGTGCCCACAAGTGCTGGGGGTCCCGTAAAAGTCAAAACATTGTGCACAAATAGCATTGCGTGTTACATGCGTGGGTAGTGAATGACAGGGTCAAAAAGCGTTGATCAGTTTATGTTTGTAACGTACTTCGTTGATTAGTAGATATAGTAGATTCTATATGAATCTATGTGAATGCAGGTAAAATTTTAAAGTACCTATTGTATACTCACTGGAGTTGATGAGAAATTGATTTGTGAGGCCTGGATGATCGACATCATGTATCGTAGCTGCGAAAAGAGCAGCTGTAATCTCTAGCGGTGTGAAAACGGACTGCAACCATAAAAATCAACGTTGTTTAGGTCTTTGCCATCTGCGATATGCATTGTCGCATTTATAAAAAGAATAACTAATCTTGATTCGGCAAACCGTATCACTTACTTCGAGTGCAGGCGTATTGAGCAGAGTATGTGTGGACTGTGTGACGTCGGCGGCGTGAAGGCTGTTGTGGAAGGGATTGTCCTTCACGTAATGATCCTCGAGGGTCATCATAAAGGTAACAAAAGTTTTTGGCGGAATCGCGAGAGATTTGAGCAGATCGCGACTATGAAAGGCCGTGTAGGCCACGCAGGTCAATGGACGATTGCTGCTTAACTCGCCTATCCTGAATATATCGATACCCCACTTGTCGATATCCGAAAGGAGCTGCAATATTTATAAGAATAGAGACATGAACATACGCCATTTAAACCATAAATCAATTATCAACATCGCATAATGTATATGCGTGTGCTAAAGAAATTTGAAAGCAGTACCGATTAACAACGAGCGCAATTCATAGGCGCAACTGTTCCACAATTGAATTTTTTTCGCATTGCATTTAACGAAACATAGGCATTATCGATAATATTTAAAAAACGGCACCTCATTTATTAATTGTTATGCAAATCAAGTGTCTCTGATCATTTGCCTATATGAAGTTAGCCCTCCATTTTTCGATTTTCTTGATTCTTTTTTTGTTCCAGGTTGTTCTACATTTGTTCTAAATTGTTCCAGAGTTTTAAGTCGATCAACAAAAAAACATGGCAGAAAAAAACTGTTTTTTGAGCAGCCCCCCATTTTCAAAAATTCCAATTTTTGTTGTTTTTCTAGATTGTTCTAGTTGTTCTAAACATTGTTCCAAAGTATTAAAACTCTCCGAACAAAATTTAAAAAGACACAAAGGGCACTTTGTTCTTGTGGGTACATAAATATTTTTACGTTATTCGCCCGATAATGTTGAGCCACCGCTATGTAGATAATCCTATGTCCTAAATGTAGATAACCTGGAACAAAAAAAGAATCAAGAAAATCGAAAAATGGGGGGCTAACTTCATATAGACTGATCATTTCTATGAATGCAGGAGTGGTCAATTGGTGGCGAGTAATCGAATGTACCTTCATGCGCACCGTCATGTGAACATATTTCTCGTTATTGTTGCAGTGCTTATAGAGAGTTTGTAGATTTGAATAAAATTAGTTATTTTCTTTAAAAATTATTCGAGCGAGGATCTGGGTCTGCGATGGAAATGCAAAAAAGTGAACACAAACGCAACTTAACACCACCACAGTCATTCGTTGGTTAGATAATATAAAATAAACAAAATAAACAAAATAACGCACAGACAGCCTTAAAACTGCGATGGACGTTTAAGCGAGACGTTCTTACAATAACGAGTATAATTCGTGACGGACTGTATCGAGAAATGGCTTTATCGAACTCGTTCGCCAATAGAGAAAACTTGTGTTCCCACAAAGACTATCGAAGAGAGAAGATACAAATTATCGAGCTAAATATCTTTCCGATTCGCGGTAAGAGATAGATGTTCAAGGCGAAAAACGCGCCGAGCGAATTACACTTTTCGATAAACAAAGATGATCGCAGAACGAGCCGAGCACGTATCGCAAGCCGAGACTCAAAGCAACTCGAGTAATCGTTGTAAAAGATTACTCTTGAGGATTTAAGGAAGTTGCAGCGGTCCAGTTGAGTCAAAGAAGCATTTGTGATTTTTTTTGTTATTAACCCTTAAAAAATGCGTACAAGGTATATATTAATTCTGTAGATACTATTGTTCATAAAATATATAGTTAAAAGACAAAATTATGACTTTTAATATTTTTATTACGTGAAAAAGAACAATTTTTGTGATAAGTACCAACTTAAAATAATAAAACTTTATCGGTTATAAGTATCAAAAATTAGTGTCAGTGAATGTTTTATATAACACAAAATGAAATTTTAAGGGTACGTTGTTACGTACTGGCCGACATTAGAGGCCCAGTCAATTTTTAAAATTCAGTCATGACCAAACGTCGGTTGCATATGTCCTCTAGTCGGTAAAAGGGCGCTCTGCGTAGTTACCCCTAGTACCGACATACCAGATAGTTCTGTCTGATAAGTAAATAGTATGACTTATCTCAATACTAGAGACGGTAGGGAAAACCCAGCCTATCACAAGAACTTTCCGACCCTCTCCTAAAGGAAAACCCAAACTCCACTCTGAACCAAACTCCACCCTAAACAAAAATCCCTTCCACCAAAAAAGTCAGAGCACATATAAAAAGACACGCTCTGACCCAAAAACAGACACTCTTAGACTCCGTCTATCGACACATATTGACTACGTCTTTTTAGACTCATAGACAATTATTACACAACTCGAGTTCTCTCAGTCCTCAGTTGGAACAGTTTCTGTAAAACGTCTTGCACTACGTTCAGTTAAGTTAAACCGACACAAACTAAGAGTTACACAATAATCTTGAATCAACTTGAATAAACTCAATTGTTAACTGTTATTCATCGTGTTGTTCTCTTCAACTGCGCATAGCAGGGGTCGAATTTCATAAAGAATCTTCGAATCTCCGAATTTCCGAATTTCCGCTCGATCAGAATATCTCATTCATTCTGATCAAACTGAGCGTACTCTTCGTAGTTCGCGCCGATAAAACTATATCGGCGGAGTCAACAGAACGGCGTGACCGTGCTGTTCCGAATCATCATCGAGGACGTAACAACGTCATAGTTATGTCTAAGTTAATTTAGCCGCGAGATTTTTTTTTTACATCAGTAATTAACGATAAATATCGCCGAAACACGGCAACATCGCGGATATGGAGGTTGTCAGCACTGCTTTCTTTGGACTGTGTAGTAACCGCCAACGCCGCTAAACTCAATCTTACAATTAGCGTAAATATAAACATGTCGGTGCCGGGCGATCGTACCCGTGATAAATGTGCAAAGTTTGCAACTAAAAGAAAGCTACAATGGAAAGGAAATATTGCAACTGCGAATAAAAGGGGAAAAATAATCCACGACGATCCAAACGAGTCAATTGTTGACGGGCGTCGTGTAGTTGAAGTGAAGAGGTTAGCTGAAGAAATGTGGTGCTCGGCGTATAACGTTCTGCTTTGATTTCGATACATTGAGAAAGAAAAAATAATTTGGCTAGCTAGCGTTTTTTATGTGCGATGTCACGTTTGTCTCCTATTTATTGAGGTGCAAACGAGTAAGTCTCACGAAAGAAACAATCATATGCAATATGATATTAACGTGAAAAGTGCCCTGGATAAGTACTAAAACAGTTTTGCTTTGTTTATGGATTGTCATTCATTGATACATAAACGTTTAGCTATGATCGACGCGGGCATGGGCGTTACGCACTTGAACAGTATTTTTTCAATACTCAATATCCCCACAGTTAGTGGCGCGGTATTGAAACGCAATGAACGTCGTGTTGGCAAAGTCCTGGAGGAACTCGCACATGAAACGTGTAGAGAACCATTGAAACTTGAAAAGGAATTGACTCTAGCCACTGCATTGTAAGAAGACATTATTTCATTATTATAATTGTAAATTTTTACGATTCATATAAAAAAATGTACCAATGATATCTTTACACACCTTTCTAACAAAATATTCGAATACGTAAATGAAAACCCTGTCTTTCCATTGGATATCACAAAAATATCAAAAAGTTGAGTTTAAACAATAATTAATGTGTCAAACAATACCCGTGGAGTGGCAACACAATTTTTGGACTATGTTGAAACTGACTATTCAAATTTGATAAATAATAATAAATTAATTATCCTTTTCTTTAGGTTTCGTAGAATTTGTTGATTCTTCATGTATTTTCATGTACGTATCACTATTGTATATCTACGGAAACTCGTTGGTATTACAACCAGGACCATGAGACCAGTGCTATTCCTCTGAGCTGAGAATAGTCAACGCCAACGAAAGCCAACACGCAGCGACTGAGTAGTTCCACAACATATGCTCCACTTATTAACATTATTATGCATTGCATGACCTGTGACTGTGGCTTTTTGTAGTCGGTTTCAGGAATTTAATACTCCCAACTCTGAATGAATGGAGAACAAACGGCCACAAATTCAAAGCTTTTCCTTCGAGTACTTCTTTATAACAAATTGTTTGACTTATTTTCGTAACTGATTGGCAAGCAAATCTTTTATTTGATAGTTGTAATATATTTCTACCCATGGTTTTTATTTCACCTGGTGCATTTTCATCGATTGGTTTTTATTTCACTGTCTTTTTTATTGTGCGCAAAAGACATCGTAGTGCGTACGATAGTATAATTTTTGTTTATAATTAATTTCATAGAACAAGTGATCAGCAGCCATCAGACGTGTCAGACGTACAACAAAGTGTAGTATGGTTGAAAGCGTCGTACGATGCGGGATGGCAAAAGAAAGGATCAGGACGAGCATACAACAGTCAAACTGATAAACTTGCGTTATTGCGAAAATATAATTGATTTTATTTTTCATAAAATTGCTGCATAATGATTTCATTCTTTCTGGGTATTTCAGGTCATGGTATTGTAATAGAATCGAAGAGCGGTAAGATTTTAGCCTATGCGACGAGAAACAAGCGATGTATCCTCTGTGAAAAAGGAAATCTACCAAGCGATCATGATTGTTGTCTGAATCACACTGGGAGTTCCAAATCTATCGAAGCTGCTATCGCTGTTGAAATTTTCACAAAAACCCGGTGTTTAAAGAGGAGGGAGTCATGGTTGGTACTCTTATAGGTGATGATGACTCTTCGACTATCGCGCAAGTTCGACGCGAGTCAGAACACCCCGTGGAAAAAGGATCGGACAAAAATCATGCCATCTGCACCCTCAGCAAAACTTGGTGGTCCTTGAAAATTCCCAGCAAAGTAATCGATTATATCAAATATTGTTTTAGCTGCGTCCTAGAAAAAAATAACGGTGATGTGGAAGCTGTGAGGACAGGTCTTCTAAATATAGTTCCACACACTTTCGACGATCACTCAAACTGTGGCTCTTGGTGCGGATTCAACAAAGATCCAACAAAGTACACGCACAATATTTTGCCAAATGAAAAAGGTCTAACCGACAAAAACATGAAAGTCTGTCTGACAGAGGTTTTGAAAAAGTTTGCAGCCAACTCGGAACGTCTCGCTCCCTGTGGATCAACTCAAGCAAACGAATCTTTCCATAATATATCTCTGAGCAAAACGACAAAGCGGTGTCATTATGGTGGATCGGAGTCGAATGACTTTCGTGTGGCTTCCGCAGTTTGCCAAAAATATCGCTGGACTTCTTACGTGGTAAACGCCAATGCGAAGCTTGTTCTATCGCCGGGTTCACGTACGGAAAAATATCGAGCTCAGAAAGCTAAAATGAGAACCTACCGAGCACTTGCTGCTAGAACAATCGAGAAGAAGCGTCGTCGTCGCCAGCTGCATCGATTGCGTCACTCAAAAAATGTTATCTCTGAAAATAGAGGGGGTATCACCTACTTGTCTGGGAGTGAGTTAAATTTATTTAAGGACATCGATAATAATGTGACCGAACGAAACGAATCCATTCCAGAGAACAGTCGTTTCCCGTTTTTCGATCTAGAAACAACGGGGCTGTCAAACTCATGCGAGATTGTACACATTTCCGCCAAACTTGGTTCTGAGGAATTCGATGCAGTTATTGTACCTGCGCACGGCTTTACCTCCGCCGGATCTCTCGTAACACGTATATAATATATATTATTACAATGTTTTTGTAGGATTTCAGAATATATAACTGTTGAAAAAGTTTAATACGCGTTCAACGCCTCGTGTCTTACGGCGTTCCGTTAGACGATAAGTCATGTTTCTACGCGCGCGAGAAAAGAGAGAGAGAGCCAATGAGCGTGCGAGTCCTCGAGTAGGGGGAGAATGCATGAGCGAGCGTTAGCCAACGCGATCGAATCTAGTGGTCGAAGCGTTAGTCTATGGAGGTCCAACGAGAGCTATCAAACGCGCAATCCAATCTTTCTCATTGTCACGATATGCGACGAGATTAGGGGAGAGTGGGGTAATCACGGACGACGGGTAATTGCGGACGCGCAAGTTTAGCTATGTTAGAAAAGGATAGAAGATATTTCGACTGACGCAATCGTGAGCATAGCTGCCAGATCGCGCGCGAAATGTACCCCCACTCTAGCGTCCTGCGCGCCCATCACACAATCATAGTAGCGCGTGTCCGTGAGCGAGCGATGCTCGAACATCTTCGGAAAGAGCCGAGCGCGGTCGGGCAACTTCGACCGTGCCTTCGGCAGCTACACCAATACATGGACGCTGAGCCCGTTCATGTGCGGCCAAGCCGAAACTGAGGCTTCGAGCGAAAAAGCAATCTGATGGGAAGACCAGAGGCCCAAATTTTGTTTATTTTTTTTTCAATATTTTTTTTTATATTTATACGAAGTGAAGGTGACCACCCACACATTCATTTACCAAAGTAGTACGCGCGCAACTCTTAAGAACTTTCTAAAAAATCGACTTTTAAAAATTGCCTAGCCCGGTAAAAGAAGCTCACGTTTGAAATTTGTTAACTGGTCGAGTGGTCGAGTGGTGAGCGTACTCGACTAATAACTGTTAGGTTGTTGGATCGAATCTTGCCCGTGGGTACCTTTTTTTTCGATTTTTATACCCATCAATAAATTAATTTTATAATCATAATTGAAACGCTACTTCTACAGAACAAATATTCACTTTTTTTATTTCAATAATGCATTTCTTTATATAAAATATATTGGTGGTGCACATGAAATACAAAATAATATATACATATATTACCGACGAAAAATTTCCGGACAAAAGTTGAAAACAGTGCCGGAACAGATTTTTATGCCACTTCGCCGGTAGTTGCCCTCGGCCAATTTAACCAACCCCATTTTAAAGAGGAGGGATTTACCTTCATTTTGGCTTTTTAAAAAAAAATCACGATTTTTTTTTACAATGATCACACAGTTTTGAACACGACCATTATTTCTCGTTTTTTTGTTTTTTTTCGAGTGGACCTCGTTTGTGGTAAAAAAAATTGTAACGTAAATGCGTTACAAATTTTCGTGAATCTTTTTTTAAGCCAAAATGATGGTAAATCCCTCCTCTTTAAAATGGCGTTTTTTAAATTGGCCTAGGCCAACTACCGGCGAAATGGCATAAAAATCTGTTCCGGCACTGTTTTCAACTTTTGTCCGGAAACTTTTCGCCGGTAGTGTATGTATATATCATTTTGTATTTCATGTGCACCACAAAAATATTTTAAATAAATAAAATGCTTTTGTGAAATAAAAAAAAGTGGATATTTGTTCTGTAGAAGTAGCGTTTCAATTATGCATATAAAATTAATTTATTGTTGGGTATAAAAATCGAAAAAAGGTACCCACGGGCAAGATTCGACCCAGCAACCTAGCAGTTATTAGTCGAGTACGCTCACCACTCGACCACTCGACCAGTTAACAAATTTGAAACGTGAGCTTCTTTTACCGGGCTAGGCAATTTTTAAAAGTCGATTTTTTAGAAAGTTCTTAAGAGTTGCGCGCGTACTACTTTGGTAAATGAATGTGTGGGTGGTCACCTTCACTTCGTATAAATATAAAAAAAAAATATTGAAAAAAAAAATAAACAAAATTTGGGCGTCTGGTCTTCCCATCAGATTGCTTTTTCGCTCGAAGCCTCAGTTTCGGCTTGGCCGCACATGAACGGGCTCAGCGTCCATGTATTGGTGTAGCTGCCGAAGGCACGCTCGAAGTTGCCCGACCGCGCTCGGCTCTTTCCGAAGATGTCCGAGCATCGCTCGCTCACGGACACGCGCTACTATGATTGTGTGATGGGCGCGCAGGACGCTAGAGAGGGGGTACATTTCGCGCGCGATCTGGCAGCTCTGATCGTGAGTCGAGCCCGATGGTAGTGCCAAACAGTGAACGTTGACGTGAGGTCACGCTCGCTGTACAATGTAAGTTAACTTTATGATTTTTCCACAATTTCATCTTATTTTTTGTTAAAAATTGTATGTGTGTCTAACAATCTAGGACAATCATAGAAACTTGGTAATTTTTTTGTCAAATAACATCTAATTGAACAATGTTTTCAAGCACAGACTTCGTGCATTGCGCGATTGTAACCTCAAATAAAACATTTGTTTCGAGTTTCTTTGTGAGTCGGGTAATTGCGGACGATTCGAGTGGGGTAAAGGCGAACGTCCGTAGTTGCCCCTAAACGATGTACTGAGTTTTTATTTTACAATTTGTGTCGAATGCGGTGGCCATCATTGCTAATACAATTTTTATTGTTTGTTTATACATAATATTTCACCAATATGAAATGTAATTTGTTTGTTTATACGTTTGTACCTAGGCGATTAGTATAGAGATAGTTTATAGGCCGGGTAGTTACATTAGCTTTTTTATCACTAAAATAACACATGAGCCTCAGATAGTAAAGCCAATAACTGAGTTAAACAAATCAATTCCACTTCAAGATATTGTTAATGTTCCCCAACTGTCGCAACCGAAAAGAAAGCAAACTTCTAGAAAGAGACATTCAATTATAATAACCAGCACTCCAATGAAAGATGTTTTAGAAGAAAAAGAACAAAAAAGGAAAAAAAGAGCAGATTAAAGAAAATGAAAAGGCTATAAGTAAAAATAAAAGTAAGAAAGGCGTGAAGAACCTGAAAGGATTCGAAGATGATGTGCGCAAGAAAACGAAAATTAATAAAAGCGCTTCGAAAGATAATGAAGAATATTATTGTCTGATATGCTATGAAAAATATATAGAACCAATCCACGAAGATTGGATAATATGTTATATATGCAAATTATGGGCCCATGAGAAGTATACGAGTCGGGAAAGCAGTTCGAAGGGTTTTTTGTGCGATTCTTGCGCCAATTAGATTATGTCCGTGATTACCCCACTTAGCATCCGCAATTACCCCACATGCTGTAGGGTAATCCCGGACACCAACAGTTTTGTTTTTTTATGATAATTTGATTTTATTCTAAAATTTATTTATTTTGATTATGAGAACATAAGATTGATTAGTCTAAGTAACGACTGAGCAATATACAGCTTTATTAACTTTATTCGGTTTTGTTTTATTTCACTATTCCCTTATGTGTTCGCAATTACCCCACACTCCCCTAAATAAAGTGTAACTACCTTGTGTTATCATATTAAATTTTTGATTAATCACCCTATCCTCACATATCTAAAGTTATAATAATAACAAATATTAATACAAGTTTTTCCGTAGGTTTGCGTGTTGATGATGGAGAACTCTACAAAGATGGTGAAAAGATAAAAGCGACACCGCGAAGGTTGACGATGAAATCGTTTATCGATTTCTTGGCACCTGGTCCCATAATTCTTATTGCCCACAATGGAGGACGATTCGATGTTCCTGTAATTGTGAAAGAAATGCGAGCTCTGGAATTGATGGACGATTTTCGATCGACAGCATGCGGATTTTGCAATACTCTCCCTCTTAAAAAAAAATTACCGGAAAGAATGAAAAATGAAGGGTCGTTCAACCAAACAGCTTTGGCTGAAGATTTCGTTGGAATCGGGTCCTCTGATGGGGCTCATGACAGTATGATCGACGGTATTATGCTCGAAAACATTGTAAAAGCTATAGGCGCCACTGAAGAAGATCTTCGAACCAATGCCGTGACTGTCAAATCGATCATTACAAAAGAAATTCGAGCCACAAAATCGAAAGAAATTTAAAACATTTGGATTGTCTTAAAAATGGGGTATCGGTGGGTATGTTAACGAAGATTGCGAAGGCTGGCATAACCATCGATAATCTAAAAAATCACTTGTCGATGGAGGTGACGACGCCGTTATAATGCTCTTAGGAGTTGATGTAAATGGTCGACCTCAAGTTACAAAAAATAAACGCATTCTCCAAAAGTTGATAGCAGAGCTAAGAAAATACACATGACTACGTTAGCCACCGTCATACAATATTTTGTAGATTCGATGATTCGTAATATTATTGTTTAGTACAAAATGATTTTATAAATCTACGATTACAATTTAAAAAATATTGATCTAAAATTGTTAACCTTGAATTGTAATGAAAAAAATAAAAGCATGCAGTTGATTAAAGTTTGCAATTTACTTGTTCAGTAAATTATTGGAATGTGTACAAATAAAATATGCACCGAGAAGTTTTATTTCATAATTATAGTATATTTCTTATAAAATTTACTCCTAGTATTAACGTTGAAGATAAAAAAATGCAGACTTATTGATTAAAACCACTTATTTTGAAACCCTAATGATATCGAGATGATTTTATTGACGTTTTAAACTGTGGAGGTAATTTTCGCGGCATTTTCACTAATTTGAGGATAGGTTTACATGACCGATGCAGTGTTTTCACATCGATTCACCGGTAAGCAAAGATTTGTGATTTTTTATCAAACTTTGATCGTTCTATGTTGAATATATTTGGTTTTTGATGGGGAATGTGTGTGTTTTTTTCTAAATGTTAAAGAAAGTTTATTTTACGGGAATCCATTGCTAAAAAAGGTTTATCTTGGTGCCAAATTGTTGAAACAATTACCATTACTCGTAGTGGTAACGTCTTTCCCATCTAACCACATGTAAAATTCCACACATTACATTTGTTTATATCTCTGGTGTTTGGCGGTGAAAATTTTTCAAAAAATTTGGCACGACGTAGGATAGTCTAAGTAATAGCATATATTTTTTTCAAAAAATTATCTTGGGTTTTGAGTAACGATTCAACCTTCTTAAGGAAAAGGTCGACATAAAAAATATGGCAGTAGGAATAACAAGACTAAAGAAAGGAAGCAAAGGAACAGTCATTTTGGGATGTGAAACAGCGGAAGAAGCACAACAGCTGAAGACCATAGTACAGGAGAAAATGGGAGAGAACTTCAAAGTGACCGAATCAAACCAACAAAAACCGAAAATCAAAATCGTTAATATGGAAGAGGAGGAATTAGACTTGGCAGATGAAGAACTGATTGAAACAATAAAAAAGCAGAACGCAGTGGAAGATGATGAAGGAAGGGAGATGAAAATCGTGAAGAGAATAAACAAAGAAGGGAGACACGAAGGATCAGTAATAATGGTAGTGGATGAAAGGACCCATTATGAACTATTAAATAAAGGAAAAATCAGTGTGGGGTGGAGGAAATGTCCAGTGTACAAACATATCAGTGTGAAACGGTGTTACAAATGCTGGGGCTATTATCATATAGCAAAGAATTGTACGAAAGAAGAGACATGTCATAAATGTGCAGGACACCACGAAGCGAGTAAATGAAAAGCAGCGAAAAATAAGTGTGTTAATTGTGAGTTTAAAAACCAAGCATACAATCTACAGTTGAACACCGAACATGACGCCTTCGATCGGGAATGCCCAACGTATAAAAGAGCAGTACAAGAAGAGAAGAGGAGAGCAGGATGGGACGACTAGCAACTACTGAAGGACGAAACGCTATGGTATACGAATGCACAAAGTCTGATAGCACACAAGGATGAAATACGACACCAGGTAGTGGACAGAATGAAACCTGCATTCATAGCATTATCAGAGACCAGAGTGACGGAAGAAATTGGAGATGGCGAAATACGCATTCCCGGGTACGCTACAGTCAGGTGTGATGCATAAAACAGGAATACAGGCGGGGCTATCTTATATATAAGAGAGGATATCAAGTATAACATGATACCAATAAATAAAATAGAATCAAACTGCTGGTGTGCGGGAATAGAGGTCAAATGTAAAGTTTTTAAAGGTGTGATAGTGACAGTATATCATTCACCAAGTGCTTCGGATGCTGACTTTGTAAGGCACATAGAAAATATGACGGAGGAGTTAACAATAAAAGGGGACTGTTTAATAATAGGTGATTTTAATATCGATGTTGCGGTAGAAACGTTCTATAAAAAGAGATTGATATCAGGAATGCAGAGTATCGGGATGAAACAATATGTTAATGAGCCAACGAGAATAACGCAAGATAGTCGAACGATGATAGATTTACTATTCGCCAATAGGGATACACGAGCGCAGGTGGAGCATGAACCAAAGATAACGGATCGTGGATGGATAAAAATCACTTTAGGAAGCAGCACGGAAACGAATGAGTATAGAGAATACAAAACAAGAAACTATAGTAAAATTGATGTGACGGAACTTACAAGGGTATTAAACACGACAATAAAACAAGTGCAAGAAGTAGAGATAAATCAAAGAGCAAATATGTTTGTTAGTAATATAGTGAGGGTAATAGATAGGATTGCGCCCAGAAAAATAGTTAAGATACCAAGGGTGTGGGAAGGGAAAAAATGGTACTCTGAAGATATAACAGAAGCAGCGAGAAGAAGGGATGAAATATACAGAGTAGCAATTTCCAATGGAACGGAAGATCACTGGCAGCAGTTCAAAATAGAACGGAACGCGGTAATTAAATTAATCAGGAAAAAAAGAGGGAATATTATGAAAAGATGATAGATGATAATAAAAAAGATGCAACAAAGATGTGGAAAACATTAAAAGAGGTAATCAAAGGAGAGGCAATGGGTGCAAAAGAGGCTGAAAACATAGATTTTGAGATATTGGATGATAGAATGGGAGGAAATATAGCTGATAAATTTAATGTGTATTATGTGCAAAGCATACAGAATATAACTAACTCCATACAACAAAATACATATGAGGGTGAAAGTCCAAACAGAAGGAGGATTTTAATGGGTGTTAGGATCAATAAAGAGAGAATAATAGAAAACTTTAAGCCTATTGAAACGAAGGACTTAGAGAAGATTGTGATGGGACTCCCTAGGAAAAAAGGAACGGAAGAAGGAATATCAAGTGATATCCTAAAAATGACAATCAGTGCAATAAAAGAGGAATTTGTGGAAATAATAAATGGATCTCTAAGGGAGGGATGTTCCCCGGATAGCTGGAAAACATCCACAGTTATACCGATCCCGAAGGTAAACAAGGCCGCGAAAGCAAGCCAATATAGACCAATCAATATGTTGCCATTATATGAAAAGGTACTCGAGCTAGTAGTCAAAGATCAAATTGAAAAACACTTAGAAGATAATGACATTATAACAGAACACCGATCAGGATTTAGAAAGCAATATTCGTGTGAAACGGCGATTCAATCGGTTGTAGATGAATGGAAAGTACACATCAGTGAAGGAAAAGTTGTAGGAGTCATTTTTATGGACTTAAAAAGAGCGTTCGAAACAATAGACAGAGACATATTATTAGATAAACTATATCAATATGGGGTTAGAGACAGGGTATTAGACTGGTTCCGTACATACTTAAGAAATAGAACCCAACGAGTAAGGTTTAATGATAAATGGTCCCAGGTTATCCCAAATGAACACGGGGTACCGCAGGGTTCAGTATTGGGGCCGTTATTATTTATTATATATATAAATGATATAGTAAATTTGTGTCCAGAGGAATGTACTATAAAAATGTTTGCGGATGACACATTAATATATGTAACCGGAGAAGGCAGCGCGGAAGTGGAGGGAAGAATGAATATGACACTAGGTATAGTGGAACAGTGGATGAACAGAAATAAATTAAAAATGAATACTGAGAAAACTAAATATATGCTTGTTAGAAGTATAAGGAAAGTTGTGAGTGAGAATATTGTAATAAAGTGTCTGGATGGAACAGAATTGGAGAGAGTGGACGCCATGAAATATTTGGGGATAATGATAGATGACAAACTACGATTTAAAGAACATTGTGAATATATGCTGAAAAAGATTGGTAAAAAAACTAGTTTTTTAAACAGAATGGGGCATTATGTATCTGCGTATACGCGATGTACTATTTATAAAACAATAATAGCACCGAATTTTGAATACTGTGCAACACTGTTGCTTGATATGGGAGAAACAGAGTTGAATAAACTGCAAATCGCGCAAAATAGAGCGATGCGAGTTATACTGCAATGTAATCGCTATACGAAGGTAGAGGATATGCTGAACGCGCTACAATTCATGTCAGTGAGGCAAAGACTGCACTACAATGTATGTATATTCATTTTTAAAGCCGTAAAGAACTTGCTACCAAAAGAGTTAACAAATCGACTGCAAGTAGTAGGAGCGAGGGGCGGTAGGGTAACACGGCAAACTGATAACATCGTAATACAATTTCGAAGAACAAAAAGTGCACAAAAGAGTATGTATTACGAAGGAGTGCAAATGTACAATGAACTGCCGGCCGAAATAAAAGGCTGTGAAAAGGTTGTGCAGGTTAAACGCATGTTAAAGGAATATATTGTATCAACTGTAAATTAATATATATGTAGAAGTAAGTAATAAGGAAAATGTGTATAAAATAGCCGAGAAGGCTAATAAACATCCATCAATCAATCAATCTTTTTTCTTTTAGTTTCTTCGAAATATTCGGACTTTCGGAATGTGAACATTCGGCCTTGGATGAGGTGCGATGCCCTATACTTCGACGGAGGATCGAGGCGAAAGCACATTTTATGGCTAGCCCTCGTAATCCGAGCCGTAAATTGCAGCTATCTATGTGCCACGTAAACTGCCAATCTCTGCTGCCGCACATTGACGAGTTCCGAATGCACTTCTCGACTGCGTCGTATGACATTATCTGCGTCACGAAAACCTGGCCCAAAGCTGAGTACCTCGACGGCATGATTGCGCTGCCCGATTTTTATCTACTGCGGCGGGACAGGACGGGAAGCAGGGTGGCGGTGTGGGGATATACGTGCGTCGCGGTCTCCGTACGTCGGTGAGCTCCACGTCTCCGGAAAGATCGTGTCAAATGCCCGAATATATGATTGTTCAGGTAACTGCAAATACGTCAAAGATCCTCGTTGCAGTTGTTTACCGGCCGCCGAAAGTTGGACACCTAACGGTATTTGAGGACCGCTATGCGGAAGTTTTCCCGAACTATCGGCACGCGACTATCTTCGGGGATTTCAACACGGATATGGATGCAAACACCTTCGATACGCATCATCTGCGAGAATTTATTCTGTCAAACGGACTGCACTTAGTGCCCCATCGATCAACGCACCATACCGCAACCTCGAATATGCGGATTGACCTCTGCATCGTAGATTGCAAGTCCAAAATTTGTGATTTTGGCCAATACCCGGTGCCGTTCCTCTAGGCGCATGATTTAATTCATGTGGCATATGACGTTCTTGTGCCTAGGAGGGAGCCTGCATCTTTCGCATGCCGAAACCTAAAAATCGTAGGCGGGTCACTCTGTAGTGGCCTGGCGTCCATAAATTGGGACCGCTTTTACGAGACGCAATCTGTGGATGAGAAGGCGGACTACCTTGGCGCGGTCATCCTGGGGAGTTCGACAAGTATGCTCCGGTCAAGCGAGTCGTCGCAAGGAGGCAGCCGGCGACGTGGATATCAGCGGAGCTGCACAAGCTAATTCGGCGGAGAGATCGGCTCCGTCGGGCTTGCGACAAGAGGCAGATCTGGCCGATGCATCTACGTGAGCGGTTCATTGTCCTCCGTAATAAAGTTAAAGAAATGTTATCGGCGGGACGTGATAATTATTACCGGGCCTGCTTTGCAAACGAAACGAAAAATCCGTCGAAAACTTGGGCGAGACTGCGTGAGCTAGGCCTTGTACCTACGGCGAAACCTCAACCGGCGCCTGCCTTTTCACTGGAGGCGCTGAATGCGCAATTCCTATCGGCGGGAAGCACGTCTCCGCCGTTGAACCCTGGCCCTTGCTGGTCCAGACGGGGGTGGAGGCTGCTTCGGTGCCGGCGGGTGGAACTGAGCGTAGCTATGCGAATGCGGTCGCGGGAAAGCGGGAGACGTTGATAACGTTTCCTCGGGGCCCGACGGTCGCGGTGCCGAAGTCTGAGAGTACGCGTGTAATCATAGAGCCAAGAGAATCCGAGGCTGAGCGATTTCCGACTGCAAATGCGACGAAAGTGGTGCTGTATGGAGCGGTAAACCCGGTGGCCCTAGGTCTCAAGATTACGCATGTCTCCCGGGTACTAAATAACGGGGTTCGCGTGCAGACCAGTGGAGGGAATCTACAATGACTGAAGGACCTCAGAAGCTTGAAGGACGCGGGACTGCAAGTTAAGGACGACATACGGCTGAATCCGCGCCTACTCCTCCATAATGTGCCTGCAGTGATGACGCGGGAGAGTATTGTGGCCCATCTCATTGGAATGAATCTGTCGGAGCGGGATCAAGAGTCGATCAAGGTCGTCTATGTGTACCCGTCGCATGGGCGCCGTTTTACTCGCTGTGTTATTGAGACGACAGCGGAAAATCGGAGGCACTTACTTGAGTTGCCAGAGGTGTCGGTCGGTTGGAATTCGTGCCAGATTGTGGACCACATCGGGGTCTTACAATGCTTTAAATGCATGACTTTCGGCCACATGGCTCGTGAATGCCACCACGATGCCCGCTGTGGGCATTGCGCCGGGGCGCACCAGAAACGGGAGTGCGATGTTGCTGAGGGGCCACCAACATGTGCGAACTGCGCTGCTATGGGGCTGCGTGAGAGAGCGCACCAGTCCACGGACAGCGAGAGCTGCCCGATCCTTCGGAGGAGGATCACGGAGAAGGCGCGTCTCATAAACTATGGCTAGTGTCACTCAGCGCTCGAACTGCCTTTGTGTATGCCATGTAAACTGCCAGTCGCTAAACAAATACACGCGGAGTTCAAAATGAAATTCTCGACGGGTGAATATCATTTGATCTGCATGAGCGAGACTTGGCTTCGGCCGGATGCGTCGGACGTCTCTGTCCAACTGCCAGATTACGGTATTTTGCATCAGGATAGGGTTGTTGAGATTGAGCGGCGTCATGGACACGTAGGCTTGCAGGGGGGAGGAGGCGTGGGAATTCACGTGCACAAGAGCGTTCGGGCGTCGATACTTGCTGCATCTCCGAGTAACTCATATCGCGAGCCGGAATTTTTAATTGTAAGCGTGGAGATACTAGGTGGACATAAATTGCTATTGGCAGTTGTGTACAGGCCTCCACATGCCGGGTATATGGTGCAATTCGAGGATGCGTTTGCGGGTTTCCTGCCTGATTTCGCGCATAGTCTAATTATGGGGGGCTTCAATATCGACCCTACGACGGTGCTGTATGACTCGGCGAGACTCTTAAATTACATCGCAATAAACGGTCTGTATCTGGTGCCATACGGGCCGACGCACCATACGGAAACGTCGAGTAGACAGATTGATCTATGTATTGCGAGAGATCGGTCGAAAATAGTGGAGTACGGGCAATATCCGGTGCCTTTTTTATCAAAGCACGATCTAATTTACATTAAATATGATGTAAAAGTGCCCCGGAGATGTCCGGAGACAATTGCGTGTCGAACCTATAGTGCGGTCGATGAAAGTTTGCTCTCGCGGGATCGTCCAGCGTATGATTGGCACTCTTTTTACGGCAAACTGTCTGCGGATGCGAAGGTGGGGATGCTTACTGATGCTCTGATCGGCGTTTTCGACGTGCATGCGCCGCTAAGGGAGGTGCGAGTTCGCAGGCAACCGGCGCCGTGGCTCACGCAAGAGCTTCGAGAACGCATATGCAGGAGAGTACGGTTGCGTCGTGCAATTGCTAAACGTGGATCAAAGCCGCCGCATCTATGGGCGCGTTTTCAGAGCATGCGGAACGAGGTGCAAAGGGAGGTGGCGGCCGCCAGGGAAGCATATTACAATGCGTGTTTTTCGGTGGCGAAACATCCTGCGGACACGTGGCGTACAGTTCGTCGACTCGGTATTCTGCCAGGGTGACGCTCGGAAGGGGCGTTACCAGTATCGCTCGAGGAGCTAAACACTCAGTTCTTGTCGGCTGGTCGTAGAAATGGCGGCGCGGGGGATCAGACCGAGTTCCTGGAACGGCCATTCGACGATCGCGCGTTTTACTTTGCGCACATCACGCCGGAGGTGCTGTGGTCAACGGTGTCGCGGATCTCCACCGGGGCCGTGGGTACTTATGGAGTATCGGTAACGATGGTACGCATGGCGTGGCCAGTGATTGGCAGTCCGGTCTTACATGGATTAAATCATCTGCTTATGCACTCGGTCTTTCCTGTGTTCTGGAAACGTGCACTAGTTCGTCCAATCCCGAAGGTGAAGGTGCCTACGACTGCGGGCGACTATAGGCCGATTGCTCTGCTGTGCTGCTTCTAAAAAATTCTGGAGCGAATAGTATCGGATCAGGTGGGAAGCTATCAGGATGGAAATGGCTACCGCGACCCGTACCAGTCGGCGTTCAGGCGGTATCATAGCACTTAGACTGCGCTGCTACGCGTGATAGACGATGCCCGCGAGGCAGTGGACAAATATATGGTTACCATGCTAGTCCTTTTTGATTGTTCAAAAGCCTTCGATTGTGTACCTCATAATGCCCTGCTTTGTCGGTTGCGGTTATTAAACTTCTCGTCTAGTGTCATCGCCTGGTTCGCCGACTACCTTCGAGGCCGACAGCAGGCTGTCTGCGGCGAGCAGGGGTGCCGATCGTCGTGGGAGGCTGTGCAGTCCGGGATGCCGCAGGGGCCTGTGCTGGGTCCTCTCCTATTCACAATATTCGTGCGGGGGCTAGGTGATAAACTGAAGAAATGCCGCTACAGCTTTTACGCCAACGACCTGCAGATGTACTTGCACTGTGGGGCCAGTGACATGGAGGAGGGAATCGGGTGGGTAAATCGAGATATTGCCGCTGTATGTGAGTGGTCGGCATCGTGTGGGTTACGACTAAATGCATCGAAGACCAAAGCAATCAACTTGGGCTCGGCCTTCTACGCTAATTTACTGGCGTCGTCGAGGCTCCCCGGGATCACAGTCGGGACGGAAGTCGTGCCGTTCTCGTCGCCGGTCGTGTATCTGGGTGTATGCATTGACGGCACACTCTCGTGGCGTGAGCGTATCCCAACGGTTGCCGGGAAAATGAACGGGACTTTGTACCAACTACAGTTGTGCCGGGGCTATCTGCCGGTTGGCGTCCGTAGGACACTGGTCGTGTCACTAGTGTTGCCCCACCTTGATTACGGGTGTCTATTGCTAACGGGAATTACGGCGGAGCTGGACAGGGGGTTGCAAAAGGCATTAAACCGGAGGGTGCGCTTTGTCACTGGTGCGCGTAGAGAGGAGCACATTACGCCATACTATCGGGAGATGGGGTGGCTCAAGGTCGTCGATAGGCGGGCGTACCTACTTGCATCATTCACCTATTCCCTCAGATCAAACGAATAGCCACAATATCTGCTGCAGCGATTTGTGGAGCGCGGAGAGGAGGTAGGACAGCAGCTTAGGCAGCGTCACCGAAGCACTGACTTCGTAGTACCGGCAGGATGCACGGAATACTTTTCGCGCTCTTTCGTGATCACGGCATACCGGGTGTGGAATGCATTGCCAGACTATGTGCGGCGGTGTGCTACACTTGCGACTTTCAAGGCGGCTCTGTGGCAGAAACTCGTAGCAGAAATGTAGAATGCGTGATTAGGTATGCGAGGGTTCGGTTGAATGAAAGGTGAATGTGGATGTGTGAGGGTGTGAGTCTACCTTGTTACAGGAGTGTGTGCGATTGATCGTTACGGTACTATCTATTACTCTTACTCTATTATTATCTCTATTATTATCTGTCATTACTCTATTCTATTCTATTTGATCTGTTATGACCTTATTTCTATCTGTACTATCATGCTATTATTTTTCTATTCTATTCTACTACTACTCTAGGATCTATCATGCAATTATTTTTCTATTCTATTCTATTCGATCTGTCATCACTTTGTTGCTCTATGAACTATCATGCTATTATTATTATTCATTTCTTTTCTTTTTCTTTTTTGTTTTATTACTAGTGTGGCTGAATGAGATGCGGGGTGTTAACATGCGAATGGGTGCTAATGTGTGGAATTGAATGCCTGTTAATCATCTGTATTGCTCGTCTGTATTATCTGTAATAGCACGGTACTCTTAGGGATCCCCGGATCCAGAGTACGTAATAAACATCTCTCTCTCTCACTCACTCACTCACTCACTCACTCACTCACTCACTCACTCACTCACTCACTCACTCACTTAATATAGTTATAGTTGGTGATTTGAATTGTAACCTGTTGTCGAACGATTATGCCTCGAACTATCTAAACAATTTCGTAGCATCGCATTCGATGTATTTAGTTCCTTCAGAGGCAACATATCATACACCCCATAGCGACTCTTGGCTTGATATTGTCATCTTGGACTGCGACCATAAGCTCGTACGTTACAGTAAATCGTCGTCTCCCTTCGTAGCTGGCCACGATATACTTTTACTCGAATTTGCAATAACGGTGGGCAACGTGGTACCGCGCATGGTGAAGAAGCGCTGCTTGAAAGACTTTAATGATAGTGTTTTTCTCGACGGCTTAGGACTGGAGCTCCTAAGGGTCACTTCGCATGAGGCTATGATCATCGAGTCTGGAAGTCAGTTGGGCTCACACTTAGACGCCATCACTGAGTCGTTGTGCCGCGCTTTTGATCGCCTTGCACTGGGCAAGACCTTCGTTGCGAAGCGACCGCCGACGCCATGGCTTACGCCTGAGCTCAAGCAGCTCATAGTTGAGAAGAACAGACTCTACAAGCGAGTACAGCGAGCAAATAATGTACTAGGCTATGTGATGTACAGACGGGTGAGGGATCAAGTAACTGTAGACATCAGAGCAGCGAAGAACAACTTTTTATATGGGCGACTCAGCATGATAAATAACCAAAATCTTATGTGGAAGGAGCTGAGGAGATTAGGATTGGTGCGGCCGACCCTGACATCGCCGTTTCATTTCTTCTCCCCCAACGAACTGAGTGCGTATTATGGAACAGTGTCGGCCTCCTCCAGCCACTAACCCATGAGGAGTTCACGTTGATGCTGACTGAAACTCCAGGCGTAGAGAATCCGTTCGTACTGGCTCCAGTCACGAAGGATGTGGTCATTCGCACACTGCGGTACTATCCGTCGACGTCGCTCGCCGCGGGATCCGACGGAGTCCCGAGTTTTCTCATTGGCAATGCCCTTCCGGTGCTGCTTGGCAGATTGATGAACATCATCAACTGGAGCTTTCACTTTGCGCATTATCCTCGTCTATGGAAAAGAGCGACCATTCGGCCAATTCTCAAGACGAGAATACCGCGCTCGCCTTCAGACACAAGACCTATCGTCTCTTTGCCACAGCTGTCGAAGGTACTTGACCGTATTGTCTTCAACCAACTGATGAGACACCTAGACGGAGTCAACGCGATCGATCCGCGACAGTCGGCGTATCGCACCTCTTACAGTACGCATACCGCTCTCCTTAAGGTCTCTGACGGTATACAGTAGGAGACAGAACACAGGATGCTCACCATCCTTGTGCTATTCGATTTCAGCAAGGCGTTCGACACCGTCCCACATGTGAATCTATTGAAGAAACTGAGGAAGCTAGGCTTATCCGACATGGCATTGGAGTGGTGCTTTTCGTATCTCACCGGAAGATCGCAATCAGTGGTGGATGACCTTGGCGCAAGCTCGACGTGGTCGCACATGTCTGCAGGAGTGCCACAAGGTTCGGTACTAGGGCACTATTATTCTCGCTTTACACAAACGACATCGGTGGAGTCTTGAATTACAGTGATAGAATGATTTATGCTGATGATGTTCCGATCTATGTCCAATGCCTCCCGTCACAACTTGAACGTGGCATGGCCGAGATCGCTCAAGATGTAGTGGCCATCGGGTATTACGCGCGCTCGAATGACTTGAAATTGAATGCGGGGAAGACCAAGGTTTTGATTGCTGGGAGTAGGGCGCATGTCAGCGCGCTTAACTTGGAATTGCTACCTCCAATCACCCTGGAGGGTTTGAGCCTGTCGTATGTCACCGATGTCATGAACCTGGGTGTGATCTTTCAGGCGGATCTCTCTTGGCGGAAACAAGTCTCCCACATCTCGCAGAAACTGCACGGTGCGCCGCATAAGCTCAAGTATCACAGAGGTGCACTGTCCACCGAAGTGAGGACGAAGCTGGTGACAACTCTGATCTTCCCATTGTTCGACTACTGCTGTCTTGTGTACTGCGATATAACCGACGAGCTAAACGCTGTACTGCAAAGGCTCCTAAACAGTTGCATCCGTTTTATCTTCAACTTGCGGCGCGATGCTAGCATCACTCCATATCGCCGTCAACTTAGATGGCTAACTGTGAAAGGGTGCAGGAATTATTACCTCGGATCAATAACGTATCAAGTGTTATACCTGCGAGCACCTGCTTATCTTGTGGAGCTGCTGCCGTGAGCCCAGCAGAATATCAGGCGCTCGGAAAGGTTGGAAGTGCATCCAGTATTCCATATCCCATGCCACAGAACGCTAACATATCACCGATCCTTCCATCTGACTGCGTCTTATTATTGGCACTCACTCCCTGCTGGGATTAGGGAGTCGTCGACGCTTGAAATCTTTAAGCGAAGCCTGTTCGAACATCTTCTGCTTACTGAGCTTGGTGGTAACGATTACCATGGAGGAGTTTGACCACCGCTTACTGCAGTATAATCTCATTAATTAAACTAGTGTTACGTACGGGTTTCCGTCGTAATTACGATTAAAATTTAGAATTATGATTATTATGGGTCGAGTTTGTCAGGGGACTCGACGCGTGGATTCTGTCCGTTTAAAGCGGCGTAACGCACCTCACCTGGTTTCTGGGTTGTATGTACGAGTGTATGGGTCGTTGATCTGCTGAATCCGCTGAATCTGCTGATCTGGTGGAAGTCGGGAAGGTCAACAGAGAGCTTCTCCTAGGCCGTTGAGATATGGCTCGTTAGATGATGGCGAGTTATTTATTACGTACACCTGCACAGAGCGATCGTAGTGGCTTACACATACGCACTCGTATTCGACGCTGCCACTACGATGTCGCGGATTCGCTGAGTCGGCAGAAAACGAGCGTTTGGAACTCGGTACGACTCGCCGGGCTCTTACACTTATTTTGATATGATAGAATGATACTGGAAATGTATTGAGATGCTCGAAATATTCCGACGCGTAATACCGCTCAGGTAATTATCGCGGTACAGAAATATTTCGAGGGACGTGAAGCGCCGCTAAGGTTAGCTTACACGTATATAGTTCTTAATTCTGTGATCCGATTTCCCGAACTCGAAGTTACACTCGCGAGACTCTAAGTACGCGAGATGTACTTGCTGCTAGGGTATGAGTACCGGTCAACCGAGGGCTATGTCTATCAGGACAGAGCAATGAATTAAGACTGATGAGAATTTGGTCGATCGGTATCCTCGTTACCCTGGAGCGAAGGCGTTGGGAGAGGCTCGTGGGGGTAACCAGGAAGTGTCGGGTTACCGATTGGGAAATAGATTTGGAAATCGGTTGTGTCGATTCGTGCATAGGTGTTTCTCTTGCGCCGGGGTCGTTGATTTGACAGCGTTGATCATGCAGCGCGTGGCATCGTGTATAGGTGTTTCTCTTGCGCCGGGGTCGTTGATATGTCCGTGCTGATTATGCAGCGCGTGGAATTGTGGTGCATTGGGAGTTTTCCGTCGTGGGTCGATGTGTTTTCGGGAATTCGATGACGAAGCTACGCGTGCATCGATGGATTGTTCAGCCAAGTTGTTGCTAGGCTGATCGGTCCGTAACACTAGAATAATTACAATTTCTGCACCAACTGAATCTGGCCGGCTTTGATGTATGATGTACGTTACTCTATTTCATTGCACCTGTACCTTCACTTTACCTTACTTAGCTGCAACTAGCAATAGATTACTTTTATCTTACTTTAAACTAGAACCCAGTTACTTTAATTTTTGCTTTAATTTAGAACCTAAGACTTAGGTCCAAGGATTAGTACTAAGGAACCGGAGAATATACCGGATAAATTTTTTAATAATGTATCCTAAACTGGCCTCAAAGCTTGCTAGGGCCTAATAAATTTATTCAATCAATCAATCAATCAATCTCTCTCTCTCTCTCTCTCTCTCTCTCTCTCTCTCTCTAAGTCATGAGAATTATATTACGGAAAGATAGAACAGAAAGAGTAACGAGAATGATTGAGAGCCTGAAGCTCATGCCAATTAAAGAAAGAATATATATATAATATAATGTATGTATGTTAGTGTATAAGATAGTAAATGAAATGTGTCCGAAATACCTAAGTAAGGATGTAAAGATAGTACAAAGCAAAAGTAATAAGAATACGAGGAAGGGCAATGATTTGTGTGTAGAGAGATGCCACACGAAAGAAGAGCAAAAAATGCTAATGCACGACGGATTCATAATGTTCAATAAATTGCCGAACGAAATAAAAAACGTAGGGACGCTCAGTAGATTTAAAAAAGCACTAGTGCAATACATAAGCGGGAGGAATCAAAGCAAGCGGTAGGAGTAAGCCTAGGATTAGGAAAATAAAATAAGCATGTAAATATGTAATAATTACACAAATGTAGCTACTGCAGCTAAATATCTATCTATCTATCTATCTATCTCTCTCTCTCTCTCTTTGGTGAGTACCGTTAACATCTCTTTCTATCGCTCTGCACACAAAACGGACTTCTGCTGCGTTTTCTGCTCTCGGACGTTCTTATTGCAGTTCCAAAGCTTGCACCTAAACGCTTTTCGTCGAAATTTCTACCGAACTTCACTGCATTGGGCTGCAGTACGGAGAAATCAGGCGATTGCGTTGATGGATTTTATAATCTCATTCTGGGAAACGAGGGATTTCTCGGATTTTCATTGTCGTTATTCGTCGTGGGGACCTTGAACGCATGCGCTCACCGCTAATCATCACACTCGACTTTACATGTAGAGCAGCGACTCAACTGTGTATACAGGCTGACTCTCTGTATGCTACCGCTCACCGCCAATCATTGCAGTCAGCTGTATACGCAGAGCACCGGCACTTCTGTGAACGCTGACTGACCTTCGTGCGCAAGAGTGAGATAGAGATCGTAAACATCATCGTCCGATAAGTAAATATCTAAGATAGGGTCACTCAGGGCACGCATGTAGGCTATCGAGACATACTGTGTTGTGGCGCACTCTGTCACTGTCTCCTTCAACAACAGTTATTGATAGATTTGTCGGTAATCTCGATATTGTATATATCTGATGCGTGCTTTAAATGTAGACGAGCAGTAGCGGGCAAAAAGGTTGAGTGTGAGGGTTGCCTTAGATTATTTCATCCAGGGTGCTTTCAACATTATATTAAGTACAGAAATTAAAATCCTTGTTGTAATAAGGATAAGACTAGCAGCGATATGTCCTCCGGTGATCCGCATCCAAATAGCAACACGAGTAACGCGAGCAATGCTAGCAATTCCTCTACTAGGAGAGCTTTCGCTGTATCGACGATGACGCAACCGAAGGCCACGCTTGATGCAATAATGACAGCCCTAAATAAAAATAAAACGACTCTGAAAGAGTTTATGAACTGGCAAAAGGAGCATAATAACGACATGGTGGCAAAAATTAATACGATTGAGAACATTGTCAAGACTGTCAACGAACACAGTGAGAAAATAGCGAGTCTGGAGGCAAGCAATGCATCTCTCAAGGGAGAAATAGGAGCCTTGAGGGAGTCAGTCGCAAGTACATCTGTTGCCTCATCAGCGGAAGTCATTTTTACGGGAATACCTATCGTTGTCTCGGATAGTCTTGAAACCATTACCACTAATGTTCTCACCGCACTTGGGATTCCTGAGCTTGCGTCCGATATTCTACAAGGGTAGTAATAGGGTGTGCACTATGGCGACCCCCACTCCTATCCCTACGCCTTTTCCCCCTCTCCGCGGCCGCCGAGTCAGCGGCTCGGTCGGTCGGGGGGGGGGGGGGGGGGGGATGGGATGAGTCGCTATAGTGCGCACACCTTTATAGATATATATATTATATTTTTGTTTCGGACCGTGTCGTTATGGTGACACGCTGCTTTTATTTTCGCCATTTTTCTTTTATATATAAATGTGTATTTTATAATTTAAAAAATCCGATGCCAGCGCAGAGACTCGAACTCGAGACCCTCGGATTGCCAGCCTCAGCCGCTGCCTCTGCGCCGAGGATCGTTATGAAATTAAGTATATGTAGAAGCCTCTTGTAGCGAGTGCGCACACCTTATATATATATAATTAGTACGCGTTTTCGTTTTTTTTCTTTTCACGTATTGTACAATAAATACTCAAAGACGGATGATATATATCCTGACCGTTTTTATTAATTATGCGTTATATATTTTACAATAAATATTCAATCGAGTGGTAATATACAGGGTGTTACAAAAGTCTGGAAACGGTCGAATATCTCAAAAATCAAGTATTTTAGAGAAAAATGTTTCAGACAAAAGTTGTATGGTTCCGAATGAGCTATAAGATGGTGCCATTGAATTGACCTTGAAGAGTCATTTGAAGGTCACCTCATTTTTTTTAAATGGCACCCCCTATTTCATTACATATTCTTGTAGCTGATCTCAAGAGCTTTCCAAAACACTATAATTAAATGTTTTTTCATTAATTACTTTTCGAGTTATAAGGCTTCAAAAGTACAATACCGCCGCACAGTGGGCTATAAGCCCAAATTTCTGGCCAAAACCTCGAAAATCGAAAGTTACCATCGAAGGTAATAATTCATGTAGTTAAATAGAGAGGGCCTTGATAGTTCAAACCCCAAAACAGCGAACTATCATATGAAATTGTTAATCGGCTGTAAATGTTCAAAGTTTGTCATTTCAAAAGTCATACGTCCCTCGAGTCGTCAACGAAATATTAACGTTCAGCAAATATTGCAATTATTCACATAATTGGTGTTAAAAATCAATGGGCCAAAATGGAGGACACTTGCGAAGGTATATAGAGTTGGTATATATGATAAAATGCCAGATTCTACGCATAACATATACGTAAGGCATGTTTGAATGTAGCACAAAGAACTTGTCAATATAACCTTCGAAGCGTGAAAACATGTAATGATTTAATTGAGGTCCCACCATTGATGTGAGATATATATTATCGAAGTCGTGACATACGATATGCGCGCGTGCATGTTCATTGTAATGCCTTGAGAGCGCAGCATTAATGAACAAAAAACGGGTTTCTTTCCTTTCCTATTCTGGTTGTCGGTTTCCGGAATTGATGATTTAATAAATAAATGTAAAAATTAATAATTTAATGATAAACAGTAAGATAAAAAGTACTAGTAAATAAATGTATACATAATCGAATTAATGAAAAAATAAATGGCGATGTATGTTCATCAAACAGTAATTACATGAATTTATAAATAAATAATTATAATAATATGAATGCAGGTATTCCTTCTCGAAAGCATAATGCTTGCGCTTATGTGAACATTTTATTTTCAGGACAAAAAATAGAAGAAATAAAATTGAAGATTCGCGATATTTTTGCCTTATTGCAAACCAACTTAAACGCCGATTTACTTCTAAAGATTCGTTGAAAAAACTTATTTGCAAATTGAAATACAAATGGAAAGACGCCAGTTATATGAAGAAATGATTTTTCAAGAGACATGAAAGTTGGCTCAACGGCTCTACAAGCTTACATGTAAATTCTTTTATTCTAATACGAAATTTATCAATTCAGTCAAAGTGCAGTATAATTTGGATATAAGAGAAATGTCACCCCAAAATTCCTTTCTATCAAAGATATACTGTATTATGAATATGACATGATCCAATTTGTATGTATATAAACATTTACCATATTTGTCGGAATAGATTTTATTACCCATTCGACGGTCGACCGCGAAGGAAAGCGATTTGTGTTCGACTC
Source organism: Netelia inedita (assembly GCA_964017225.1). NCBI lineage: Eukaryota > Metazoa > Arthropoda > Insecta > Hymenoptera > Ichneumonidae > Netelia > Netelia inedita. The sequence goes on from OZ024920.1 coordinate 24,806,312, forward strand.
CAAAGAGAAATACTGGTGGGCGACCTAGCATATCCTTCATCCAATCGAGCGATCGCAGTAAGAGGAGGAAAACAGAAAAGATACGTGAAAAGTATAGTGCCGCAGAGCTTTCCTTTGCTGCACAAATGAGTCTGCGTTCAGCAGGAGCTACAGCTGCTTCAAAACTTGTTATCAAAGCTATCAAAACTAGCTATCAAAAAAGCTTCTAAACCTCCTTTGGAAATGTCTCCCGATGTTGCTCTCTCCCCCATTCTTGAATCAAAATTGACTAAAGCGCAATACCTCAATATACGAGAAAACGGGAAAATCCACAATGCCCCCATTTACCCTTCCTATTCAAAAATTCTAGAAGCAAAAAAAGGTTGTTACCCGGAAAATATATGTGTTTCTGAAACGTGTGCAGATGTCAAATTGCAGTCCCTGTTGAATCACACTTGTTTGAGAATTGTACAACACCAAATTGAGGTTTTAAATGACTTGGATAAAGGAACTTGTGAAAATCTTTCGCTTATAGTTAAGTGGGGGATTGATGGAAGCTCAGGACAAAGGAATATAAACAGAAATTTAGTGATGAAATCTGCTCCGACTCTAGTGTCCTACTATCGTCTCTTGTGCCGCTGCAACTTATCGCATTTGATGAACCTACAAAAAATGAAAAGATTATTTGGAAAATTCCCAGACCATCTTCCCCTCGGTTTTGTAGACCCATTCGACTGCAGTTTATACGTGAAGATAAGGACTCAATTGTTACCGAAAAGCGTTATATTGATGATCAAATAGTATCCCTTGTTGCATTCTCGATAACTATAAATGGCAAAAGTTTCACCGTAAATTTCAAACTAGCGTTTACCATGATTGATGGTAAGGTGTGTAATGTTGTAACTGAAACAACATCCCCCATGCGCTGTTATTTATGCAATTCGACCTCAAAAACCTTCAATAATATCGACAAAATTACTGATATATTAGGTGTACAAATAAGTTTCCGCCGTTTTTTACAAAAAAATAGAGGTTTATTCTGAAAGAACAGTACATTATGTTTTATTCAAAGTATTGTCCATCATTAGCCACTTGTAATGTACGTGCGAGTTCTTCTTGCGTTTGGCGCGAATCTTCCATCAATAATGCCTCCAATTCCGTGTCTTCGTACGATTTCGGTCTTCCACTACGTTCTTTGTCTTCCACATAAAAATCACAGTTTTTAAACTTTTGAAACCACTCACGACAACTTCTCTCGCTCAAAGCAGCTTCACCATAACCTTCTACAAGTAATCGATGGGCCTCAGCTGCAGTTTTCTTCAAATTAAAGAAGTAAAGTAACAGTTCCCGCAAATGACGCTTATTCAGTACAAAACATGACATTTTTGCACAAAAAGAAATATGTGATACAGATAAAGAGTCACTAATACTCTAAGTGTATGTTGTTACTAGATGTCCAAACTCACGATATCCCATGTTACATCTGACGATTTTAACGTAACCTCTTAGTGAGGACATCTTTCGTTAAACGGCGGAAATTTATTTGTACACCTAATAGAAATTGATCAGTCAAAATTACAATACGGATTATCTACATTACACTGCTGGATACGTTTTTTCGAATGTTTATTGCACGTAGGATATAAGATGGAATCCGGGAAATGGCAGTCGCATGGAAAAGAAAACAAAGAGGTCCTCGAAAAACGAAAAACGCAAATTCAGAAAGCCTTTAAAGTAGAGCTGCACTTGCTCATTGATTGTCCGAAACAGGGAATGGGCAATTCTAATCACGGCAACACAGCTCGGCGCTTTTTTGAGCACTCGACAGTGTCCGCTCGTATCCTAGGCGTTGATGAAGACTTGATGAACAGATTTCATATCATTTTACAAGTTATTTCAAGTGATTTTAATGTTAGCATAAGTTTGTTTAAAAAGTATTGTTTAGATACTGCGAGAAAATGTGTAACTTTATATCCATGGTACAATATGCCAACAACAGTGTACAAAGTTTTAATTCACGGGGGGGAAATTATACAATCAGCAATTTTACCAATCGGACAATTGTCCGAAGAGGCCCAAGAAGCGCGTAACAAAAATATTCGTAATTACAGGGAACATTTTTCGAGAAAATGCTCTAGAACGAAAACGTTGGAAGACATTTTTTGCGGCTTCTTGCCACTTCAGGCCCTTTAATTTCGAGTCTGCAAAAATCTCGACCGAAAAAAAACAAGAATTTGTCATCGGAAGCAATTTCACTATTGTCATTTGACAAAGCCTGTGTATCCGATGTGCATGCAAATGGGGCAGATAATGATTCTGATAAGGGAAGCGACGATGATGGAGATGGCGACAGTATCATGTTCGTTTCATACTTACCAATCTCAAAACCACCTTATTTCGTAGATTCTAGAGATCTAATTAAAATTGTCATAATGGGGTCCGTCAAAATGTTACAGTCCTAATAGACTATCTAAAAACGTCATATCTGGAAAAATCTCTTTAAATGATGCCGAATTTCAATGAAATATCCACCATTTTAAGACCGCCATTTTGAATATAGATTGTTTTGTATATTCATGATCAGCAACCTCGAAAACGTAAATAAACGTTTTTTCACATATAATTATTCTTTTTTCGGGTTTTGGCCAGAAATTTGGGCTGCCAGCCCACTGTGCGCCGGCATCAGCGTTATGCACGGTCGGATTTACATCTCTTGTGTGTGTGTGTGTGTGTGTGTGTGTGTGTGTGTGTGTGTGTGTGTGTGTGTGTGTGTGTGTGTGTGTGTGTGTGTGTGTGTGACTCGTCACGTTGGCCCTTTTTAAAGATGTTCAAATATTCCACCGTTCATATTCAAACATGCCTGAACTCTTCTCTGGAAGCCATCAACTGTTCGTAAGAGAACATCTCTTGAGATCGCTCCACAGGCAGCTCTTATCCTCTCCTTCATATTTTCTCGTGTTGTTGGAACCTGGCGGTAGACCACATCCGTGAGGTAGCCCCACAAGAAAAAATCAGGAGAGGTAAGATCAGGTGATCTTGGAGGCCAACGGGTGGGACCATCTCGTCCAATCCACCGTCGTCCAAATGCTTCGTTCAAATGATTTCGAACAACCCGAGCCCAATGAGCGGGTGCACCGTCTTGTTGAAACCACATCCGATGACGTGTGTCGAGGTCAAGATTTTCTAGCAAAATCGACAGATCATTTTGCAGAAAATCGAGGTAACGGACTGCTGTTACAGTTTCCTTGAAGAAGTAAGGACCTATTATTTGTCCGTTGATGATGCCGCACCAAACATTCAAACTCCACCGATGCTGATGGTCGATCTGTCTCACCCAATGTGGATTCCGATCCGACCAATACCGAAAATTCCATCGATTTACCTCACCTCGATTGTTGAATGTAGATTCATCAGTAAACATAACGAACCGGAAAAAATCTGTAAATCTCTGCAAAAATCTCTGTAAAAATCTGCAAATTTACTAAGAACGTCTATAACGACTAGGAGATAAACATAACCATCATTATAATCTTTAATCGAGCGAAGATCCACGAGATCAGCCTCCCAGAAGTCATCAATGTTTCGGACATTATAAAAACGACGTGGATAATGACGCCGCACGGGTCTGTGTTTTGTATAAGCATCCTGCGTTTCAAGCCACTGTATCGCCTTCACACGGGAGATTTTTTTCTGGCGCGCCAGGCGTAATAATTTTGTAGCACCTGAAAACGATGCTTCATGGGCGGGGTTAAAGTACACGTTTTCTAAGATTTTCATGATTTTAATTTCAAGTTAGCCCAAGTTACACGTCTTTTCTTATTATGATAGCCACCACCTCTCTGCTTATCTCCCTATGTCTGCCGCACTGGCGATCTGTTCTCGGGACCACTGAAAAACGCTAACTGGTCCGTATCGGGTGACCTCTCGCTGTTTATACTACTATCACCAGCCTGCGATTGACGCTGTGGTGTGATAGCTCTAGACTTCGCGCACAACTCCTCGTTGCCGATAAACTCCCGAGGTGTCTTGATCGTTCGTAGAACACTGGCAAAGGCGTTGCGCCCAGCCGGATTAGGTATTTTCCTAGTCCTCATAGCATCGTTCACGAGATCAACAATATTTGAATCCTTTATTGGTTTCCCGCTGACCAACACGACACCGTCAGAATCCCAAGAAAAATTAGATCGCGGAGCCCTACGCAAACGGCGAAGCAGCAGTCTCGCTTTCGGGCGAAATTTAGCTGGTACACTCTCAATTATGACGGTATCATTCATGCCGTCACCGGTTTCGCCTTCTTCTCTTTTTCTATCATAGTCAGACTCTACATTGTGTTTATTCTTCATAAGGTCTCGGTACTGCTGAGCTCTCTCATCATCGATGAAGTAGAGATAACGCTGTAGTAGGGTAGACTGGGTACGGTTGTGCCCGGTTACGGTTGTGACAGTCGGTATATGAGCGAAACTATAAGAAATACCGGTGAGGGTGCAAGGGGAAAGAGGAACGGCATGCCCGTCTGAACGTGCTTCACAGTATTGCTTCACCTGTCGCGGAACATTCACGATAGCATAGGCCTACATTATTTTTTAACAGTCAAAAGTAAGTATTTTTATTCGATTTCTTTTAATAACTGTTGGTATATGTGTACAGATAGAGTAATGAGTGTTTATCCTCGTTATAAGTTAAACATTAGTAGTTAGATAGCAGTAATTACTTTGTACGTAGATTATTTTGTATTGTCATGGCGATCATTTTTTTGCGAAGGAGTGCGTTGAGTACGGTTGTGACATATTTTCTGGGTACGGTTGTGACACAAGTAAAATTTGTTTTTTTTTGCTTTTATTATTAGATGCCCAGAAAACGCTTAAGGAAGCCCGACAGAGGGCAGTGTGATATTATAAAATACGAAGACGCTTATAAAAAAGCGAAACGGGGGACTTCTTTACGGAGAGCTGCCGAAATGCATGAAATTAATCGCATGTCTTTGTTACGATACATTTGTAAACGCGATGGAGCCGGTGCGGGCCACAATAAAGATAGCGTCAGCATGGGATATGTAGCTCATAACAAAGTGTTCTCTGAGGAGCAAGAGCAGCAGTTGTGAAGGTATATAACACGCTGTGCGGAAATATATTTTGGCCTTTCTCCGAAAGAGGTACGGAAGTTTGCTTTTGAGCTTACGACTAAATACAATCTGAAGCGACCTGCTACTTGACTTGAGAATGAGATGGCTGGTGAGGAATGGTTTCGTTCATTCATGAATAGAAATCCTTCACTGTCTGTTCGTGTAGCTCAAGCTACTAGCCTTTCAAGAGCAACAAGCTTTAACAAAACAAATGTGGAAGCTTTTTATGACAATTTGCAAATTGTTATGGACAGACACACCTATGAGCCACAGGATATATATAATGTTGACAAAACAGGCGTCATCACCGTCCAAAAACCTAATAAAGTAGTAGCAAGACGTGGCATACGGCAAGTGGGTGCTCTTACTTCAGCAGAACGAGGCAAATTAGTTACGGTTGCTTTTGCAGTAAATGCCTTTGGCAATACTATTCCTCCTTTCTTCATATTTCTACGGGTTCGTTATCACGATCAGTTTGTTAGGGACAGCCCAGTAGGATCGATTGGGACTGCAAATCCTTCATAGATCAACGCATAGAGTATTGCTAGTGCTGCATAACCATTCCTCGCATATCCACATTACTACATTGGATTTTTGTACAGAAAACGGAATCACTTTGCTTTCATTTCCTCCACACTGCTCGCACAAACTGCAGCCCTTGGATCGATCTGTCTTCGGACCTTTAAAAAAAGCTACAAATACTGCTTGTGATGGATGGATGCGGAGTCACCCTGGAAAAACAATGACAATTTACGATATACCAGGCATTATCAAAACTGCTATGCCTCTTGCTTACACACAAGCGAACGTTCAGGCTGGTTTTTGCAAAATTGGTATTTATCCGTATAATCGTAATCTGTTCCAAGAACCTGACTTTGCACCATCTTTTGTAACGGGTAGACCGAACCCTGATACTGAAGAGAACAATCCTGCAGCACCATCTTTTGTAATGGACAGACCAAACCCTGACACTGGAGAAAACAATCCTGTACCTAACAAGAAATGCCGCCGCTTCTATCACAAGAAATTGACTTTTTACCATCCTTTGAAACAGACAAACCAAATCCTGACGCTGGAGAGAATAATTCTGGCCCTAATGATGGAATACCGCCACTTTCAGCTACCTTATTGGGCAAACCGACAATTCAAAATCCAAGCAATGTTCAATCAACTGTGTCATCCTCTGTCACGCCACCTGTTTTTTCGCCTGAAATTGTTCGGCCTTTTCCGAAGGCTTCCCAACGAAAAACAAGAGGTTCCAGAAACAAAAAGTCGACCATTTATACAGACGCGCCTGAAAAAGAGGCAGTCAGGCAAGATTATGAAGAAAAAGAAAAACGGTTGAAGGCTAAGCAGGCAAAGAAAAATCTTAGTGAACCAAAAGGAAAAAACAAAGCCAAGAAAAGGAAGGTATCACTACCGGCATCGGATGCAGAAGAGTATTTCTGTCTGGTTTGTGTAGGCGCATATTCTGAAAGTACGGCTGGCGAAAAATGGATCAAATGCCAAGGAAAATGTGAGCTATGGTCCCACTTAGCGTGCGCAAGTGGTAGTAGCCATTATATTTGTCATAACTGTGATAAGTCTAACTAGATCTCAGTATCTTACTTCTCAGTTTTTATAACTAAGAATCAACCTTCGATTTTTCTGTTTTTTGATGCTGTATGTTGATACTTACACAAATGTTTATTTTTTCTTGAAGAAGACATTTTGAGCTTTTTGTTTGTTTTGTTACGTCCCAAGTGGGTAAGACAGTGGAGCTCCGTCGATAATTCGATGTGCGCGCGATATTTGAATTTGCTTGCGCTATTCGGCTGGACGTGAGCTCGCCACCTGAGACTTACTTGTGCTCAATATACCAATTCAACGATTTAGGATAAATCGTCGAGGTTAATTCCTCTTCGAAGACGTTCTATGTTGATGATGTTTTCCCAAACTTCTCGGTATTGACCCGTAGAAATGAGTTTGTTGGGAAAAATATTGATTGCAACACTCACAACTCTCATAAACTTTAACAAAACTGATATTTTATTTGAATTTGAAGTTTTAACACAAGACTAAGATTATACTTAGAGAATATCGACAAAAGTAGTTTAAGATTTTTGTTTGCTGTAGATGTTCTCGATTTGGAAGTCGAGTGAGTTCTGACTCGAAGTCGAATTTGTTCAGAGTCTGTTCTTAGAGTAAATTAACTATTTCGTTTCTGCTTGGTGGGAGTTACAAAATTTCGGGTATTTTGATTGGTTATATTTCTAACGAGACGCTTAGTTTTTCTATGGAGGGGATTATCTTGAGCTCGCAGGGGTGGCGTGAGATCGTCATTTTATGGACGACTTTTTCGTGGAAAAGGCAATGTGTTTTCGAGTTTATGGTTCTAGGAAAAAGATGCAGAGTTCGTGTTTTTAAAATTAGGTCTTTTTGAGTGGTGATATTGAGTAGGGCGTTCGTCGTAATGTGATGCGAGTAAGGGTGGTGAAGGAAACTTTCTCTGATTTGGTATTTCGAATTTAGTGTGCGGTCCGCTTGAGATTGAGAGTGAATTTTCCAGCATTTTCCAGCATTTTCTGGCTGGAATTTGTCGATCCTAGAGTGTGTATAGGATAAAATGTTTGGTCTTTGGAGAAATGTTTGTCAGAGTGGAAAACATTCTTTATCGTGTTGCGCAGCTGTTCGTCGAGTTTGGTATTTCGAATGTTTGAAAAATGATATGGGATTATTCTGAGAAACCGTGGTTTGCATCTGGAACGGAAACATTAATTGTTTCTTAGGTGTAGTTTGTAAATGAAAATATAAAGTGATAATAATAGTTAAGAATATGTATAATATTTGAATTTTGCCGGCAGGCTGCATTGTTTCAGAGGTAGTCAAGGTAGGGATTTAATTTATCGACCGAAGGTGTGCATCACCCATGTTGGGACGTAACACCTCCCCACCTTGAAGATTGAGCGACCCGCTCAATTTTAAAAGAAAAGAGACAACGAATGTGGCGTGCCAGCTAACATGATTTTTTTTTAACAAATGGTGTTGTCTTAACGTATTACGCATTATGCTAGTTACGATTATCCTATTTATTACTTATCTTTTTTTATTTATATTTCCTCTTTTTCTTCTTATCATTTTTCATTGTGTATTCGTACCATATCCTTACATCGTAATTTTGAGTATTTGTAGCATATTATCATTAGTATTATTTTTAACGTAGTATGTTTTGAGTATTTGTATCGTACTATGGTTCATACTATTTTATTATAATAGTTTTCATGAGTATTTGCATTATATTGTCGTTAATACTATTTATCCTAGTAATTTTGAATATTTATGAGAAAACGAGATGCACATCGATACAAATTCATAGTTTTGCATTTTTGTCTGGTACCTAAAATTTATTTCGGCCTATTAGTGAGCTATTTTTGCACGATCGCAGTGAATAATTTTACGCTTCTTATTTTCGAGTTCGATTTCGATGTCGTTTTTGTCTGGGAATACTTCAGTAATAATATAAGGTCCTTTGTAGTTGTCATCGAATTTGCCTGCTCTTTGATTCTTTACCAGGTATATTTTGTCGCCTGTCTGGAATTTTACTGGGTTGATTCTTTTATCATAATGTTCTTTTGATTTCTGTTTAGCATGCTCTAGGTTCTTTCTAGCTTGTTCGCGAATTCCTTGCATTTCTTTGGCTACATTTTCTACGTGATCATCGTATGTTATTAATTCATCGAGATATGAGAATTGTGAGGGTAGTCGGGCTTCTCTTCCATAGACTACTTGATAAGGGGTGTATTTCGTCCCTTCGTGTACGCTCGTGTTGTATGCGAACGTGGCTGATCGTAAGAATTTATGCCAATCTTTCCTATTGGTGTAGTGTTTTAGATAATCCGTTAGGACTTGATGACTTCGTTCGAGAGAGCCGTTTGACTGAGGGTGGAAAGCCGTTGTCTTAATTTGTTCGATCTTTAGAGTTTTCGTGAGATGTTTCATTACTTTTCCGATAAAAGCTGCGCCTTGATCGGTCAGAATAGCCTTCGGGCAACCGAAGCAACAAATGAATTCAGTGACAAGAGCTTCCGCAATTTCTTTGGCTGTCGCGTGAACTAATGGAATCGCGAGTGAAAATTTCGACAAATTGTCTTGAATGGTGAGAATAAATCTGTGTCCGAGTTCGGATTCTGGGTTGATTGGTCCAACGATATCCATGGAGATTTTATCGAACACATTGAGAGGGGTATCTGTGATGACCATTGGCTGTTTAGTTTTTACCCTTACTAATTTTCTCCTCTGACAACTTTCGCATTGCCTGATATAGTCTGCAACATGTTTTTTCATGTTTCCCCAGAAATATTGTTGTCTAATTCGATTGTACGTTTTTGTTACGCCTTTGTGGCCTGCAATTGGGGATTCGTGATTTTCGCGAATTATTCGTAATCTATCTTCTTGTGGAGGAGTGAGAATCTCGTCCCTACAGACTTGAATGATGATATCTGTTCCTTCCAAGATTTCCTGGAGGATTTTCTTTATTTTTGGCCAGGATGCGTTTTTAAGACCACTTCGTTTTTTTGAGACGGCCGCCGATTTAATGTTCGACTCCAACATTTCTTTCTTCAAATTTTGTATGGCGAGAACTAAGTTTTCCTGAATTAAGGGGTCGGAGTCGTGTTTTCGAACGACTAGCGCAAAGACTTTCTTTTGTGAGTTTCCGGAAACGATTACGCTTCCAAGTTCATAATTTTGATCTGGTGTCAGATTGTTTAAGAGACCAATTTCGATCATTCTTTTCCCGAATTCATTTGTTACCGTCCCGTCAGCTGAGATTAGGCAAATATAATGATTTCGCGTTATTTCAATATTGTCTCTTGTTTCTATTACGTTTGTCGTGTTTTCGAAATTCTCATTCTCGTCCGGTGAACTTTGAATACCCGATGCGCGCGAGTATGGAGTAGGTGCTCCCCAGGGGGCATTACCCGGAGGGTTTGGTGCAGTTGTAACCTGAGTCACGTCGAGTGGTTGTACGTTTTCTGTTGCTGGGATTTCGTCGCGTATCGGTGTGAATGGAATGGGTGTATTGGGCATTTGAACGAGTATTCGGTCGTCGGGAATTTTTACTGTCGGGGTTTGTGTAGCATAATTTGAGAGATCTTGAATTGTCGAGAGTCGATTTGCTGATTGAGACAGAGATCTTTGAATTGTCGCTCTACTTCTTTTCTTCTTCGACAATGGGTTTGCCAATTTGTTAATTTTTCCAGTTTTACTCGGATTTATACGTTTCTTCTTTTGCTTTTTTTGTTCGTGAGTCCCTTCGTCCGGACAGCAGAAGCATTTTTTTCGTCTCGTTTCTCGGGATGAGCGTCTGACTGTCGGTTCTGTTTTTGTCAAAGTGTTTGATTGTGGATTTACGAGTATTTTTTCGTTTTCGGTTCGCAATGAATGTTCGTCTTTTGTCTGAGTCTGGGGTAGATCATTCACTGTTTCCTTCGGACCTTCAGAGGTATTCATTTCTTCCGTGAAACTTTCTCTCATGATTATGGTATTTTGACCACATGGTATGGTTGGTTCGTCGACTACGATCTCGTCAAGTGTCGTGTCACGTTCCGTGTTGAGGGTAGTCGGCTGTGTTTGTTTAGGGATTTCGGTTTCAGTTCCCGTAAATGTTTTCTTTCGTAACCGCCTGGCGGGTGAGGGAGTGAAATGAGCTAGATTTTTGTTTCTTTTCTTATGAATTTCCCTCGAGAGTTGACGTTGAAAATTATTTTCTCTTTGTACTCGCATAGGCGTTTGCGTGAGGGGGATTAACGAATGATTTAAGTGTTGCGCGCTTGATTTAGATTCATCGTTTTCCGGGATCCGCTCATCGTCTGCGTCACTATCATAAGAATTTGGTTCGGGTTCGAGAATTATGACCCGTGGTTCGATATGAATTTGTTTTTCGTCTGAAGATGACGAGGAATTTGATTGATTGTCTGATGATTTTGTGAGGTTTTGGTTCCTCTTTGCTCGAGATTTTCTGGTTGTTTTCTTCTTGTGAAGAAAGAGTTTTGATTTTTCGGATAAGCTAGAATTTTTGCTTTCCTGACTCGGGTGATCAAGCCGAATTTTTGGATTTTGATTTAGATTGTTTAATACAAGAGGTTCTGGATTTGAATCGATAAATTCCTGGGTCGTTTCTCTCGGAACTTCCGACCTGAAGGAATTTTGCGATTGATTTTTATCTGCATTAGAAGCAGAAGATTCCTCGGAGCCAGTTCGAGCTAGCCTGGGTCTCCGTGGGATTTGGCGTATATCGCTTTCGGATGACGTAAACGTCCTTGCCACTCCGGGCACAGGGTTTACGTATGTTTCGCCGCTTGGAGTTTGTTCGACTCTCCACTTGAGTTTAATGGGGAGTACGACTGGATTTCGAGAGAGAGCATCGGCGTTAGTATTTATTTTACCGGGCTTATATTGTATCGTGAATTCAAATTCTTTTAATCGCTCTCTCCACCTGAGTACTCGGGAGGTAGGGTCGTTCATTGAGTTTACCCAAACTAAGGGTCGATGGTCTGTGAGCAAAGTGAATTCACGGCCATAAAGGTAAGGCCTGAAAGTTTTTAATCCGAAGACTACTGCGACCATTTCTTTTTCCAAAGTTGAATAGTTTTGTTCAGCTTTATTAAGTACCCTTGATGCTGCAGAAATTATATGGTCTTCTCCGATTTTACCTTGTGAGAGGATTGCTCCGACCGCGTAATTTGACGCATCGGTCGTTACAATAAAAGGTTTATCGAAGTCGGGATATTGGAGGATTGGCGCTGAACAAAGCTTTTCGCGGAGAGTTGTGAATGCAGTTTGATGTTGGTTAGTCCAATGAAAAGCTACATTCTTGCTTGTAAGTTCATTCAATGGTTTGGCGATCTTCGCGAAGTCTTTAATGAAACGTCGATAATATCCTGCTAAACCGAGGAATTCTCGAACGTTTTTCGAGGTTTTTGGTGTGTGAAAGTGTTCTATTGCTTCGATGTTCTTGGGATCGGGTTTTAGTCCGTCGGAAGATATAAGGTGTCCGAGATATCTCACTTCTGTTCTTAAAAATTCACATTTGTCCGTTTGTAATGTAAGGTTTACTTTTCTAAGCCTGTCTGCGAGTTTTTTGAATTTCGTTTTGTGTTCGTCGATTGATCGTGCGTAGATTACTATATCGTCCAAATATACGAATAATTCGTTTCCCTGTAGACCTTTTAACACGACATCCATTAAGCGCTGGAAGGTGGCCGGTGCATTCTTTAATCCGAAGGGCATTCGGTTGAATTCATAATGACCGTGTGGTGTCGTGAAAGCTGTTTTATATTTGTCTGCGGGATCCATGCAAATTTGGTGGAATCCGGACGCTAAGTCAAAGATGGAAAAATATTTCGCTCCGCCGAGTTGGTCGAGAATGTCCGTTATAAGGGGCAGAGGATACGCGTCGCCGATTGTTTTTTCATTTAATTTTCGGAAATCAATCACGAGTCTCCAACGTTTATTTCCCTTAGAGTCTTCTCGTTTGGGAACAATCCAAACAGGTGAATTGTACGGAGAGACAGACGGTTGGATTATATCTAGTGTTAGTAAATCGTTTATTTGTTTATCGATTTCGGGTTTTTGGTGAGGCGGATGTCGGTATTGTCTCGTGTGTATTGGTAGATCGTCGGTCGTCGGTATGCGGTGCGTGCATACGTTTGTGGATCTAAGGGGCTCACCCGGTATATGAAAGAGGTCTACGTACTCTTCGATAAGCTCATGAGTCGCATTACGCTCTTCGACGTTGAGATGGTCCAGGCGCAGGAGACTCATTACATCGCTGATACGGTTTTCTCGCGTCCGAGTCACGTTATCATTATCACGAGTCTGAATTCTCACGTCGCACTCTGGATTTTTTTCGCTCTCGTCTGTACTCATATCGAAGGGATATAGAGTAATCACGGGAACGTCCACTTTAACATCTTTATTTAGGGTGTTGATCGCGTACAGGCATGCCTTGCCGTTTATATTTTTGACAAGTGCTTCGCTTGCATAGACGCCGTCGGGGAGAGGTAGGCGGGGCACGTAGCCTGTCTCGAGCGTGTTCCCTATTCTTACGAACATAATCGTTTTCTGTCGGGCCCTGAGCAGAAAAGATTCTGAATTCGCGAATGGGATGTGTGTGCCATTGAGACGTACCGTCCTACTTTCCCAATCAATTGCTCCTTGATTCGATCCTATCATTTCCTGACCTATGATCGCGTCATATTCTATTGGGAAATTATTGGAAACAACGTGGAAATGTTCTGCTTTGTCACGGATTTTTAATTCAATCTGTCCGATAGTCCGTGGTATGTCTATGTCTGAGATTCCATGTAATTCGTAAGTCGTAGTCTGGTCGATGAAGTCGGGGTATTTGACGTTTTTTAGTTTTATTAGATTCAATTCGGAACCAGAATCTACGTAGTATAATATGTCGGGTGTAGTCGTGTCAGGTGATTCGAGTAATATAGAGGCTGAAAAATAGTTTCGACCAGTGTGACCGAGATCACATCTGGCTTTGGGCGCCTCGATATTTTCCTCTCTTATTCCTGGCGTTCTTGTGTCACCGGACCCGTCGCTACGCCCGTACGAGGGGTCGTTTCGGAGTTTCCCTGATTCTGTTCTGGGCTTTGGTTTTTCTTCGCATTATTGAACGCGCGTTTTCGGCAGTCGTTAATTACGTGACCGGGTTTTTTGCAATATCTGCATGAGATTGAGGAGTTTGTATTTGGTGTTCGCGTCGTTTTTTGCGCGAAACATTCGTCGGTGTTGTGGTTGTTTTTCTTGCAAAACGTGCAAAATTTGTTATTTGTGTGTTGGAACTGGTTTTTCTTTTTGAAACACTGTTCTACCGTGTGATTCGACTTTTTACAAAAGGAGCAGAATTTATTGGGTGTTTCGTTATTTTTCTCGAGTTGTTTTGGCCATGTTGCGAGGCACGTTTTCTGTGGAGGTTCATGGTGGGGGTGCGTTCTTTTCATGGCCGTTTCGACCTCTTTGGCTTCTTTGTACATCTGTTCGAGACTCTCGTATGTTTTGAATGGCAAAGTGTAATAGAGGCGAGGGTGGAGTCCGTCCCTAAATGCGTCAGCTGCGACGTCTTCCAGCAAACCTAACGCAAGATCCTTTATTGTTTGTTTACCGCGTTTGATATCGTCTACGGCCATAGCTTTGAACTGAAGGAAATTATCGTAATAGCATGTGACTGACTCGTTGGGTTGTTGTTTCATTTTTCTGAGATCGTTAATCCATTCATTGACATGTTTTGAGGTCACAAATTTGTCTCGAATTCTGATTATTAATTGTTCGATTGTTCTGATTGAGTCAATATCTATCTGAGCTTTGCCGATACATTTTTCCGTTATATCTGCGACAATATCTGCTTCATCAATATACGTTACAAATTTTCGCGCGGCTTCACATTTCGCAATGAATTTTAATAATCCGCACGTTTTATCAGTGCCGTCGAATTCTGGCAAGCTTTTCTTGAAATCCCGATATCTTTGTTCATTGTATGTTCGGACATTATCTATCGCAACTATTCTAGATGTTTCCATTGCATTTGGATCGTGGGGGAGCGCACCCGCTTGGTTCATTTTAATATTTTTAAAGACTTACTCGATGATGACTAATTAAAGATTACTGCTGGAACTGTGTGTGAGTTGCTGCCGTCGTCTCGGGTTTCGGTTGTGGTTGTGTGGTCCCTCGCTGGGAAGTCGCCTCAGTGTTGTATCGGTGAGCTCGTGCCGTGAAGAAACTTGAGTCGTCTCGTTGAGATCTCGTGTTGCTGGGTCGCTGAACTTCGTCTTGTTGAATCGGGGAGTCCCGTGTTGTTGGATTGGAGAATCTCGTACCGTCAGATGAATGAAGATGAAGATTTCGATTTGATTGTTGAGTTTTGGAGTTTGTTGTTTTTTGTTGATTTTTCTCTGGCTTTGTTTTCAATTTTATTGGTGTATGGAGCGTGTTGCTGTGGTGTTGTTGATTTGAGTTTTCCGCTGCCACCAGTTCTATTGGTGGTTTTTTTTTCCGCTGCCACCAGTTTTATTGGTGGTTTGTTTTTTTTCCGCTGCCACCAGTTTTATTGGTGGTTTGTTTTTTTCCGCTGCCACCAGTTTTATTGGTATATAGAGCTGTTACGTCCCAAGTGGGTAAGACAGTGGAGCTCCGTCGATAATTCGATGTGCGCGCGATATTTGAATTTGCTTGCGCTATTCGGCTGGACGTGAGCTCGCCACCTGAGACTTACTTGTGCTCAATATACCAATTCAACGATTTAGGATAAATCGTCGAGGTTAATTCCTCTTCGAAGACGTTCTATGTTGATGATGTTTTCCCAAACTTCTCGGTATTGACCCGTAGAAATGAGTTTGTTGGGAAAAATATTGATTGCAACACTCACAACTCTCATAAACTTTAACAAAACTGATATTTTATTTGAATTTGAAGTTTTAACACAAGACTAAGATTATACTTAGAGAATATCGACAAAAGTAGTTTAAGATTTTTATTTGCTGTAGATGTTCTCGATTTGGAAGTCGAGTGAGTTCTGACTCGAAGTCGAATTTGTTCAGAGTCTGTTCTTAGAGTAAATTAACTATTTCGTTTCTGCTTGGTGGGAGTTACAAAATTTCGGGTATTTTGATTGGTTATATTTCTAACGAGACGCTTAGTTTTTCTATGGAGGGGATTATCTTGAGCTCGCAGGGGTGGCGTGAGATCGTCATTTTATGGACGACTTTTTCGTGGAAAAGGCAATGTGTTTTCGAGTTTATGGTTCTAGGAAAAAGATGCAGAGTTCGTGTTTTTAAAATTAGGTCTTTTTGAGTGGTGATATTGAGTAGGGCGTTCGTCGTAATGTGATGCGAGTAAGGGTGGTGAAGGAAACTTTCTCTGATTTGGTATTTCGAATTTAGTGTGCGGTCCGCTTGAGATTGAGAGTGAATTTTCCAGCATTTTCCAGCATTTTCTGGCTGGAATTTGTCGATCCTAGAGTGTGTATAGGATAAAATGTTTGGTCTTTGGAGAAATGTTTGTTAGAGTGGAAAACATTCCTTATCGTGTTGCGCAGCTGTTCGTCGAGTTTGGTATTTCGAATGTTTGAAAAATGATATGGGATTATTCTGAGAAACCGTGGTTTGCATCTGGAACGGAAACATTAATTGTTTCTTAGGTGTAGTTTGTAAATGAAAATATAAAGTGATAATAATAGTTAAGAATATGTATAATATTTGAATTTTGCCGGCAGGCTGCATTGTTTCAGAGGTAGTCAAGGTAGGGATTTAATTTATCGACCGAAGGTGTGCATCACCCATGTTGGGACGTAACAGTTTCACTGATTTTTATATAATATTTATTAATATTTGTTTTGTATTTTGACACAGTTACCGTAATGTATAATTAAAAATGTTTAGTTACCGTTTTTGCCTGATTGGAATATGAAAACTGTTATAATAACTGTAGATGCTACAGTGCCTTATTAGTTGTTAAGCTTATTCAGGTGTTGAAGATCGCGCAATATCGTAACGTGTTTTTGCAGAGCGGTGAACCACTCTGCGCCATTACGTCTGATGAACTGCCGACTGTCCTGATGTATCACACCTTTTTAAACCCGTTTGCGCTACGTGTCTTTGGGGCTGTGCTTCCCCTAAGAATGGACCACACACACTGACAAATGGAGTGACTAGCACTTGTTAGCTTTTTGTCTGTGTCAGATGTACTATGCGCTGTGTTGGATTGTTGAAATGCACTCAATATAGCTGTACATTTTTCGTGACACGACGATGCTTTAGGCGCCATTACATGCGTTGAACTGGTAATTCGCGTGTGTCGGAATTGCTTTTTAACTTTTTCCGTGGTATGTACACAAAATGATAGGCGTCATCGGGGAAAATACATGTACGGTATCTACAGTTATCAGGTGTTGATTGTTTCAAATCGAGTAACAAATAACCATGCGGTTTCGATGTTGCATCGTGATAGGCCTCTTGTAGAAATCGCGGGGTTTCCGGATATACCTGGCGCGCGAGATGCTGGATTTGAGCATGATCACGAGGATTTTTGAAAATTACGATATAATTGGCATTCAATGAAATATCGCGCTGACCGTGTCCTTGATGGAACAAGTTTTGGGTAATAAAAATAACACTCAGGTTTTTATGATGACTACCTTTGGTGAAAAGATCTACACCGCTGTTGTTCGAGGCCTCGCGCATCAAATCGTCGATTATTATGAGTTTTGCACGAGGATCATTCGCGTAATCGGCACTCTGAGGCCGATTACAGACCTTCATGAAACTCTATTGATGTGCCATACTCTGTGTATGCTGGTTGCCACTCGGAATAATAGAAAATAATTCTCTCGAATGACTGACTATTCACGAGCTCTATAAACTTCAAAAACTTGTTTACAAAGTACGTTTTACCACAGCCCGTGGGGCCACAGATCATCGAGGTCCAGGGATGTTTCCACCGTGTATCCATCTGTACGAATGAGCGTGTTTTCTACATGACTGTGTAATTTAAAGCACTCGTCATATGTATACGTCTTTTTATTTTACAGTAACGTCATAAATATTTTACAATAATAACATAAACATTTTACAATAACAGCATAAATATCTTACAATAATAACAATATTTTACAATCATAACGCTATTTTACAATATTAAACCCTGTAACCGTAAGGGAGCGAGCCTTATCCGCCATTACGCCTCCGCTTGACGCTCAATGGCATACATGATTTCGTTTCGGGTCGTGTAACAACCTGATGGAATGGCGTGCGTCGTATTGAATCAAATCGTAGCACAATTAGTTCCTCTCTCTCACCTATTATGAATGAGCGTATCGATCTATAATTAATCAGAGAGGTGTTTGCATAATTAAGTGTTATACCTTTAACTTTACAAACTTCGCTTTCTACGCCACCAGGGGTATGAACTATGAAAGAGTAAGAGCTTAGCTCATCCGTTAGATCCTCCAGAAGCTGATCCGTAGGCCGTTCGTACTCTTTAAGGTCTTTTTTCGTCGTGTAAATAACGGAATCGGTGTCACAATACAAGGCGCGCTCACCCAACAGCTCGAGATAAGTATAAAGTTTCAAGCGGGCCTGAGCCGTTGTATATGCAGCAATTACGGCATTTGCTATATTAGATGGCACTACGGCGTCTTCAGTTTTTGTGTAATTAACGTACAATACTTGATTATTAACAGGCAGTATACCCGTGATATCGTGCTCAGGGCTGTTCAGTAGCTCCATAAGTTTTTTACGTGTCGATACTATTTCAGTTTTGGGTAAATTTTCGCGCTGCCCAAATTTATCCCAAAACGAATTAAGACATAGTTTAGCTACTGACCGCAGACCAGGGTTTTTTGCTATAGCACTACGACATAGTTCAATTCCTTCGGAAGCCTTGAAAGAAGCTATATAATTGTCTTGCTCTGTCTCGTCATCTAAACAGTTCTCGGGCCAGCCGATGGCCTCTTGTTTGATTTTAAGAAACGTGTTGATGTATTCGGCAAAAAGACCCCCCTCCTGTGTATCACGGTTATAGTGTGTTATCTCATACTGCCAGATTGCACTCACGTTTAATATTTTATACAAGCATATGACGGCTTTTCGCAGTTCATCTACTACCCAGGTACCTGTTAATGACCTCTCCGCAGGGTCTTCGTGGAGGCACGCATCTTGACGCATTGTTTCGCAGCAGCTACGACACAGGCCGAATAATAAACGGTGGTGCATACGCAATGGTAGCACGGGATGGTAAAGATTTCGCGGGGGTAGTACCGTGCATTTAACAAGAACCTCGACGCGCGAAAGATCCGTGTTTTCGGGTCCTGTTAATTCCATACACTCGTCACCGACATACACTGCAGGGTGCCCTATAGGATATTTGCCGTATTTGCAGACATACGGATACAATGAGCAGACATCGACATACCGTATCTGCTCCCCGTATTTTACGTCGGACGGAGTGACCATGTTTTCTGTGCGTCTACTGAAAAATCTATCGCGTGGGTCGAGAGGATCTAATTTTATTAGAGTATGATCACGCACAAAATTACTCATTTCTGTATCTGCTTTTACCATGCGGTCATACGCGCACTCCCAAATTTCTGTTAACGTATAGCCGCTTGAGCGTCCATTGTCGTACCGTCACTCTGTTTACGGTGCCTATTCACGGCGAAACAAGTCGTGCACCCGTGCCAATAACAAGCGTGAAACTGTAATACTTGAGTTGTGTCGTTTGTTTCATAGTAACCGTCTACCATTAAATTTTGGGGTACCTAATTTAAATTCACGCGACCGCCCTGCATGAATAATATGATGACTTAAAGAGTTCTCCATCCACACGAGCCACGAAATCGCTTTTTTTGATTGGTTATGAGCCCACCTGTACCCATCCGTAAGTATAATTTCAATAGTGTTGCGTTTCAAGAAGTTTTTTTCGAAAAATTTGAAAACATGCCGATGCTATTGTTGTATTTTCGCTAAACGGACAAACACGCCCGCTGTCCAAGAACATCTTTCGGAAAACGACACAAGCCTGTCTTGATATTGTGACATCGTTCTTGCAGTAGCTTGTAATTTCTTTTGAAAAATCGAACACGTAATCGGCGTTCTTTAGATCATTATACCATGCAGAAAAACGCTCGCGTTCTACCACGCGCATCGTGTCAGGTGAATAGTGGTCTATGGAGGGCAGTGGACCGATATAATTTTGATTTTCAGGTCTGTTAAATAAATGGGGAAAAGACCCTTTGGCAAGAGCGTTCCTCAGACCGAAGGCTTTTGGTAATGCACTCAGAGGCATGTGGAAGTAATGCAAGCTATCGAGAAATACAACTTTTCCAATACGCATCGTGATAATTTTAGTTCCGTTCATTATTAACGAGGGTAGCTGTGTTTTTTTCTCTTCTATTAAATAGCGTAGGATGAACTGTGCGTCGAAGCCGCCCGCATTATGGGCTATTAAAATTGTGTGTGAGAAACCGGGGATAGTTTTCATGCCTAGCTGTACAAGTTGACACACGGGGTTCGTCCTAAATATAAATTCGTGAACACCGCAATACTCGCACGGCTCGTTTATGGATTCATTGTCGCAACAGAGCGTGCAGACGTGTTGAGCCACACAGAGATTTGGTTCGTGAATACGTACGGAAGGATCGCCTTTTACAGGTGTACACTGTTGTGTTTCAAAATCATAAAAAATAAATATGTTCTCCTTTGGCGCATTAACAGCGCGAACAGGCATTATGAAACATAAATGATTATAAGGCTGACGAGATTTGCATGTTTTACAAAAACCCACACCGCATATATGATTCTTCTCGTCCAAAGGTCTGATAGAACGGAAACAATTACGGCAGCGTTTAAGAGACTCGCAAACAGTATTTACGCGACGTCTACGACGGATTGCACCAACTCTACGATTTTGTAAATACCTCGCCCCAAAGAAATCACGATCTCAGCTCTCACACCTGATTGTACCGATCGAGACTACCTCACATGCTGGTGTTTGAAGACAGCAGGGACATTTCTTTTTTAAACATCTATGGCTATAACGAAAACGGGCATTGCAAATAGCACAGAAGTTTAAACTACCCACGGCACCTCGTAGGTTTAAAATAGGCTGAAAGTGGTGTGATCGCTCGTAATACAAAATATATAATGTGTGTTGAATCGAGCCAGCGATAGCTGAAACCACTTGTGTACCGTCAAATAGGCCTCGCGTCGGCCCAACGTAAAAAATTCAAAAACTATGATAGCAACCCCCGTCTGAGCCAAATAATCTTGATACAAAGCAATTTCGCGCATTGTGCAACCATCGCGTGGTACGTTAATACATGAATTTCTCGTAAGTTCAAGCGCTGCTTCTTTTTGGGCGGATCGATTAATTTGTCTAATGAGCTGCCACCTGTTGTGTAAAGCTCCCGTACGTATTTCACCCCTCTCGACGTATGCGAGTGCTGCGACAAGTGAGCGTGGCAAGCACAGATTATCAGTGTTTCAAATCGTTAAAATAGATTTCTTCGCGACACCCTCGTGTGTTAAGCCTTTTCGCCCGCCGCCCTCTACACCTTTAATAATACATGTTTTGATATTAAAGGATTCATCAATATTCATAGACGCTGTACCTACTTTGAGCAACGCTTGTTATTAATCGCCAAATATCCTCGAAGGTATAGTCGCGAACCGGTCGAAATGAAAGCCAAACAGGACCGTGTGCTAAGCTATTTGCTGTGAACGAGATTCCTGCACAGTCACAGCCCTCACAGTACCTCGTGAGGTGCGTTAAAAGATCGCGGAATGTCCCTTCGAGGCACGCTGTTACACCCGCTCCTGGGGGTGGCTGACGGATACGCATCGTCGTCTCACGGCCGCGTCGTTTAAAACGCTTAAAATAACGATCTGCGTCGTTTGTGATAAGGATTCTATTCCCCGGTGGTTGCACATCTCCGAACGCCTTAGCTCTCCGAATCTTGCGCTTTTTTCCAGCACCCGTTTGTATATCTGTAATAAAAGAACTGTGTAAGAGGCTGAGGTTATACGCCTAGAAATATATATTGTAGTTGTAATGTACCTCGTGTTCATTTTGGTATCGTAAGATTGAAACGTCTGAAGAATATCCTGTGACCGATAGAACGAGTATCAGTAAGAACCACGAGGCGTGTCTTATACATTCTTACCTGACTCGGAGGAATCCATAAGCCGCTGAAACCAATCATCATCAGCTTTTCGGATTGGCCACTCGTCAATACCATTTAGCAAATCGTGCTCTATGGCGTATTCACCAAGCTAATTTTCGTACTGGGGGAAAATTCTGTCTTCTTCTTCTTCTTCCCGTGCCTGTCTGTAGGCGTGATTGCTGTTATCAGGAATAACAGCATATGCGTCGTCCTCGTCGCTGCTATCGGTGTCATTTCCTTTAATAACACCGCTACCCTCGGGTCTTAGACATAGACCTGAAGGGCCTGCAACCGATTCTCTTTCTTCTTCGGCGTGGTATGGTCTTTGGCATAGACCTGATGGGCTAGCGAGCTGCTCTCTTTCTCGAGCAGCATGTGTTATTTCTACAAAATAATATTTATATATTCTAGAAAAATAAGCCTTAAATCGGGATTTTAAATAAATAGAAATTTTCAATACTTACCATCGACGGAGTTTTCCCCTTGATACTCTACATCGCGTGTGGCTTCTATGAGAGCGACTTCTTTATCGCTCGATGCATCCAAAAATTGTTGATAACCTATTGCACCGTTGTTATTATAAAAATACAGCTCTTTTTTTAAACCCTTGTCAAAGACTACTTACCCCTGATTTCATCTACAATGGCACGGACGCTCTGAGCTTCTTGAAGCCCTCGTCTTTGTAACTCTTCATACACACATGTTAACACACGCCACCCCTGCAGTATACCTCTGTTATAAGCTGTCACTATATTGCGCAGATGTGCCCACCATATAAGATATTTCAAGCGATTAACGAGCCTATCGCCCGATAAATGTCTTACAATTAGTTCATAATACCACTAAGCGTCACAGCGGCGTCGTATCTGCACACTATGTATTTTTACAAAACGTAAAAAAGCGCAAATACATTTGCGAAGAGCGCGGTCTGCCATTGTTACACAATAAAATATAACGTACTGTTACACCGCTCGATTGAGACTGTAACTTCTGTGTCCAAAAAGGAACATAAAGGATGGTCTTATGCTCATATTTTGATTTGTATGCATTTTGACCAAAGTAGCGAGACAAACGTCTCGTGTAAAACATGCAGGGGTATCGGTTTCACGAGGCGTTAGATCGTTCGTAAAGGCGACCCGTCTAGCTAGGTCGCCTTTATGCATATATAGGTATATGAGTTTATCCATTATTTAGATAAATCTATATAACCGCGTGTTTTTAATACTTTCGAGCGCCTATAAATATGTATAGAGCATCCTGTCTTAATTTTGCAAAATTTCAAATCGTATATAGATTTTTTTTCCCGAGCATGTATCATATTCGGGTAGCAGAGATTATTAAATCATTAATTAATAGCGCTAAATAATATTAAAAATATTATATAAATAGTCATTTATTTAATATCTATTTAATATATAAAGAAAATAGATTTAATATCTATTTAATATATAAAAAAACATGATTTAATATCTATTTAATATATACAGGGTGAATTCCGTAAGGTTTCTCAAACGGGATTTTGGTGCAGATGGGATCATTACGAACAAAAGTTGCAAATATACATTAGGGATATTTTTAATAGTTTACGAGTTATGAATATTTAAAGTTCATCCAATCAGAGCGCGCCGAGAAACGTTGGAGCCGCCCACTCTCCGCCCTAGCCGTAGATATAGCACAGTTTAAAGCGTTATATTTGGGATCGCACAATTCAGACCAGTCAATTATTATTATTTTATTACGCAGTCATTTTTATTTGGCGCGCTCGGCAAAACTCAGAGCGGTCAATGCCCGCCAAATAAAAATGACTGCGTAATATAATAACAATAATTGACTGCTCTGAATTGTGCGAACCCAAATGTAACGCTTTAAACTGTGCTATATCTACGGCTAGGGCGGAGAGTGGGCGGCTCCAACGCCTCTCGGCGCGCTCTGATTGGATGAACTTTAAATATTCATATCTCGTAAACTATTAAAAATATCCCTAATGTATATTTGCAACTTTTGTTCGTAATGATCCCATCTGCACTAAAATCTCGTTTGAGAAACCTTACGGAATTCACCCTGTATATATATAGAGAGAGAGAAAATAAAAAGAAACAGCCTGTAGTATGCTTTCTCTGTCTTTCTAGAGAGGCGGCTATAGTTCTTTCCGTCTCATACACACGCATTTTAAAGAGACGGAGAAAGCGTTGTCTCTGCTTCAAAGCATTGGCGAGGTGGCGGCGAAAGGGAGAGGGGTATACGGCTGGCCGCATGTGGTGTTAACGGCGTTTCCTCTTTGTGCGGATGTTCGTACAGAGAGTAGCATGCTCTCTCTTACACCTACAGTAATTCCTATAACTCTTTCTCGCTCGTTTTTTCACGTTTATTCAAATAAATCACCGTACTATATGCTAACGCTATTGCGCGCTGTTTTGTACATTGTATAATCGATATACTTGAGAGTTGACAATTAGTAAATTAAAGTATTACTATCGCTCATATCACCACTAAGATTGGGGGCAAGAGAGGTCAGAGAAAAATTATCCCGTACAACCCAAAAGAGGTGGAAATTGTTTTATCTAAAATGCTATGCAATCTTAACAGTTCTGACTCTCGAATGAAAACATAATAGTGTATAGTAAAATTAAAACAAAAATATTCACAAATTAGTTAAATATTTTTTAAAGTATCGGGCAGTAAAAGTTTTGTTACGTTCCTAACTGCACACATTGATATCGGACGTATACGCATGCTCGTGCACTAATGTCCGACACTCAGTGGCATAAACGTGGCAACATCGCTGGTCACTGACGCTATTTTGTCGTGTTGCATACATACACACTGCGTGACCCTACCGTGTTGAAATTTTCAGAAGGCAGAGCGGTGTTGCCACACGTTATAATCGCCGACTTCTTCCCGATGGACTCTTATAATCTGTATTAATAATTTATTTATTTTCTTAAAAACTATGCGTCAGAAATATTCCATTCTGGTATCATAAAATTTTTTAAATTCCTGACTATGAGTTCAATTTTTTTCAGAAAAATCCTGAATCCATTTTTCTTGTAATTTATGATAAATGAAACGCAACTTCAATTTATACGGGTTTAGATGGAGAAAATAAAAAATTGGTAATTAAATATCTCAAATTCTAGACGTCAGAAAATGTTTCGTCTTATAGAAAAGTTGTTCGTTTTAATGTCAAGAATATCTACACAAAATTTTAAGAAAATCCTATTTCAACCCAGTTTGCGATAGTAATACCTTAAGAGAAACTTCGTTACACACAGGGTTTATTCCTTTTACATTTAAATAATTAAATAAGGATAGAATATGTTTTGCGGATCTCTTTCCAGCGGTGATTTAGATAAACGTTTCACAAAAGTATTGTACTACCGCGTTAACTCGAATTAAAAAGAAACGAGATATGATATACGCTCTCTTTGACGCTAAAGTATTTTTTCTCAGTTCTAAACGTCTAGACAGTGTTTTGTTATTAGATATAGGTGCGCGACGATCCAATAGACGCAATATAGGTCTGAATTATTCTCATATGCTGTTTTTTCTTCTTCTTCTTCTTTCTCGCCAACATTATCTCCGCGCGCGTACTATTCATTTCAGCCGTCTATGCAGCGGTCTCAATTCGTCTTTTTTTCACTAACGCTATCTTCGCGCGCGCTATTCATTTCAACCGTCTATGTCGCTATCTCGATTGTTTTTCTCTCGCAGCGATGCGTCTTGCACACGTGTAAAACACGTGTAAAAACACGTGTGTGTGTGTGTGTGTGTGTGTGTGTGTGTTTGCGCGCGTGTGAGTGTGAGTGTGAGTGAGTGTGTGAAACACTCACAAGGATTAGGTCTCTGCGACTCGTCACTTCCGCAGTATTTACCGACTCCAAACCGTCCTTGTGAGTGTGAGTGTGAGTGTAAGTGTGAGTGTGAGTGTGAGTGTGAGAAACACTCACAAGGATTAGGTCTCTGCGGCCCGTCACATCCGCAGTATTTTTCGACTTCAAAACCACCTCCTTATGAGTGTTCTCTGAACTCTTAAAGGTGTTCGAAGATTCCCCCATTCATGTTTAAGCATGCCCGAACTCTCCTCTCAAAACCATCGACTGTTCGCAAGAGAACAACTCTCGGGATTGCACGGCAGGCAGCTCTTATCCGCACCCTCATATCCTCTTGTGTGGTTGGAGCTTGACGGTAGACAGCGTCTTTAAGATAACCCCACAAGAAAAAGTCGGGAGAGGTAAGATCAGGTGATCTTGGTTGGAGGCCAATGGACAGGTCCATCTCGTCCGATTCACCTTTGACCGAATGTTGCGTCCAGGTGATTTCGAACAACACGAGCCCAGTGAGCGGGTGCACCGTCTTGCTGAAACCACATCTGTTGACGTGTAACCAAATCAATGTCTTCCATCAAAAGCGGCAATTCATTTTGCAGAAAGTCAAAATAACGGGGTCCCGTCACAGTTCCCTCGAAGAAGTGAGGACCTATTAATTGCCCGTTAATGATTCCACACTAAACATTCAAACTCCACCGATGCTGGTGATCGATCTGTCGCACCCATCGTGGATTCTGATCAGTCCAATACCGAAAGTTCCATCGATTTACCTGACCTCGGTTGTTGAATGTGGATTCATCACTGAACATAACAAACCTAAAAAAATCTGGGAATTGCTCGATTCGTCTCAATGCCCACCGACAAAACTCCATCCTTCGCAACGGATCAGGATTAGGCGTATCTTGGTGGAATTGTATCCTGTACGGGTGGAGCCTTGCACCTCTCAGTACTCGGTGCACTGTGGATCCGGGAAACCCCAGTCGCTCCGAGATCACTCGAACACTCAAATGAGGATCGATTGCTATCATCGCTAAAATAGCCATGTTTCGAGCCTCATGCGGGCCACCAAAATCATTGTTCACGTTTTGGCGACGTTGGCGGTGGCGGGTTATTCGGCCTGCCCTCGCTCTCCTCTCGAGGGTTCGGATTGTCTGCCGCGATGGATGACGACGATCAGGATATTCGCGTCGATACAAATTTTCTGCTCGTAAATAATTGCCCCGGCATCTCCCTAAAATAAGGAGCATATCAACGATTTCGTTGGGACTGAAATCAGCCATTGTTGAATTGCCGTCAGTAAACGGTTAACAAATCCGCGTCTATTGTAGGCGTTCAACGTGAGATTTCGTTTTCTTATTTCGATCAGAAGCGAAGCGAACTTGAAACGCTCAAATGATATGGGGTACCATGAAAATTCGTATTGTCCTGCCGTATCCAGTTAACAGAAAAATTTCAACAGCGACACATTTCAGAGAAATTTTTCATGGTACCCCATATCATTTGAGCTGCCTGCCGTGCAATCCCGAGAGTTGTTCTCTTGCGAACAGTCGATGGTTTTGAGAGGAGAGTTCGGGCATGCTTAAACATGAATGGGGGAATCTTCGAACACCTTTAAGAGTTCAGAGAACACTCATAAGGAGGTGGTTTTGGAGTCGGTAAATACTGCGGAAGTGACGAGCCGCAGAGACCTAATCCTTGTGAGTGTTTCACACACTCACACTCACACTCACACTCACACGCGCGCAAACACACACATACACACACACACACACACACACTTACACTTGGGATGTTAAAGACTTTACCTCCTCGTGGTACATCCTGGATAACGCTAAAATAGTCAAAAATGGTGTTCTTCTCCAAAAATTATGGACTTTATCAAAAAAATGTTCCTATAAAAGTTGTTAGTTTTGATCCGACAAATTTTTTAGTAACAAAGAAATGGCCGGTTTCTATTTAAAAAAAATATGTCGGCCATCTTACAGCCGCCATTTTGAATTATGATACAAAAAAAAAATTTTTTTTGAACGTCCCCCTTCGAACCCTAAAAGTTTCATTATACACAATTTTTGATCGGAGCAGTATTTTCCGAGAAAAATCAGGTGTAAGATTAAAATGGAACACCCTGTATAAGTCGTAAACGGTAAGTGATACAAAAAAAATTATTTAACAAAAGAGATAGGAAATTTCATTATATATAATAAAGGTTATTAGCAGTTTTGGCCTCAAGTGCACGGTTACGGAGATATAGGCCGAAACGGTTTTTGGCAAAATGGCGGCACTTCCGCTCCGCTATTTTGGGGGCATTTTGTGGATTTACATTCAGTACGTCATACTGAACCTATCTATCAAAAAAAATTGCGGTTGGGAAAAAATGCAGGAAGAAATGTACTATTTGCCTGTACTATACCGACTGCAACTGTAGTGCTTAACAGCTCCAGAGAC
This sequence comes from Netelia inedita, assembly GCA_964017225.1. NCBI lineage: Eukaryota > Metazoa > Arthropoda > Insecta > Hymenoptera > Ichneumonidae > Netelia > Netelia inedita. The sequence goes on from OZ024920.1 coordinate 24,834,390, forward strand.
GGCAGCAGCTTAGTGACAGGAAACTATTTTCATGTAGTTGCCGTGGCCCTCCTAAACAAAAAAAAATAAAAAAATATATATTTTCATACACGTCCTCCGATTTCGATAAAATTTGGTATGATTGTAAAATAGACAAAAATAGCCGAAACGTATTTATTTATACATGACGAGTTCAATATTTAAGGCGTGAAAGGAACCCTCGAAAATCGGGGAGTTTTTCGTTCTTCGTCGATAACATACGAGATATGACAAAATTTCAAATTGCAACAACGTTTATTTTTTCGCGTACTATAAACTGGATATCAGAATGGTGCAGATAGCAACAAATCTCATATTGTTTATTGCAAATTTGTAATTTTTTCATACGTATCTCCGAGAGTTTTAACGGATTGGGATGCAAATTTGCATAAAGGTAGAGGATGAAAAAATAAAGTTGACGGGTTTGTTATTTTTTTGATATCTCATAATTAAGGGGTTGAAACTACCTCTCGATTTTTTAGTCAATTTCACGCCTTAAATATTGAACTCGGCACGTATAAATAAATACGTTTCGGCTATTTTTGTCCATTCTACAATCATACCAAATTTCATCGAAATCGGAGGAGGTGCATGAAAATATATATCTTTTTTATTTATTTAGGAGGGCCACGGCAACTGCATGAAAATAGTTTCCTGTCACTAAGCTGCTGCCATCTCTGGAGCTGACAAGCACTCCAGTTGCAGTCGGTAATTCGCCACGCATGGTAAATACTATGAAAAAGTGGTTTCCACGAATTACGATTCACCCTGTATATGTATATTAAGGGATCGTCTCAGTGTGACCCTTCGAAAAATCACTGATTTTCGCGATTTTTCTTTTAATGTTGTAATAAACTAATCGGTCTGGTTTTCTTTTTATAAATAAATACATTCATGCCGAATACAAAATGATTTTTTTACATTCATTTATTTAGTATATAATAATTAAGTAAATTGTTGAAATGACACGTTAAAAAAAAAGGTCCTGTACGATGTCCACGATCGCGGCCGCAATTTTGATCTGAAACAAAAATTTCAAAAAGATTATTAATCTGTAGGAAAGTCGCTATCGCGCTATGGAGTTTTTTTTTAAATTTGACAAAATGGCGGCGTTTTGAACAAAAAGTATCGAATTTGGCCCTTTTTCGACAGTTGTTCGTAAAAAAAATAGGAAGATTTCAAAAAAAAGCTTTCATAGCGCGATAGAGAATGACGTTAAAAATGTTCTCTCAGAATTGGAAATAGATATTTTCAAACCTCTTCCTTTGAGAGTGGACACCGTTTTGAAAAACACCATTCCGAGAAAAACGCGTTTAAAGATTGAAGTTAGAAAATTTTAGATAAATCGTTTACTTACGATCAAACGGCGATGCCAGGTCCATACAATATCCCTTCTGCTTCCTCGACCTGCCCATTTTCGACTGAAATTTCGTTTCGACGAGCTGTCCTGGCTTTTTTGCTGTCCAGAGAGCTTCGGCGTTCTGCAATTTTGATGCGCTCCGCCTTATATTTTGCAGCGAAGTCTGCGGCTATCGGCCCTATGGTGCACCCCAATATCTCCAGGATTTAAAAAATTGGATCGAACTCTTCGTTGAACGTACAGGTGGCACAATACGTGGCGATTTCTATAGTTTGCTTCCCACAGAATATATGTTTGGGAGCGAGTTGCCACACGCAATGATTGAAACTCTCATTGTTATTTTGAGTGTTTGCGCCCGTACATCTCTCTAACAAATCGTCTGTGGTCAAGTTTTCGTAAATTGGCTTCAAAACCTCTTGGACATCATCATCGAGCGCTGGTGGATGAGAATATCTTTCCTTGAATCCATTGGCCTCAGCTATGCGCCATTCGCACCACGAATCTCCTCCCGAAGGACAATACTGATGCTGGGGATTCTCATCAGTTGAGATTTTGTGATAAAACGTCGCCCATATTGCGTTCCTCATGTTCTCAACGGAATCAGAGTTTCGACGAACTGCTAAGCCATAATATTCCGAAAGATGTGTTAACAACTTTAGTGTCAATTTCGCTTTTTTGGTTCGGCAGCAGGTTTTTGTGTTGTATTTGTTTTTGTTTTCGAAATACTCGAAAGCTTGCCTGTCTTTACTTGCTTGTCTGCAATTTGCTTCTTGGCTTTCTTCAATTGTACCAACCTTTTTCTCGCTTCGTTTCTCCTTTTGTAAACACGTTTTTTGACGTGCAGAACGCATTCGTTTTTTTACCGTGAAATCGTCGCCATAAGGCTTGGCTTCTATCAACATCTTGAAGGTCTTTGTATCTCCATCTCATATATAGTATCCGTATTTTGCATTGTGTAATTCCTCAGATCTCTTGAAAATTTCGATCATGCCATCAACCTCCATTTTTCCAGCGTTGCCTTCGTGATTCACGTTGCACTCCGGTTCGTGCGTCGCATACCCTGCATCGTATTCGATCGTGTTCTCTCTTCCCTTCCAAAGTGAATGAGCTCTGCAAAAGCTTGACCGAACAGCAACGTCCAAGACTTTATTGCTGTATTTTCCAATCACAGACACAATACCCATGCGCGAAGTAAAACCGCGTTTCGACCAGGATCCATCACCAGCCACCGTGAGTATATCCGCGCGATATTCCGCTTCCAATTTTTTTTTCCTTTTCTTCGGAGCGTACTTTTCGGATAACAGCCTCGTATACCGTTTTTACAACAATATGCAGCGTTTTCAGGATTCCGTAATAAGTTGTGCTGTTGAAAGTTGAGATTAGATCCATCAATGCGGTAAAGTTTCTGATGCCATGTATGCCGATGCCGAGTATTCGCATGACGAAAGAGAAACAACGGTTGATTTCGTATGCATTGTTTATCAGCGGACAAGAATTGATCTCGGCCGGATCTGAACACAAACACTGAACACAATTTTCGAATCCCAATCCTCGAATCGATTTTTTATAAAATCTCACATCACTATCACACTTTTTGCACTTGAGGAGTTGTTGCAGAGCTCCGAAAACTAAGAAAAAATCGATTAAAACATAGCTGAATGTTTGATTGATTCTAACGTCAAACTCCAGACTCTTTCTCGCTATTTTCACCGCCGAAGTACTTGCAAATGATGTATCCGTCTCAATGAAATGTCGATTTATTCCTTTGAACTTTGCGGGTATTTTTCTATCACTTCGCGGCTTCGTGCTCCTCGCGCCTTTTCTGTCCATCTTGATTTTTTTCTTGGGGGTTTCACTCGTATGTCTATCCGTGGTGGATGTCAAAAACGAACTCAAATGCATGGACAGTTTATTCTACAAAGTTATAGAACCTAAGCACCTTAGAAAGGTACACGCACAGGTAGAAAAATAACAAAAGGATAACGGTCGAGCGGCGCGACGGACTGGGCAGATGTCCCGCTCCGTTCCCTTTCTACAAGAAACGCTCTAGCGACCGTAATAATTTGAATTTCAATTAAAAAATTTGAGAGAATGTTTAGAATAGTGTATACTATACGATAATGTAAAAAAACCATTTTTTGAAAATTTCTCACTGAGACCATCCCTTAAGAATTTGTAGTTGAAAAATAATTGCACACAAATTTGAGGTTTTTCTTCCGAAAAAATATAAACAATTTTGGCAATTTTTTCATTTTCTAATTTGCACGATTTTTATTCAATATTTTTTGAAAAATTTTAAATTTTCTCTACTCCGACAGTTTCTTTGCGAATTCAATTATAATTCTTCTTACCGTGCCATGCATTTGTATAAAAAAATTACAATCGATAACTGCAACATCATGAAAGTTAGATCTTGCTAAAAGCTTTTCTAATAAATTTGAAACTTTTTCTAATTTTGCGTAAAGAAAAAATAAAATAGATGAATAGTTTTGTAATTTTTTGAAAATCCTCGTTATCACCTCAATTTCACAATTGTCTAACCATCAAGCTGTATTGGTATTAATAATATTATACTATACTATAATACTATTAGTATTAGGGGGGGGGTAGGAGAGGGGATGGGATGAGTCGCTATAGTGCACACATCTTTATAGATATGTATATTTTTGTTTTGTTTTCGGAGCGTGCCGCCGGTATAGCGGAGCGCTGTTTTGATGTTAGTAATTTTTATTTGTTTCGGAGCGTGTCGGTATGGTGACACGCTGCTTTTATTGTCGCCATTTTTCTTATATACAGGGTGAATCATAATGGGTGGACACCACTTTTTGATGGTATTTACCATGCGTCGTAAACTACCGACTACCTACAACTGGATTGCTTGACCGCTTCAGAGATGGCAGCTGCTTAGTGACAGGCAACTACATTCATGCATCTTCGCCGATTTCGATGACATTTGGTATGCTTGTAGAATGGATCAAAATACAAGATATGAAAAAACTTCAAATTGCAACAACGTTTATTTTTTCGCGTACTATACACTGGATATCAGAATGGTGCAGATAGCGACAAATCTCTTATTATTTATTGCAAATTTGTAATTTTTTCAGAGAGTTGTTGATGTTTTCCGAGAGTTTTTAACTGATTGGGATGCAAATTAACATAAAGGTAGAGGATGGAAAAATAAAGTTGACGGGTTTGTTATTTTTTCGATATCTCATAATTAAGGGGTTGAAACTGCCCCTCGATTTTTTAGTCAATTGCATCGTATGATCGGGTAGCCTTTTGCCATTCCGGGTTAAATTTACGTTAATATAAGTTCGTTTGAATACACGAATACATATTTGTAAATTCCACTCACCCCCTCCCCCAACCATCCCCCTCGCGAACGTTCGAAGTTCTTACCGCGTGGCATGGACGAAAATTTGTAGATATAAAAATGAGACGAAATGAAAATGCAATGAGTCGAAATAGTCTGTACAAATTAATCGTCAACTTTATTTTTTCGTTCTCTACCTTTATGTTAATTTGCATCCCAATCGGTTACAAACTCTCGGAGATACGTATGAAAAAATTACAAATTTGCAATAAACAATAAGAGATTTGTTGCTATCTGCAGCATTCTGATATCCAGTGTATAGTACGCGAAAAAATAAACGTTGTTGCAATTTGAAGTTTTTTCATATCTTGTATTTTTATCCATTCTACAAGCATGCCAAATGTCATCGAAGTCGGCGAAGATGCATGAATGTAGTTGCCTGTCACTAAGCAGCTGCCATCTCTGGAGCGGTCAAGCAATCCAGTTGTAGGTAGTCGGTAATTTACGACGCATGGTAAATACCATCAAAAAGTGGTGTCCACCCATTATGATTCACCCTGTATATATTGAAACGGCAAAAGCCTTTTCAATAAATTGTTGTGTTCAGGCTCGAAGAAATTAGGGCTCGATAAACCATTAAATGTAGGTAATTAGCAAATTTGTTTTTAAAATAGCAGTTGATACAAGTTTGTGATTGGCGTAATGCGGGCAGCGCCGTCGACTTCGCTTCCTGACGTGTGCCGATCTCGTTACCGCTGCGTGTATAGTTCATTGGCAATCGTGCCGCTCGCAGCGCCGATGTCTCTGCTTGTCTGCCGTGTGCCGGTCTCGTTGATCGCGAGCCGTAGTTCGCCGTGGCGTGTGCCGCTCGCAGCGCCGCTGTCACGCTGCCAATGTCGTGTGGCCGATCTCTCGTGCCGTTACTCGTCGCTCGCCGTCGTGTCGGTCGTCGCGCCGCGGTCGCTGATAGGTGAGTATCGCGTAGTTCCCCGGTGAGCGTGCCGCTCGCAGCGCCGCGTATTCCGCTCTCGTTGGCAAGTCGCCGGTCTCGCGCTTCGATAACCGGTATTCAACTGTCAACCGTTCTAAGATGGCGATGACTGTGCGGGATATGTCTGCCGAGTGATACGGGTAAGACTGTGAGTTCGCCGAGTGCTACCGGCCAAATCTGTGTTTTTTTGTGACTTCGTGTGTTGCAACGCGTAGTGTTTTCTGCTGATCCTTCGTTTTGCCGTTGACTAACGCTATTCTCCTTTATGCAGGTGTGGATCTTCTCGACATCGCCGTTGCCTTACGCTGTTCTCTCTTTATGCAGGTGTGGCTCTTAGGGATTTCGCCGTTCCATGTAAGTGCTGCGTGCTTTACCGAGACTTTCGTTCTGTTACTTCTGATTTATCTCTTATCTACTCTTCCTTATCGAGATCTCCAGCCTGTCCTCTTGTCAGCGCAACCTAACCCTCGTTTCTCAGAGTGTCCGGTTTTGCCTTTCGAGTATCTGCCTAAGCTCTCTTTAATTTGTAATAGAAGCGAGAAGGTTCTTCGGTGCCTTCTCATTTTTCTAGTCCCTCTTCATACCCTTGGTCGCTGTGTTTCTCCTGCGAGAACGTTTTTCCTGTGTTCGTCCCTCTGTGTGTTTTGAGGAAAACTACCCTCGGCTGATTATTATTGTTATGCTTTCAGGTCTTGTGCCCGAGGACAGCCGTGATACCCGTCGCAATATATTGTGACGAGGCGTTACACTCCTCGCAGTCGCGCTATGTCGAAATATTCAGCGGAATATTAGACAGGGATAAGAAGAACACAGCCGCGTCGTCTCGCACCCGTGGTTAAGCGAAGTCATGCTCTAGAGCGTACACTGCCGGAGAGTATTCGTCAGTTTCAGAGTCCCGATGCCGAAAATGTAAACATTGCCGGACAAACGAGAGAGCCGGCGCCCGGTGAGAGCGAGCGAGATGGATGGCTGTGCCGGCGATCGAGAGTCGATCGTCGCTAGGAACCCCCACCTCCCCCGAAGGGCCAAGACGAAACCGGGAAGCGTGAGCGACGAGTTCACGAATCAGAGAGAATTCGGCCACGGTCGCGTAACGAGCAATTTTTGTTAGATGTACGAGAGAGGAGAGTAATTAGTCGGACGACAGTGGGAAATAGTAAAGTTAAAATTGAGGGTGTGGGTGTGGAGCGAAATGTAAAATAACGGATGAGTGTGAGAGAGAGCTGCGCTGGACAGCTGGTTAACCGGACTGCGTGAGGAAACCCGGAGACGTGTGTGTGAGAGAGACGAGCGATAGACGAGGGCCACGAGGAACGCTGAGGACAACGGATCTCGGCGAATCGAAAAGGTAGGCACACACTGGTGCATTATTTTCTTCGTCGATACGAGTCTTGCGTATCGTCGAACGCGTGGTAGTGGAGTGTGTCCGTCTCGCAACGTATCTCGTCGCACCAACGCGGCTGTGCGTACCGGCTGCACCGGAGGATACTGTTGTCTCGCTCATACACTTAGAATCACGCGGGATAGCTAGCCGCGCGTGCTCGATGCACGAATAATTTTCTGTTCGTCGGTTCAAACCGCACTCGGCAGTGAATGTGTGAGAAAGGCAATAAGAATTGTCATGTCAAATTATTTTTAATCTTGTTGATGCCCAAAACTTTGGGCAGAGTTAATAAAAAGTCAATTGTTATTTTTCTGAAAGGTACTCACACGAGATTTTCGTTTATTTGGTTTTGTTTTACTTGTAATCGATGCTCACCGTCCGAACTCCAATATTAGTCCATTGAAATGTTACATTGACCCTGCATTTATCAAAGTCAGCAATTTTTTTTTCTGGTGCATAGGGGGGGTTATGAAAAGCTTAAGTCCAAGTTTGTGGGGTTGTAAGCCTTGAGGAAAATCCGCCATCTTGAAAAAAGGGGGGAAATAGTTTTTGCAAAATAACTATGAAACTATCCACCGCGCAAGAAAATTGTTAAGTTGTTTGTCGTAGGAAATTGAATTCTCTACAAATTTGCTTTCTTGACTTTTTGTCGTAAAATCAAAAATAACAAAGTTATTAACAAAGAACGACAAAAATTAAAGATGAAATTACTTAAACTTGTTGTAACTTTTTTCTTTTCAGTTTACAGAAAAATATGTTGAATGTATTTCGATAGAACACTTTCTGATGAATAAATTTCACTATAAATGTCTTAAATTTTGTTTATTTATGAGCATTTTACATCGCTGTAAAGGTGAGTGTCGGAGTACTCGAAAATAGACATAAAAATGAATGATTATGCGTCGTTTCTTTGTAAATTTCATTAATTTCGGCGGACAAATTTTATTTGTTGCTATTGCAATGTTAATAATAATTAGTTGTGAACTTATTTTCCCACCACATTGTAGAATATTCCACTCCATTTATGCAATAATTCCTAATTTGAAATTAATGATCGGCGTGTATATTTCTTAAAATCATTTATGTGCTGGCTGGAAAAATCCAGGTATTCGTTTGGGAACGAAAGGCCTACGTAACCCTTCAGGACAAAAATGGAAGAATACTGATGCCACTCTAAACGACGAAACCTCCAGCACCTCCCGAACTTCTGAAATTAATATTTCGTCGTTGCAAAGGGAACTGTGGTGCAATGTGTGGGTGTCGAAAAGCAGGCCTCAAATGCTCAGCAGTGTGTCTCAATTGTTCTGGAGAAATCTGCAGCAACGTCATGGAAATCACAAAATTAATAGATGAGGAAAATTTAAATGACGAATTGCCAACATTGACGCCACTCCATTTACCCGTCCCACCCGAACAATTTAACACCGATCCTCAACCAGATCCCGAACAACAGCCTGGCCCATCAAAAAGATTTAGGACCCAATAGAATGTAAATTACCGGTGTATGAATAATAGAAAAAATATAAAAAATCATTAGGGACATGTCCGTAGATTAGGCCCACTGGGGACACCACGTTGAAAAAAACGTGCCTGTATGCTCTACCTCGTAGGTGGTGCGGAAAAGAGTTCATAACTAATTATTATTAACATTGCAATAGCAACAAATGAAATTTGTCCGTCGAAATTAATGAAATTTGCAAAAAACGACGCATGATCGTTCATTTTTATCCCTATTTCTGAGTACTCGGTGACAATGTTATCTTTACAGCGCTGTAAAATGCTTATAAATAAACAAAATTTAAGACATTTATAGTGAAATTTATTCGTCAGAAGGTGCTCGATCGAAATGCATTCAACATATTTTTCTGTAAAATGAAAAGAAAAAAGTTACAACGAGTTTAAGTAATTTGTTCTTTAATTTTTGTCGTTCCTTGTTAATAACTTTGTTTATTTTTTTATTTGGTAGTTTGACTTGCACACCCCTGTTGCAGGGATTTTTACAAACTTTTATACATATTATGTCTTCCTTATATCTACATTTTTTCTTTCGTCCTTGCACTCTCTTCTACAGATTATTTCTATCTCCCTATAGTAACCGAAAAATTCCTCCTGTATTTTTCCACACAACATATTTATCATTTCCCCCTTTATCGCCATCCTGTCTACTTCTTTCCCCCAATCTTCTGCCGCTTTCCTTCCCCTCACCGTTACCATCTCCCACCCCTTTTTGCACAATATCAGGTGTTCCATCGTCTCATTATCTTCTCCGCAGATTCTACACTTCCAATCCTTTTCCCCTTTCTTTCCTGCTCTCCCCACATTTCCGCATCTCATCCTCGCCCCCATTTCCTTGTTCTTTCCACTCACCCCTTCTTCCGCCCAGTATCCCCACGGTATCCCCTCCTTTGCGCATATATATTTAAATTTCTCATTATATGTTGAGTTGCATATTTTTTCCCATTCCTTTTCTAGTATTTCCGTTTTTAGCCTTGCCAGCCCCTCTTTTATCCTTTTTCTATTGCTTTCCCCTCCCTTCTCTACCACATCATTGTTATTACATCCCCTATTCCCATCTCTCTCGCCACCTTCTCCATATTCCTCCCCCACTTCGATGGACTCCTGTTTACTATCTCTCTCACCTCCTCCCTTAGACATATTCTTGGCCACCTACTCTCCTCCATTCTGAACACCTCACTTATATAACGCCATGCCCTCTCTCTTATCATGTATCTCATCATAGGCACCCCTAGTTCTTTCCTCCATACATAATTCGGTGTGTTTCTATCTATCCCCATTGGGATCGTGCAATACCTTGCAATACCTGCTCTGAATTAATAACTTTGTTATTTTTGATTTTACGACAAAAAGTCAAGAGAGCAAATTTGTAGAGAATTCAATTTCCTACGAAAAATAACTTAACAACTTTCTTGCGCGGTGGATAGTTTCATTGTTATGATGCAAAAACTGTTTTACCCCTTTTTCAAGATGGCGAATTTTCCTCAAGAGTTACAACCCCACAAACTTGGACTTAAGCTTTTCTTAAATCCCCCTATTCACCAGAAAAAAAAATTGCTGACTTTGATAAATGCAGGGTTAGGCCTTATTTTTGTAACATTTCAATGGACTATATTCCCCTGACTGCCAGCTGTGCAAAAGTAGAAAGAGAGTTCGAGAAAGTTCCCTTGGTGTTACGGGGATGGTACAAACACCTGGCGCCTAATCGGTGATTGAAAAGGGTAGAATACAAATGTTTGGGCGTCATTATAGATTTTGTACTGGAAGGCCTTCTCGTCTTTGACGAAATTTGAGCGTGAAAGGCCTCGTCACAATATATATATATATATATATATATATATTATGACGAGGCGGTACCCTCCTCGCAATCGCGTCATAGCGAAATATTCCGAAGAATATTAGAGAGAGACCGAACAGCAGAGTCACGTCGTCTCGCACCCGTGGTGTATGAAATTTTTGTTAGAAAACGGCCACTGTCGGCGAAAATTCGTTACATTACAGGGACACGAGGTCGAGAAGTAAACAGTGCGAGCGCGACGGACGACGCCCGTGAGCGAGAGAGAGGGGCAGTGCCGGGCGAGCGCGACGGACGACGCCTGAGAGCGAGAGAGAGAGGGATGGCTGTGCCGGCGATCGAGGAGCGATCGCCGTGAGAAGTTCCCCTAGCTCACCCCTCTCCCCCCCGAAAACTGCGAAGACGAGACCAAGGGGTACGAGTAACGAGCTTGGGAGGACAGTATGGTTTTGGCGAGGAATGTGAAGAGACGGCGTATAGATTAAGATCAGATGATTGTAAGGAGACTGATAGCGGAAAAATTAGAGTAAATACGTGAGGAAAGGATAGACGAGTGAGTGAGAGTAGAGAGTGAAGAGTACCAGCTGAGGAAATAGATGGCCCACCCTGTATATCTCTACAAGATGGTTGAAAAAAATGTATCGTTCCATTTAAAAGAGTGGAGGTGACCTTCACTGTGCGTTAACGCCCCCACGGAAATAAAAAAAATTGGTCGCATTTGACGACCCCCTTCGCACCGTATAATTTTTGTCTGGAACATTTTTTTGTGACGTCGATAGATACCGAGATATTTAAGGTGGTCAAGTCAGGTGAAACGCCCGATACATATATCTTTTGTGATTCCAGAGCCAAAAGCTGTGACGAGTTTGAGTTAAGGAGTTTATTCGTTCATATAATCTCTTAAATTCTATGCACGTATGTCCTAGATTATGTACATTGCTTACATAAAATATTTTACCTGTAATTAAGGAAACGACATTTGCAGCTTATATTCAACACTGTTTTCCTATTTTTTTCATGTGATCACATAGTCACCGGTCGATATTAATATTCTGACTCTTCTGATAATTTTCACGTGGTTCGTCAGGATCTTTCTCCCGTGCTCTTCCCCTACTCACCCTGCGACTCTTATGCGCATGTATCTTTGATTAGCAGGTAGCCTATACTAGTTATCGTTGAGCGTCAAATTTCAAATTTCAGAAAGGAGAAATATGACGAGGGAGATTTAGCTATCGTCGTAGTTCTTTACATATACAGGGTGAGTCATAATGGGTGGACACCACTTTTTTATGGTATTTACCATGCGTCGTAAATTACCGACTACCTACAACTGGATTGCTTGACCGCTCCAGAGATGGCAGCAGCTTAATGACAGGCAACTATATTCATGCATCTTCGCCGATTTCGATGAAATTTGGTATGCTTGTAGAATGGATAAAAATACAAGATATGAAAAAATTTCAAATTGCAACAACGTTTATTTTTTCGCGTACTATACACTGGATATCAGTATAGTGCAGATAGCAACAAATCTATTATTATTTATTGCAAATTTGTCATTTTTTCATACGTATCTCCGAGAGTTTTTAACCGATTGGGATGCACATTAGCATAAAGGTAGAGGATGAAAAAATAAAGTTGACGGGTTTGTTATTTTTTCGCTATCTCATAATTAAGGGGTTGAAACTGCCCCTCGATTTTTTAGTCAAGTGTATCGTATGATCGGATTAATTTGTACAGACTATTTCGACTCATTGCATTTTCATTTCATCCCATTTTTATATCTACAAATTTTCGTCCATGCCACACGGTAAGAACTTCGAACGTTCGCGAGGGGGATGGTTGGGGGAGGGGGTGAGTGGAATTTACAAATATGTATTCGTGTATTCAAACGAACTTATATTAACGTAAATTTAACCCGGAATGGCAAAAGGCTACCCGATCATACGATGCAATTGACTAAAAAATCGAGGGGCAGTTTCAACCCCTTAATTATGAGATATCGAAAAAATAACAAACCCGTCAACTTTATTTTTTCATCCTCTACCTTTATGTTAATTTGCATCCCAATCGGTTAAAAACTCTCGGAGATCCGTATGAAAAAAATACAAATTTGCAATCAATAATAAGAGATTTGTTGCTATCTGCACCATTCTGATATCCAGTGTATAGTACGCGAAACAATAAACGTTGTTGCAATTTGAAATTTTTTCATATTTTGTATTTTTATCCATTCTACAAGCATACCAAATTTCATCGAAATCGGCGAAGATGCATGAATATAGTTGCCTGTCATTAAGCTGCTGCCATCTCTGGAGCGGTCAAGCAATCCAGTTGTAGGTAGTCGGTAGTTTACGACGCATGGTAAATACCATAAACAAGTGGTGTCCACCCATTATGACTCACCCTGTATATGTAAAGAACTACGACGATAGCTAAATCTCCCTCGTCATATTTCTCCTTTCTGAAATTTGAAATTTGACACTCAACGATAACTAGTATAGGCTACCTGCTAATCAAAGATACATGCGCATAAGAGTCGCAGGGAGAGTAGGGGAAGAGCACGGGAGAAAGATCCTGACGAACCACGTGAAAATTATCAGAAGAGTCAGAATATTAATATCGACCGGTGACTATGTGATCACATGAAAAAAATAGGAAAACAGTGTTGAATATAAGCTGCAAATGTCGTTTCCTTAATTACAGGTAAAATATTTTATGTAAGCAATGTACATAATCTAGGACATACGTGCATAGAATTTAAGAGATTATATGAATGAATAAACTCCTTAACTCAAATTCGTCACAGCTTTTGGCTCTGGAATCACAAAAGATATATGTATCGGGCGTTTCACCTGACTTGACCACCTTAAATATCTCGGTATCTATCGACGTCACAAAAAAATGTTCCAGACAAAAATTATACGAGTACGGTGCGAAGGGGGTCATCAAATGCGACCAATTTTTTTTATTTCCGTGGGGGCGTTAACGCACAGTGAAGGTCACCTCCACTCTTTTAAATGGAACGATACATTTTTTTCAACCATCTTGTAGAGATATACTATCTTTTTAACCATCGCAAACTACATAAAAACGTTTGGGGGTTGGAGTCGTTTATGGTCACTCAAGATCAGTATCGATGAAAATCGAATCGATACCAACAATATTTTCCAATTTACATTTTATTTTTATTTCAATTTCATTGGAACATTGTGCCGTTTAATTGTTCCTGGTGCTTGTACATAGACACTCATATTCTCCTTCTATCAGCTAAAGTATGTTTACAAGCATTATTATCGAAGTGAAAATCTTAGCAGGCGGTTATCGCTTTACAATCAATATCAGTATAACAAACTGTGTGGTGCGGTATCGTCAACCATCAAGTTATTGACCAATTTTTTGTCAAAGGCACATTAAATAGACAAACATATGCAGATTTTTTAACAAAAGAATTATCCATATTGCTAGAAGAGGTTCCATTAGAATATCGGTCAAGGATGTGGTTTCAGCATGACGGCTGTCCAGCCCATAGTGCACTAATCGCACGGAATGTATTAGATAGAAATTGTCCCCATCGTCGGATAAGACGTGGTGCAAGAATTTATTGGCCAGCTCGATTGCCGGATCTCACGACACTCGATTTCTTTCTGTGGGGACACTTAAAACATAAAGTTTACAATGATGTTTCCACAACACCAGAAACCATGCGACAAAAGGTTCTACATAAATATAGATGAATTACTGCAGAACAACTTGAAAATGTAAAGCAACAATTTATGTACCGACTCCAAAAATGTAGCCACGTTAATGGTGCATATTTTGAACATCCATTCAAATAAAATGTAAATTTGAAAATATTGTTGGTATCGATTTGATTTTCATCGATACTGATCTTGAATGACCTTAAACGACTCTGATCTCCGAATGTTTTTTATGCGATGCTCTACAACATGGTGACCTTCGCTGTGCGTCAGCTCCTCCACCGAAATAAAAAAAATTGGTCGCATTTGATGACCTCCTTCGCACGGTACAACTTTTGTATGGAACATTTTTTGTGGCGTCGTTTAATACCGCGATATTTAAGGTAGTCAACTTAGGTGAAACACCCTGTATATACAGGGTGAATGTCGTAAGGTTTCTCGAACGGGATTTTGGTGCAGATGGGATCATTACAAACAAAAGTTGCAAATATGCATTCGGGACATTTTTAATAGTTTACGAGATATGAATTTTTAAAGTTGGTCCAATTAGAGCGCGCCGAGAAGCGTTGGAGCCGCCCACTCTTCGCCCTAATCGTAGATGTCGGGCATTGACTGCTCTGAATTAGAAGCTGAAGCTTTTAATACTCTTTTGTCCACCAAGGAGGATGCGGATGAACCTCTCATACCACCGCGAGTCTGCGTGTATGACACTGATTATTAGCTTAATTATATAGGGCTGTATTTCGTTTCGTGCATTCATATATCGCTGCCTCCAGTGTATCTGACAATGATATATCCTTAGTCTACAATTTATATAACAAATACTACTATCTCACTAAATTCTATTATATTATGTCCAATCCTGCAATCTCGAGAGGAGTATGTGAACCGTACACTATCTGAACATTCCACGGCCAACGTTTCATATCTTCGTTTCATATCGAGGGATAAAACCATCCTTGTTGACCTGTCACCATCAGACGTCCATCAGAAATTCGCTACACTCGCCTGTAGAATTTCTCTTTACGTACAAATGGGTCGCAGGTCAATAAAGTTCACTATTGTTGACAAATATCGAGTAGAACATCTAATGTAAGTTCAATGCTCATTACGCGCTGCAGAGAAACATGACGAATTTTCGTCAAGTCGATCCAACTACATGTGAAGCATCTTTTGAAAACCCCTGGTCTCTCTTGCAAAGAATATGCGATCCTGTTGTCACATATGGGAGGCGTGCTAATCTCATGGCCCTTTCGAATGATTTATTACATCTGACGCCGATTATGCCTAGCAGAACATGCACTTCTTAGCCTGCGGACTTCTAGACTACCCCTATGATAATTCTAATGGCGACGAAAAAATAAGTACTTAACGGAATCATTAATAAGAATTTTAGCCAGTACTACCTCGTGCGCATCACCACTGTTCGAACGCAACACTCATTGTCAGTATACCAGATACTAATATGCAAACTGGTGTGATTGCTGGTATCCATTAACGAAGAGTTTAGTTTAAGTACAGTGACCTCGAATGTTTCGGCCAAATCAACGTTTCCACATATTTGCATTATTTTTCGATACTTCTAAAACATTCTCGACCAGCCAGTGAATAGTTCTAATACATCTCGCGATTTTTGCTCTCATTATAGTAACAAGAGCGTTTTATTTTGTCCAGCCGTACGAGAGCATTTAAATTATACTGCAACTTGCCGGCCCTCGGCGCCGCTGGTGGACCTGCTTGAGTTTACTCGCATTGACACTGGGGAAGACTAGTAGGTACCGACCTGTATTGACGGAGGTTTTCTGCAGCTTCCCTCCGTCCGTGGTAAATGCGATACAGGGGTTAAAGGGAATGCGAAGCGGCTGCAGCCGGGATAGCATAGAGGAAAGTAGGGGAATAAAGGAGTAGAGGAAAAATACACGAACGGTTGTAATGGAATGGGTACATTATAAAAACCCGAAAAGGGTGTACAATTAGAACCAGCGACTAACTTATACGGCACCTACTCTGCAATAAATAAATCTTCGCAATAAATCATAACTTTTCCAACCCGTAAAATTATAACTTTTTTTCTCATTTATATCACTCTCGCTATTTTTATGTTCCTACTACATTAAATATGGAATTTCTCGATTCTTTTAGTATACATAAGAAATATTGCCATGCAGTAATTTTAAACATATAATAATATCGATTACGATGCACATGAGCAATGGACAGTGGTTTTGCAGGGAAACCCTTAGACTTTAGCGAATAAATTAATATCATTAGAGTAACGTGGTATAGCATTTTTTGCATCAAAGTCTAATCACATATTGTTGCTACACAATAATCAAATAATTGTATAGTATCAAGTGAATAATAACAGAACCCAAATGTTTAATGTGCAACCTCCAGATGATTATTACTCGCTCGTAGATGATTAAACGGGGCTTGCATTTTCTCATTTATTGGCTTTACTTCTAATGGTGAGAGAAGGTAGAACAAATCCTCGCTACTCGAACGTATTTAGTCCGGGAGTGGGTCGGATTTATGCCCCGTACGCCGGTTACGGGATGCCGGCCCTGCGAGGTGAGCCTCCCCCGTCCCCATGAACTGTTCCAGGCTCCGTGAGGAAGATGCTCGGCGGGGCGGAGGCATCAGGGGAAGCGGGAGCACTCGGCGCCTACGTGAACTGTGCACGTTACCCGTCAACTCTGCCTCTCCTTTGCCTCGGGTCACTCGTTGGCCAGCGAAGGGAACGAGGTGCAGGAGGACCGAAGAGAAGCTCCGCGGAGCCCTTTTCGCAATATCTGCGAGAAAGGAATTGTCGCAGATATTGCGAAAAGGGGAAAAGTTATGCTAATGGGGGGGAGAGCCTAGCGTCGCAGCTCACGCGTAATGCGCGGAATAAATCAGTGCGGCAGGAGCCATTAGAGAGAGCAGACCCGCTGGATTTCGGCTCCGTATCAAGGGAAGTGGTGAGCGGCCACCGACGCAGACGGTTACCTGGGAGGAAGGAGAGGACGAGAGTACCGAGGAGTCATTGGGAGCAACGGAGTAAAGACCTCGGCGTACCAGCAGCCAGCATCCGCGTGAGTCAAACCCCGTGTCTTCTCAAAAGGCCATTTTCCTTTTTGACGACTCGGCGGACCTTTAGTTGATTTGAATTCGAGTAATGTTTGGTGTTAAGTAAGGGCTCGAGCGCCTTAAGAATTAATCATTTTGGAAGTATTTGGCCGTCGGGGAGTCGAAGTCGAAGTCGTCAACTCCGTACGGGTAGTAGAATTATTTCGCCGGCCGGCGTGGCCGGTGTGTCGTTTGGTAGCGAACTCGTGTTTACGAGTCGTGAGCGTCGGTGCCGCTGTTCTCTACAGCGGTCACCCGTTATTGTCTCGTGTAGACTTCGGATTATTCCGAGAAATGTGTTAGTTCCGATGTTTGCGTCTCACCTAGTAGGTCTCATGTAATCTTCGTCCGGTCTTTCTCACACGTACGCGATCCGTCTAAGATTTATACTTCGTCCGTGGTTACCATATCGTGCGCTTATTATTTACCAGTGGTACAGAGCCCGTACTAAGTTGTTCGCGAATCCTTAAGGGCGGATAATGGGTTCGCGACAGATTATTTTAAGATCGTGGCTATCTATCGCGGTTACCTATCGGGGCTATCTATCGTGGCTATCTCTCGCGGCTATCTACCCGCGCTAATGGAGATCGTGGCTAACTCTCGCGGCTATCTAACGGTGTTACGTACTCGCGATATTTTCGGCGGTGACTTCCGTCGTTCGGAGATTGATTTCCCGCATCCTTAAGGGGGAATCTGAAATCCCGATTCCGCGGCTATCTAACGGTGTTAAGTACTCGCGATATTTTCGGCGGTGACTTCCGTCGTTCGGAGATTGATTTCCCGCATCCTTAAGGGAGAAACTGAAATCCCGATTCCGCGGCTATCTAACGGTGTTACGTACTCGCGATATTTTCGGCTCTGACTTCCGTCGATCGGCCATTGATTTCCCGCATCCTTAAGGGGGAAACTGAAATCCCGATTCCGCGGCTATCTAACGGTGTTACGTACTCGCGATATTTTCGGCGGTGACTTCCGTCGTTCGGACATTGATTTCCCGCATCCTTAAGAGGCAGTGATACCCAGCGGAAAATTCAGACGGCTTCGCTTTCGTCGCGGTAGTGCAGAGCTCGTAGCATTTGGATAAGAGCCACTGCTAATTACCGCTAGATGGCATGGCGCGCGTATGCTACGAGGCTCCGATACGTCTAGGCGGGCCAAGCGCCGAGGCCTCGTAGCGATATGCGATCGCCCGCGTTTCTCCCCGCCGCTCCCCTCGGAGAGAAAGAGGCGAAGCTAAACAAACGAGTCGCGCGAACCGATCTCGCAGCTTCGACCACATGTATATATATACATTCATATTTCTGAATGGGTATATCTATACCCGGATTTCTGCAAAGATATATGCGGAAGAATTTCTTTTTTTCAAGCAGCTTATTTTTTTATAAACAGTTTTTATAAACTACAATTCTGTCCGATATGTGTCAAAAAAATATGTAGAATACTGACGAGTTGCGGATGTGCAACCGAGAATCAAAGAATCTCGATCGTGTCTCGGCTCGGCTCGTTGCATTGGTTAAACAGCTCTCTTGAGCCAAATGCATATTTGCGTCAAACAATCGAAAATTTTCGGTCGATTTTCGGCTCGAATATTTTTATCCGTCGAACGATGCTTCTAAAGCATTATCGATCACGCATCGTCGACGTCAGGCGAGAAAGAGCGATTTCGGCGACGGACGACTCTCGTCAGCGAGAGTCAGATATACAGGCGCCAAATAATCTACAGCATATTCCGAGTCTGAAATTCACGATCGAGAATCCAAAATTCTCGATAGAGTTTCGACGGGAATATTTTTATGCAAGCATATATGCGTCAAAAAATCTGCAGAATATTGCGAGTCTAAAAATCTCGATCGAGAATCGAAAATTCTCGGTCGATTGTTGATTCGAATATTTTTATCCGTCGAACGATGCTTCTAAAGCAATCGATCACGCATCGTCGACGTCAGGCGAGAAAGTGCGATCTCGGTGACGGACGAGTCTCGTCAGCGAGAGTCAGATATACGGGCGCCAAACAATCTACAGAATATTCCGAGTCTGAAACTCACGATCGAGAATCCAAAATTCTCGGTAGAGTTTCGTCGGGAATATTGTTATGCAAGCATAGATGCGTCAAAAAATCTGCAGAACATTGCGAGTCTGAAAATCCCGGCCGAGAATCGAAAATTCTCGGTCGATTTTCGACTCGAATATTTTTATGCGTCGAAGAATGCTTCTAAAGCATCATCGATCACGCATCGTCGACGTCAGGCGAGAAAGTGCGATCTCGGCGACGGACGACTCTCGTCAGCGAGAGTCAGATATACAAGCGCCAAACAATCTACAGAATATTTCGAGTCTGAAACTCACGATCGAGAATCCAAAATTCTCGATAGAGTTTCGTCGGGAATATTTTTATGCAAGCATAGACGCGTCAAAAGATCTGCAGAATATTGCGAGTCTGAAAATCCCGGCCGAGAATCGAAAATTCTCGGTCGATTTTCGACTCGAATATTTTTATGCGTCGAAGGATGCTTCTAAAGCATCATCGATCACGCATCGTCGACGTCAGGCGAGAAAGTGCGATCTCGGCGACGGACGACTCTCGTCAGCGAGAGTCAGATATACAGGCGCCAAATAATCTACAGCATATTCCGAGTCTGAAATTCACGATCAAGAATCCAAAATTCTCGGTAGAGTTTCGACGGGAATAGCTTTTAGCAAGCATATATACGTCAAACAATCTACAGAATATTGCGAGACTGAAAATCTCGAGCGAAAATTGAAAATTCTCGGTCGATTTTCGACTCGAATACTTTTATCCATCGAACGATGCTACTAAAGCATCGTCGATCACACATGGTCGACATCAAGCGAGAAAATGCGATCTCGGCGACGGACGACTCTCGTCAGCGAGAGTCAAGTATACAGGCGTCAAAAAATGTACCAAA
Source organism: Netelia inedita (assembly GCA_964017225.1). Lineage (NCBI taxonomy): Eukaryota > Metazoa > Arthropoda > Insecta > Hymenoptera > Ichneumonidae > Netelia > Netelia inedita. Next base: position 24,854,505 of record OZ024920.1, read on the forward strand.
TGCTGCGAGTCTGAAATTCTACAGATTCCTACACAACAGGATCTACAAAAATCTACATATTCCTTGTATACACTATTCATGTCTTATCGTTAAAATTTTATACATTATTTAGATTTTCCGTATTCCCTCTGTTCTGAGTATGTTCCGTGGTGGGGAAACGAATAAAGAACAATTTTATTGCCAATATTCTAAGTTCTCGTTAGAAAAAGATATTATTTTTTACGATAAGTAATAGTCTATACTAGACAAACAAAAAATCATATTTTTTGGCATTACTTTTTCACACGTAACTTAAAAGCTCAAAAAAGAGATCTCAGGTTATTCTCAGGTTTATCATCACATAAATAAAATTTTATTTGTATAAGTGTGGTGATATATACCTGAAGACATTACTTTGCCGACGAGAATGAGCCCGTTTATCCTTTTTTTGTCTTCGATTGCCTATTTTTTGTATCTCGGCTACTCACTCACTGATTATATAATACTATTATTTACACTATATATATATATATACATATATATACCATACACTAGAATATACGAAAGAATAGATTAATCACTTTTCGGCCCTAATAATCTCTTATTAGCACGTAATTACGGTAGTACGCGTTTTTTTACTGATGCGACAGCAAGGCGAATGAACCATGCCGCTTAGCTTCCGCGTTAGAAAATGACAGCGCGGCCGTGTTTTGCTTTCTTCTGTCACTCGACCACGCGGTGCGAAGAGATCTTTATGCATACGCGTTGTCCGCCTGACGTAGGCCGAATGCTTAGCGCACGCTGCAGCTATACGTCTATATACATATATACATATGCCTATGTATACGCTCACTCTATCCAGAAATGTAAATCTACGATTCAAAAACGAAAAATGTGTTCAAAGGTGCTGTAAGCAACCGATCGAATTGAAATTTGGACAGTACATTGAGAATAATAGCTGAAATGGGATCTTGACATTTTTTCTGAAAATTTCCAAAAACAAACCACACTTTTTGTAATTACCATAAAAATATATATAGGTATATTATGTACATATATATGAAAGATGTATATTCCCGATAGTTGCATCGACTGTTTCATAGCTGTGGAATATACCGCTGTAGCTCAATAGAAATACATACATTTTTCGTTTTATTTCATTTCATTCGACGGAAAGATTGGAATATCATTTGCGATTTGCTTCGTCGGTAAGACAAGGTACGAGTCTTCATTTCACGAGATCAGCGCGGTCGTCGGCGACGAAACAGCCACCAGAGCTGCACACATAGCCATTATTATATAGCATCCAGGTCCGCCTGACGTAGAGCTAATGTGTAGCGCGCTCTGCGGCTATACGTGTGTGTTCACGCTCGCCGGCATCGAGAAACGCAAGCCTAATTTCGAAACGTTCTCAAGCGCGCTGTGAGCAACCGATCGAGTTGAAATTTTTACACGACATAGAGAATACTAGCCGAATTGGGCTCTTGGCATTTTTTCTGAAAAATTTGAAAAATAAAGCCCACTTTTCGTTATAACCATCGCAAGATATATATACATTATCTATAAATATATATAAAACTTGCATATTCCCGATAGTTGCATGAAGTTTATGATGACTTATGAATATACAGGTAGCACGCAATGAAAATACGAACTTTTTGCCGTTTATTTTATTTCATTCGGTGCAAAAATGTACGAGCATCATTGACAATTCGCATTGTCGATAAAACAGGGTACGAGACTTTATTTCACGAGGCCCGCGCCGTCGCCGGCGACGAAACAGCCACGAGAGCCGCACACATAGCCGCTCTTATATAGCATCTAGGTCCGCCTGACGTAGGGCTAATGTGCAGCGCGCGGTATCGCACTCGTGGTGTATATATGTATACATGCACGAGGCGTAGCGGTAGCAGGCCGGGTGACAGTTGACGACGACGGAGGAGGCTAGGCCTCGCGGTCTAACATATATAAATATATAGCGGCAATGCTTTCCGGCATATGGCTTCGCCTTCGACTGTTATCGTACGAGTCTCGTGAGAAAATTTCGACAGCGTACTCACGCGGAATTTTGTTACACTTTTTTTTTATATGTCGGTACAATTTTCTAGCCGTTGTCGTTATCTTCTTGTCAAAAATTTTGATTCGCCAATTCTCATTCATTTCTGCATAAAATCAAATGAAATAAAGCTCGAAATGTGTATTTTTTAATTGCGGTTCGGCTCTTGCCATAGATATTACGATTTGATCCGTGCACCCATACAAAATTCTTTCATGTCTCCAATGATAAGTGAAACTGCAAATTTTTTTTCAAGGTTTTCAAACGAATATGGCAAGAGCCACTTTTTGCCATAATTCTCTGTGTATCTGCCAATTTTTAACCTGATCAGTTGTTTACTGCTCGCATGAGTGTGGATCAAAATTTCCAAGCGCGCGTCGCCGGTATCACTGACTCTTAAGGGGGAAACTGAAATTCCGATTGCGCGACTATCTAACGGTGCTACGTACCCGCGATAATTTCGACGGTTAAGTTCATCGCTTGGACAACGATTTCCCGTATCCTTAAGGGGAAAACTTAAACTTAAAACTAAAGCTTCCTTCTTCGCGGCTAACTACCCGCGATCGTCCGAGCATCGTCACCGACTCAGGTCCAGAATTCGTGTAGCCTTAAGACGGGCAGGCGGCCTGGTTAAATATAACGCCGCTCGTATAAGATAGCATTAAGCGAAAAGATGTAACGGAAACGTAGTACTTAAGCCCCGCGATAAACATTAATAAATCTTGTGATTTGTTATGGTTATCTAATGGCCCAAGAAGTAATTATTGCCATCGCTGCCTTCTCACCTTCGTCCACCCCCTCTATCTAATTCGCCAATTGGCGGGCTGAGCTAGACCGTTAAGGCCAGAAATCCCTTTAGAATGTTCAAAAAATCGATTTTTTTTACATATTTCGAAAGTATGATACCCAAAGAATATACTGACCAAAGGAAAACCCCGAAATAATGAATATTTGCGGAGTTATCGCATATAGTGAAGAGCGGAGCGACAGCGTCCGGTCAGGTAGCGAGTCGGGCGCTCGGACCGTTAGAGGCGGAGCGTTTAAGGCCATTCTAGAACTAAGTCCTTATGGTGACGAGTTGACTGTTGTAAAAAGTGAATGCATTGGTCACGTAGAGAAGAGAATGGGCACCAGACTCCGAAACGTGAGAAAAGAAAAAAAACTTTCCGGAAGAGGCAAGTTAACGGATAAAGTTGTTAAAAAACTCACGAAATATTATGGTTTGAGCATTCAAAGAAATGTAAATAGTGTTGAAAATATGAAAAAAGAGATTATGGATACTTTTTATCACATTTTTTCAACAAAAGAAAAGTCAAATCACGAATACTGCCCGACTGGACCCGAAAGCTGGTGTAAATGGCAAAAAGCAATCGCCTTAGGTAAAAATCCAAAATTGGAAGATCTTTCACCGTTACTTCCGGAAAGTATCCAAGAGCATCTCCTGCCAATTTATCAAGATCTGTCCAGAGATGATTTGCTAAAAAGGTGCTTGGGAGGCCATACCCAAAATGCAAATGAAAGCTTCAACTCGACGATCTGGCGATTGGCTCCAAAACATTTGCATTCCGGCTTAAAAATTCTTGAAATTTCGGCCCACATCGCTGCTGGTATATTCAATGATGGCTTCTCTTCGATCTTGAGGATTATGAATGCGTTGGACATAGTTGTTGGCACCAACTGCAGAATTTTCGCCGAAACTTCGGATACGGAGCGAATTGTACGGCAAAACAGACTGAGTCTTTCTGAGACGAAAGAAGCTCGTACTGCCCGGAAAAAACAGCTGGCGGAAGAAAATCAACTTTTCGAGGAAGAAGAAGGTTTGCTGTACGCGCCTGGCATCGCTGATTAATCGGTAAGTCACTACAATTATTAGTTTTCACATGTTGAAACTTTAAACGCGATTATCTCGAAACAACATTTTCAAAAACTGCTCGTGTTGTAGCTCCAAAAGTTATCGACCGATTTCGATGAAATTTTGGGAGATCACACCCATTAATATTATCGGAAGGATATACCTAAAGTTTGAAAAGTAGCGTGTAAATAAATAATTTTTTAGGGGTCAAGTATGTCGAAAAAAGGTCAAAAATTAGAACTTTAGAATAAAAGGGCTCCCAAATTTTCAATTTTGCACTTTGTCATCATTTTTTAGGTATATCCTTCCCCTTAATATGTCAGTAAACGAATAACACTTGTTAAATCTTTTTCAGATCAACAGCAAAAGCGTGACAACTGCAGCACTTTTCGACGTCATGGAAAACAGGCGTCCGAAGACCCTTAATAACGCCGCCATTTTGTGAATTATCGCAACAAAAAAAATTGTTTCTCACCTTGAATGCTTAAATAAAATTATGTTAAAATTTGAAAATTATTGGATAATTTTTTCCCGTCTAAAAAAATTGTCCAAAAAGACCTATTTTTCACGCTTCTAAAGGGAGCTCTGGCCTTAAGGAGCCGGAAACCCTTCAACCCCTTTCTCTGAGGAGGCGCGGAGCCACTGGGAAAGGAAAATTAAAATAAGCCGGTGTTCGCCGATGGTACCTGGCGCCCACCCGTTCCCGGTCGGTCGCCGTAAGCCCGGCGAGAGATCGCGTCTCAAGTGAGAGAGGAGGGTGAAGGGGAGTACGAGGGTGGCGAGAAAATCTCGTTACAACGTTCAAGAATTTTCTTTGAGAATTAAAAAAAATTGTGTTTGTTTTAAATATGTTCCTATTCATTCAAAATTCACTGTACATTTTATCTAAACAAGTCTATCATTTTTTCAGTATTCGAACGTACTATGTAATTGTATAATGAAAATAAGAATCTGTTGATCTTTAGTTTCGGACGAATTTATACCAAAACGGCTAATAATCAAATTATCTAGCATAATGGAATGTGTGACGGTTCTTTTTTTTTCTCTCCCATCATAATAAAAAGCTCTTTCGTCGCGGTACGATCCATAAAACTACCCGACTTGTGATTAAATATCGTAACCATGTCAACGATTTACCATAAAAAATCTATTGTTTTCGTTAACCGTGCATGTGAATACTCTTAAAAAAGATACGCCATTTATCAAATGGACAAATAATTCGATCACCGAGTTTTATTTAACTCCGTCAAGTTGGTTTACCCTACATATATGCTTCAGAAGTTAAAACCACGATAAACATTTATTGGTGTTCAGAAAAGATGCGTAAGTCGTATTCGTAACGAACTTTTGTCATATTCACAATTTTATTCTTACGAATATTAAAGCGAGGCTGTCGGAATCAGAGACATAAGATAATATGCATACATATTTTAAAGAACACATTACTTTCTTGTGCCGTTGAATTGCGACGGATGATAAAATAATAATTACGATAATTTACTCACCAGTAAAAATATAGAAAACAATGAAAATTTCAGGCTTACCTTGCCAAGCTGTTCTTCGTGTGGCGTGTCGACTCCGTGAATTGGTACTTTTTCGCCGGTGAAGCTGTTCGTGTGCGTCAGGGGTCGTTTAACGCCACTTATGTGTGACATGGCAGCGGGTCCACGCTGGGCCCGATCCTTCTTTTTCGCGACTCTCGCATCTGGGCTCGTTGCACCTGTGACAGGGTCTTCGATTCGCAATGATGGCAAATCAAGTTCCTGCTGCTTGTCTGATGAACGCAGATACCGGGAATAAAAATACATAAAAGGACGCATGTGTTAAAGAATGATTACTCTATTAGATGTGGAAACTGATTGATATTTTAGTTGTACATCGATTCCACTCAGGGTTATAGGCTCCTTTGCTTTCTTTTTATCTCAGACTTTCCTATTCGTTTATCTGCGATTCGATTTCCCCGCATCTAAGTTCACCGCAGCCCTCTAGATGTTAGCCCTGATGCGGGTATAGGCGTGATTCGCAGTATTTATGTTTACACCTACTCCTGCACCATTCGCATTCATTCGCGAGACTAGAATACTGGAATTCGAATTCAAGACACGTGGTAAGTTTTTTGGCCACAATATTTGCACGTTTTCCTTCAGACCTATATTATTCCTTATTGGAGCTGGAAACCACTGCGCCCTTCTCAATGAGATTGAAAAAAAAATTTGTCGGCGCGCTGGGCAAAATTCAGAGCAGTCAATGCCCGACAAATAAAAATGACTGTGTAATAAAATAATAATGACTGTGTAATAAAATAATAATAATTAACTGTTCTGAATTTTTCTATTCCAAATGTAACGCCCTAAACTGTGCTCTATGGCTAGGGCAGAGAGTGGGCGGCTCCAACGCTTCTTGGCGCGCGTTAATCGGACCAACTTTAAAAATTGGTATCTCGTAAACTATTAAAAATATCCCTAATGTATATTTGCAACTTTTGTTTGTAATGATCCCATCTGCACCGAAAATCCGTTTGAAAAACCTTACAAAATTTACCCTGTATATGAAAAGGCGTAATGTAGCTATAAATTTAATAACTTTTTATCACTTTCCTTGACCCTTCGACCACTGAAATGTTAACACTTTTGTGGTATAATGTTTGACATGTCTGCTCGATCGACATTAACACTTCAGAGAAGGAGAGAAGAAGATATGAGAAAAGAGACAGACGTTCTATAAGGTTACATTAGGTCACATTTTAAGCGATTATAGCGTTCGCAATAATATGACGACACATTCGGGTGCCAAATGTAAAAAAATGAAAAATCATAATACGCAAAGAGGCTTAAGGGGGTACACCACTCTTGAGCTTTCGGAAAATCCAAAAATTTTTTTGATTTAAATTGAACCTTCATAACGTAAAAAGCACGTGGCAAAGTTTCATGCGCGGGAAACACCTGTAAGAGCTCGAATTTTTATCATAGTGCGGTTCTGTTTACTGCTCTATGCGAGCGTAATTTACGCGCCACGCGCCGCTAACTTATGCGAAAAACTAAAAACGCGTTTTTCTGTAAACAACAAATTTCAAGTCGGCCGAAACGATATCTCCAACAATTTTTGATCGACAGACCTGAAATTTTTGCCTTATCTTCAAAACTACTCTCTCCTCGACAGCACGTAGGATTTTGTTTTTATATTGCATAGTTCGAATATTATTAAAAATTTTCGTTCGTTTTTTTTGCGTTTTCTCGTAATCTTTTTTCAACACCACGCCACTATTGCAAAATCAATTTTAAAAAAATTCTACGTAGTATCGAAGCTGTTATCATACTGTATCGAATTATCTTTGGTTCATTATTGTATCTTTGAAATTGTAGCAGTTATGGGTTCGGCCATGCCGCCTTGAAAAAAAGACCCAGCTGGGAAAATGCTGGGGAGCCGCCATTGTGTTTAGTACAGCTCTGATAAAGTTTACAAACAATGGTCAATACTTGTATAATAAGTACCTTTTTACCGAACCGTGATATGTTGTTTAGTTTCTTTGAAAAAAATTCCCGAAATTTGCTATATTTTTCGGCCTCTAGAATGGTTTACCCCCTCAAAGTCACGAACTTCCCCAAGTATTTGATTACAGGAAAAATCCACGAATAAATCTTTGACGACCAAATATTATATTCCGAGCTGTCTAATGAATTTTCCCACAATACTCCACATTGACCGGGTTGAAGCCGCTACCCACTCTTTGTAAGACTTCAAGTCGTGCACCAATGCAAATATGTGACAAACTCTTAAAATATTTTCCCTCCCATCTTGGAAAGAGGAAAAAAGATTATAGGGTTTGGGGGGTCTCGGGACGGTACACATTATAATATAGCTCCGTAAAAATGCCGACATTATAAACAATTGTATTCACACATGGATCCTAATTACTAATCCTGATAATTCAAATACTTTCTTCGAGGTGCTGGTGATACGGAAAGAAGTGGCGACAGTACTTTGGTACGTAGTGAAAGTGGTCTTCATGGAACCATATTAAGCTCTGGAACCGCATAGTTTTTGAGACATGCAGAGACTCCATGATTCATTCGTGGAAAGTTGGATTTCTCCGTCGGTAACTCAAGCGAATTGTTTTGATTGCCCGTTTTCGAGAACCTACACTAATCGGTATTTACAATATATCAAGAGTGCAAGAGTATTAACTGATAAATTACATGCATCGTTCGGTAGGTCAGCGTCGAACGTCCTGAAACTTAGTGGTATTTATGTATTGACAGCCAATGCATGTAGATCAAGAGTTCAATGGCATCCACCTACGATTAAAATTTAAACCAATTTTTTCGACTGCCTCTCGAAGTAGTGCTGTTAATGCTAAGATTCTAAGACCCGTTGTGCCCCGATAATCGAGGACATGTTACTAAGAAAACTCACTTCCAGGTAGACCAAACATTTCGTTGAATCGGCATTTTGCAATTAAAGCGACCCCGATCGGAGGCTACGCGAACGCCGATTCAGCCAAATTCCAAATCAAAGTTACTTCGAAAAATAATCTCCAAATCTGGGAAATATTATGATATTAACCAGATTTGGAGCACACAATAACAAAACAATGTTGGCTCAGCTGCTCCACTTATAACATTATAAAAGGACCAGCAAGTTAACATTGAAACACTCTGAACTTAATCTTTGAACCTGTACGTGCTATTTGGCGGATTCTCGTAAGAAACCGTCTTTCCTTTCTCTTGTTATAGTGCGAATAATGTGAATTACTTTTTACTTATAAGTTTTATTTGGGTTCCAACCCTTAACAATTATATCTAAAATATTATAAAGTGCAGTGCAATAATCGTGCGGCACAACATTGGTAGCAGCGGACGGATTCTGGAGTGAAACCGAATCTGAAAGTGAAACACCCGAATGAGAGAGTGCCCGAGCAACAACGACAGGCTTTAAAAGATCAACCTGAGATGTGGAGAATAATCTCGCTGTAAGTCACATTTTCTCACAGTCTTATTATCCTCGAACGTAAAGCGATACGGACGCAGCGAGATAATAGGTGAAAGTAAACTCGCAATATGTGACACGCTAATATACGGAGAAATGAGTAACACGAGAACGCCGGTAGACGGAGTGAATACGCAGAGGGGAACCGCTTTCGAAGAGTTAGATGATCTTCACAATCTCGATCAAAGTGTGTGCGAATCCAGGCGTACCGTGCTGGCTCGTACATCCCCTAGAGGGGATATACCGCTTCGAGTGCCTTCGCGAAGGATTCGAAGTGAAGGAAGTGCGCAATACCACCCAGATATCCGCCTGAGGGAATCTCCTAGGCACGCGAGACTTCGGTTAGGATTTACGTCTGCAGCAGCTACAGCAGCCTCAGCGCCAATTGCCGGCGGTACAATTTTTAGATCTATACGAGGAAGAACCCAGGTACTTCGACTTTAGTTTAGCCCTACGGACCATCCCCCATGGAAATAAATATCCGTGAATTATACGCAAAAATTATATTTAAAGTATATTTTAATGATAAAAATATAATTCGCCAAAATGTAGAATATGTCGATTATATTATGCATATATGTTGGTTATAATGTGCGTATATACATACTATATATTTTTCGTATATAGCGTATATACTTAGCGTATATATTCAGTATAATTTCTCTATATGTTGTATGTAAACCATATGAAAAAGCGTACTAATTATATATATATATACAGTAAACTCACGTTTATCCGAAATGATCGGGCGGCGACCGGTTCGGATAACAAAAATTTCGGATACGCCGAAGTCCCCTGTTTTCGCACGTGAAACACCCCGAATTGCGTCAATACCGCGAAACATGATTGTAAAACGTGCGTATGTAGGATGTTATTGATATGGTTGTGAATAAGCCTGCATGTTTTTTACTGAAAAATTTGTGTTGACGTGTTAAAAAGACGCTAAAGTATGATTGAAAACTCAAAGTTTTTAAATGCTGAATAACGAAGTTCGTTTATTTTGCGTTCTTACAGAAAAAATCCGCCTTATTTGGCAGCGGAAAAAAACAGGAGGTTTCATTTTATTACCTACCCTTTTGAATGAAAAAATTAACTACAAAATTATAAAACAAAACTAGAGATTACTCAAAGGAACGAAAAGTTTGTCGAGAGGAACTTTAAAGTAAAAAAACAGAAAACTTTTACGTACATACATATTTTTAAAGATGTGAACAATGAAAAAACATCGTAAAAAGTTGGTCGGATTCGGATAAACGGGAGTTTACTATATATATAAAAGGTGTGCGCACTCGCTACAAGAGGCTTCCACATATACTTAATCTCATAACTATCCTTGGCGCAGTGGCAGCGGCTCAGGCTGGCAGTCTGGGGGTCTCGAGTTCGTGTCTCTGCGCTGACATCGGATTTTTATTTGTAAGACCAGCGTATCACCATACCGACACGCTCCGAACAAATCAAAATTACGAAAATGAAAACAGCGCTCCGCTATACCGGCACGCTCCGAAAAAAAAATTAAAAATCACAAGTATTTCAAATATTTTAATTATATTGTAGTTGGAATGTAATATATACTTTGCGTATATACAATTTATAATCATTATATACTTAAAATATATATGAAGTATATTTTGATTATAATTTGCATATACGTCATTTATACCCGACAGTTATATTCTGCGTATACAATATGTATATACACATTATAATATAGGCGCCAAAATGTAGTATATGATATTATATGTTGCATATACTAGTACATATATTTTTTATATAAGTAACGTATATTCCATCCATAAAACGTATATGCATTATATATAAAAAATATAATTTTCGCTTATAATTTACCAATATTTTTTTCCATGGGGGATACCAAAGTTCGAAGGAAACGATCTAGGCGATCTGGACGAATTTTTACTCTCCGCGTGGGATAAGATGCATCCCCGGAAGCAGGATACACTCCTCGCCCTGCTCAGAAGCGGCAAAGTATGTGGTCGGGCCTCGCGAGAAATGCGATATAAAACGATACACTCTTTGGCCGAACTGCGAACAGAGCTCGAAGCTCTATATGGACGACGGAAAACTCTCGCCGCGAGAGCAAAGCGATTGCCCATGTAGTTGAATGATGCATTGTGTTCGGGAGTGGAACATGATGACGGCAAACCCCAAGGAACGCACTGTAAGCCAGCAGGGAACACGAGACGGCGCTGCTGGAGACTTCCACATAAAGTTGCAGGACAGCCGGTCAGGAATACTGACCTTGAAGAGCGATACCGAAGCACAAATCTGCATCATCAACTGAGGCGCAGTAAACCCCGGTACTGAGGCAGAGACTCAAACGTTTCAATAACTGACGTGGCAGGTCAGGAAATAATGATCTTGTGCGCCGTGAAATTGCATCGCATAGTCCTTAAAAGGAAAATAGCACACTAATTTCAAGTAAGATACCCCTGGGGGTTGATGGTTTTCTTGGAATGGGCTTCATGCGAAAACACGCCGTTCATATCCTAGGAGGTAAGGAAATTATCCTTAACGAGACCTGTATGCGCTTAGTACAGGGGAAAACGAGAATAAAACTCCCACCACGAAACGAAAATATCACGTACGCGCCACCTGATGCAAATTTGTCAGAGTGGCCGAAACTAGAGTGCTGGCCAAAGGAGTAGTACTCGGGGCATGCGCCACGAAGCCACAGGGAAACAGCTGTATGATAAGTGTAGTAAACACGATGGCTGAGGAAGTAGAGATCAAACGACCTATAGTGGAACTTAAACCGCTGCCGTCAGCAGAAAAGCTAGACGGCCTCGAGGCGCAGCCAAGTTTGACACACGACATAATCGAAGTTAGCTCAACAGAATGGGTTACGCGTCTTGCGAAATTAAAAGAAGTGGTGGACATCGTGCATCTCAGCCGAGGGTAATCAGAATCACTCTGGGAGATTTGCAAGGAACACGCGGACATCTTCCATCTAGAAGGAGATAAGCTGTTTTGCACGCACATAGTGGTACACTATTCCGTCGAAGGACGCGGTGTTGCCCATTACGGACCACCCCTACCGACCACCGGAAACGCATAAGCAGGAAGTATAGAGGCAGTCCGAAGAAATGCTACAAGATCAAATAATACAACACAGCAAGAGTCAGTGGAATGCCCCGTTACTTGTCGTCGGGAAAAACCCTGATGCAGCAGGTCGAATAAAGAAAAGAATCGCCATCGATTTCCGAAAATTAAATAACGCCACCATAGGCGATTCCTACCGGATACTTAAAATCATAGATATCTTAAAAGGGGAAGATCAGACGTGCGTATATTAGTTGTTTTAAATATTTATATTTAATAATAATATTTTAATATTTTGTATTTCATGTGCTCCGCCAAAATATTTTAAATAAAAGAAAATCCATTTTTGAAATAAAAAAAGTGAATATTTCTTCTGTGGAAGTAGCGTTTCTTAATTATGCATCCAAAATTGATTTGTTGTTAGGTATAAAATTCGATAAACTATCGTGGGCGAGATACGATCCAGCGACCTAGCGGTTATTTGTCCAGTACGATCACCACTCGGCTACTCGGTCAGTTGATAAATGTTAAACGCGAATTCCTTTTACCCGGCTAGGCAATTTTCAACGTCAATTTTCTCGAAAATGTTTGAGAGTTGCTCGCTACCACTTTGGCAAAAAAATGTGTGGGTCGTCACCTTCACTTGGTACGAATGTTTTTACAAACTAAAATACGCACGTCTGATCTTTCCCTTGCTAGACCAATTGAGGCGGGCTTGCTATTTTTTTATCTTCGATCTTGCATCTGGATTTCACCAAATCCTGATAGCCAAGGAGGACCGGAAGAAAACCGCCTTCTCAACCCCCAAAGGACATTTTGAATTTCTTCGAATACCCTTTAGATTGAAAATGGCGCCGCCGACGTTTCAAAGGCTAATGAATGCCGTGCTGACCGGACTAGAGGGAATAAAGTGTTACGTATCTCTCCATGATATCGTGATATTTGATGCGACTTTGCCGGAAACAATAAGCGGCTCCGGGAAATTTTCCAACGGCTGAGAGAGGCTAAACTGACTCTTCAGCCCAAATAATGTCGGTGTCTGCGTAAGGAAACGCAGTACCGGGGCCACATTATTTCTAAAAAGGGAGTACACCCGGATCCTGGGAAAATCGACGCAGTAAACAATTTCTCAACGCCGAAAAACGCGAAAGGCGTGCATTCCTAGAGTTAGTTGGATATTATCGGAAAATTATAAAATATTTCTTCAGAGTTGCTAAACCCTTAACGTAACTAATTACAAAGGACACGGCATTCGAATGAAAGCCGCAACAGGATCAAGCATTTCAGGAGCTGCAAACCGCGTTCACTACGGCATCGATATTGTAATATCAAAACTTCGAAAAGCCCCCGGAAGCAAAACATCGGCTGGAAGATCAAGCGGAAGACGTCAGCGACGATCCGCATCCTCAACACGCCGAAGAGGCAAGCAGAAACATGTGGAGTGCGGACTCACGAAATTCGCTCAGCAACAAAGCTGATGCCCACAGTGCAAGCCAAGAAGAAAAGGAGAAAATATTCCACGAACGTCATAGAGCTTCCCTAGGCGGACATTAGGGAGTGGCTCGAATGATTAATAGAATATGGTTAAATGACGACTGGCCTGGAATATGCAACGTCATAAAAAATTATGCGAGAAGATGCGATAAGTGTCAGCGGAATAAAATCCACCGACGGAAATGGGGAAATAAATATATTCTCACCTCCCAGGACCTGCTGACTGAATACGCTGTCGCCATCGCACTACTCAGTCAGCAAGCGAACGAAGTTGTTAGGGCATTCGCGGAGAAAATCATCTGCCAATACGGTAAGCCGGAGACCATACTCTCTGACCAAGGTACGAATTTTCTTAGTGCAACCTTCAAGAGAATCTGCAAACTGTTGCAGATATAATAAAAAAATACAAACAACATCCTATCATTCCAAGTTCAATGGTGCGCTACAGAGATCGCACGGGACCCTGGCGGAATACTTAAAAAGGTATGCAGATGACGATCAAGGGAATTGGGACGAATGGCTCCAGTACACCATTTTTACGTATAACTCAATATCTCATACTGCAACCGGTCAAACCCCGCACAGCCTCATATATGGAAGCGAAACAGAACTGCTAACGGCCCTGCAAAGAGGACCGCGGGTCACATACTCGTACGACGACTACGCACAGAAACTTTGCGAGCGTCTTCGAGCAGCTCGGTGGTCGTCTGTAAGAAAAATTTTTAATGTCGCAAAGGAATGGGCACAATACGAGCGACAAAGTAAGTAGTACGATTTTAAGGCCGGAGACAAGGTTCTCCTGTACGATGAAACGCTGCGATGAGGCAGTTATAGAGTTATAAATATATTATGGCGCCCCCCCCCCCCCCTCCACCCACCCTCTTCACTCCGTTTAGCGTATATACGGGAACAGCGAATTCTCAAGACAGGCCAGCACGGGAATTCTGACCACACGGTTACAGAGTAACAATGATGAGTCAGCTATAGCTGGCCGTTGACTTGAGTTCGCCATCCGAGGTAACATAATTCAAGGACGCGCTGGGAATCTACTATGAACCGATCGGAACGTTGAATCTCTGCACGGTCATATGAACGCTCGCGGTACAGATCGACGCATCGTATCTTGCCAATCTAGAAGCCCGGGTCTCACATTACCTCACCGACTTTCAGAGGAAATATGAAATGGCGCTAGGACCGGATAGTCACGATGGAGAGTTGCTCGATAATATCGCACGCCTCTCAGAAAATGTTAAAGAAAACGTCGAAGTGATCTATTATCTCGTAGGCGCGGATAGTTCATGAAAACGACGCGGACACATGAATAGACTAGGCTCGGTTTTAAAATCAATTACTGGAAATCTGGTTGTAGTTGATGAAGAACGACTAGATGCGGAGATCGCCATTTTCCGTGCATCAGAAGAGTCCCAGAAGGGATGTAAAAGCAACTGCAGGTCGTCGAAACGACGCTGGATGTATTCAATCGGTCGCCTCACACAGCCCAGCGTAACTTTGGCAAGCTGTATGACATGGTGCATCCGGTAGATAAATACCTGACGATTAAACCGGAATATTACGAAGCAGGCATCAATTTCGCGAAAGCTTGGCCCTCATGGACAACTACGTTGAAGCATTCTTGAGGGAAGTAAAAGATGTAGTTGAACTATTTGCCAGCATTACATCAGGGGCCGTGGCTCCTGCCGTCATGACGCCACAGCAGTTGACGCAGTATTTGACCGATGCACTACCTCACTTACCAAGAGGACACAGTTTGCCGAGACCTGTTACGAGAGAAAACGGAGCAGAAATTTTGTGCCTGGCGTCCACAAAAGCCTACCGAAGAGGCAAAAAAATCACATGGTTGGTTGAAATACCCCTAATAGAGCAGTCGGAATTCAGCATAAATCGTACGCTTTTCCGCTAAGGAAAAGTATATGATACCCTGTAATAGTGGATAAGGAACACACAAATTTCTTGCAATTGATGTGGAGGAAACTGAAGACGTGCACGGTCGATGGGGATTGATATCATTGCCACAACCGGTGCCCTACCATGGACGTCGCCGAAAACGTCGGCCCCGGGACACCAATATCCAAAACAAGCCGTCACTTTGAAGATCGTTCTCGTCATCAACCTATAGCAACTAGGACGACGGATGTATGCTGCACCGCATGACGTGGTTATGAGTATCGAGTGACGACGCGTCATCAAAATAAGTAATCCTTCAGGGAACGGGAACACTCACACGCAGTGGACGATGCACCGCCAGCACGATGAATTTCAAAATCAAGGCTTCTAGTAGCAACATGCAACTAATATGCGACAATAGCTACTTGCCTGCGCATAGTTGAGCGTTAACGACAGACGAAGAAGCAGCGATGCGGCAGGTGGTAGACTTCTGCAAGGGAATAACCCTCGAAAGAGTTGAAAGCAACTCCGATGAACTGAACAAACGCGGAGCACGTATCGTAAAAATACATAAGGAACTGGACGACAATCAGCCTGCGACACAGCACCTGTACCACACATTCGGTCAGTACTTCTTGAGGTCCATAGCTCTACTCGCCTTGGTTAGGTACACCATATACAGCTGCATTATGAGAGGGAAACAACAAGCGAACTCTTAAAATGGACCGGAATCCCAGGGCTTAATTCAAACTTAATTAAATACAAATGATTAAAATAGAAATTAACCGGATCTGCCATTGTGAATTTCGAAAATCTGACCATATATTCGGAATCAACGATCCTCGAAACTTCTGGGTATCCGTTTGCAACCAATTTGGTTGAATATAAGAGGTTCAAGGTGATAATTATTTAGGTGGGAATGTAGCGGCCCCGTTCCGACTGAAAGGGTTATCTAGTATATCCCGAATATTATAAAAGTGCAGTGCAATAATCGTGCAGCACAACAGCCCCAAGTACTAACCTGAAGTCCTTGCGCTAGCTGTTGTTGCACGATTGATCTGAAAGTATCTCTATTGTCTACATCACTTTAAGTTTTTTTTCATTTCCTTCAACGTCGCTGTATCCGCGATTTTGGAAGGATGAGGAGTCGTAGTGGAAGCATTTTCCATCAACCTCTATTTCCTCGAGGCAGATGCGCTCGTTTCTACAGAATGGTGGAATCTGCTGTGAGCTAACGGGGTTGATGAACGTGTTCGATGTCTGATAAACTGTTGGTAAATCTGTTTAGAGGGTGTTTTGCATTACCTCTTAGATCACGTAATTTAATCGTCCCGTCGACATACTATCCCCACCCATGGGTTCTCTGATCATGGCCGCATAGAATCAGATCAGGAACATGGAGTGACTCTGACCCGCAGCGTATTCATGAACTATTTGCTTCTTCGGCATTCGTCCTTTATGTCGAGAAGGCCCTGCTTACGCAGCAATATCATGAGCACGTATCTTTAACCGAATGACCCTCATGTGGTATATGCGTTAAATGATGTTTAAACGAACTTCTCGGAGCCTTGTCATTTCATGACTTTATCAGACGAAACAATTGACCTCTTTGCCTCAAGCCTTATGTGCAGGTCTTATTACCGCACTGAATGCTGGGGATTGTCAGGGCAAGCGCCCCAACAGAGTCTCATATAGAACAGCGTAGGATTATTATCCAGTATCGTGAATAAACGCATTGGTTTGGAATAAAACATTTGTTTGGTTCAAAATGAAATACAAGTAACTATGCTTCTAGTTATAGATCAGGCTCACGCTCGCTTGCCATCAAGAGTGTGACTGGTGATTATGATTAATTGACGAATGGGGCGTGCCACTTGGAATCCCACGCTGAGCATCCCCAAATGTAACTAATTATACAAATGGCGAAGGTTGCAAATGTTTTTTTACTACAAACTGGAAAGCTGCTCCTGAGCCAACTACCAATGCCCCTTAAAACCTGCAAGTTGCGCTGCATCGAGATATAAGGAGAGAATATCTTCCGTCTAATCACGGCGCGATATGACCGTTAATGTGGGATGGAGAGACGGGTAAGAACGAGTACTTCCCATCCCTCGGCTCCGCGGTTTGTAGGCTAAATAAGAGGTTCCACAGAGAACGTAACATGATAGGATAGGACAGGCAAAGGCAGAGTTAGGAAGGAACGAAGAAATTAACGAAGGACAGTCGGAAGGAATGAATGATGGAAGAAAGGAAGGCAAGAAAGCAAGAAACAACAACAGAATGATAGATGATAGATGATAGATATGGTAGAAGAGTAGTGAACTGTACGTCTCTTCTGTTCTGAAGCGGGTTATATAGTATAATTGTTGCGAACTTCTACAAATGCATCGCAGGGTGCTTATCGGCAGGGATTCTGACGCGGTTGAAGATAGTTGCTGCGTTTCAATAGTGCAAATCTGCAACCTCAATTAATCACCCTTCACGTTGAGATGCGAGATAGAGTCTCAGGTATGAGGTTCACTACTCAAATACAGGATGCGGCAAAAGAACCTCCCTAATGTTTAAATTTAGTAAAAAAATACCATTTTTGATATAAAGATTTTGTTTCTTTTATTATAAAACAACAATATGGGCAGTTTTAGTTTACATTGTTTAAAAAAACATCCTGTAGGGAACGGTCATTATTGGCAAATACTGTCGTAAGGACATTTTGAAATTCTGTATTGCTCTCGCAAGCACATTTTGTGTTACATTGGGTATTTCTTCACGAATTGCGTCCTTTAAAGCACGCATGGTTCGAGGACGATGTTTAAAAAATTGGGCCTTTAGATATCCTTACAAGAAATAGTCGCAGGAGGTCAAATACGAAGATCGCGCCGGCCACGGAGTGTTGTCTTTTATCGAAATTAGTCGTGCAGGGAACATCTCCCTTAAAAGAGTAATTGAATTATGAGCTGTATGAGCCGATTCCGATTCCCGACATCGCGTACCACACTGTGACATGATCACTGTGTAGGGAGTTTTCATGAATTTGTCGTGGGTTGACGCCGGTCCAATACTGCATATTCAGCATAGTCAGGCAAAATTTAAATCGACCTCCAGCATGTCCTAAGTCGTCTATTGTAGTCTTGTTCCAGAAGTCCTTCAACAACAACATTTTGTATGGATGAAAGTGCAGATCTTGATGGAGAATTCGATGAATTTGTCGATCGCAAATATCCAGAGCAGCCGCGTGTGTACGCGCAGAGAGCGTCTCATTATCAGAGGACGCACAATGGAATTGCGAACAGTTTCTATACTTGTTGGCATACGAAAGAATCTTGATCACCATTTTCTACTTTATTTCACACTTACGAATTTTGTTGAAGTTCTTAACCTACAAAGCAATCAATGAAGGTGGCGAGAATGTACAGAGATTTTATCTGCCCCACTATGTGTGCATGGTTGCCAATACTGGCTTACGATGGTAATACCTATAGAGTCTTTCACTTTCAGTACTCACTAGATATTAAGTGAAATTGGACTAATCTTGTTGTTGCGACAACCGACAGATTTCACCAAATTATCACTACAACGAAATATCTTATAAGTAACGGTACCGAAGGTTCTCGAACGGCGAGTTCGCGCTCAAAATTCAACACACTCGAATTCTCTCACAGTGACAAATCAAAACAAGACCATACCTTCAAACCGTTACCGAAATTTAAGCAAAGACACCCGTCAGTCGATGATCAGCGTTCCGTCTGCACGCACGGATAAGTTTACTCGCTGTTCTCTCTCTCGGAAAATAAATCAGTTTCGCATTCCTCACTTACTTCTTCCTGAAAACCCTCACGTTCTTCTCAAAACACTTGTCCATATATTAAAAGGGGGGATTGCGGCAGATATGATTGCGAGATCTACTGTATGGGTGATTACGGTCGGATAAAGGCGGAAAAGCTCTTCAAACCTTTAGTAATCAGTATGACCTCTATTCCCTAACACACCAGAAACTCTGATAACATTCTCCAATTGCAGAGAGGTCTCTGACATAAATGCTACTATGTTGGTGAGTTGTGTTCACTTTACGCACATACGATTGTACCGCAATAACTCAGTTTGCTAGGACACAGCGGACTTTCTTTGCGCATCGGAAAAAATCTGCTCAAGTCAGCATCCATTCTGCATTGTAATCATAAAGCGACCCAGTGTTTTGTATGCTTGAAATGACTAAAGATGTATTGAGACGTTCCCGTCTTATTTTTATTTTTATTTTTGTGTGGTACCGACCATCGTGTTACTTACGGGAGGTTGAGGGTAAGTGAGATTTCGACAAAAACAATAAATCGATTTTTATTTGCCTAACTCATTTATACAGGCTACAGATTTTAAGATTATTTCCTCCATTAGTATTGTAGGAAGTTAGGAGTAGATCTCGCAAGTGTATTCTCACTTTAATAATGGAAAGGTAAGTTTAAGATACTAGTGCGCGAGTCGACGCGAAATATTGAACGTCGTTGCTCCTAGTCCTTGTCCAAGCCG
The DNA here is from genome assembly GCA_964017225.1 of Netelia inedita. NCBI lineage: Eukaryota > Metazoa > Arthropoda > Insecta > Hymenoptera > Ichneumonidae > Netelia > Netelia inedita. Next base: position 24,874,355 of record OZ024920.1, read on the forward strand.
CTTCTTACTCCCCCTCCTACTGCCCTCGTCTTGAGATTCGGCAATAGGCGTGTTCGCGTCCTTGGTCCGTCGCTGCCCGAACTGTGCGATACCTGGGGCAATGCCCGGACCGTGTAGCTGGCTAGGTGTTGGTGCTCCACACTATGTGTGGGTATCGTGCCATGCGTGTGGTTTGTTTACATACGCAGCTGGAATCGTGCGTCGTCCTCTGCTCTGATTTTCCTCTCCGTCGTTCTTCCCGATCGACACAATAGACAGGTGTCGTTGAACCTCGCTGCTTGTTTGTCCGAGAGAAATATAATATTTCGTCTCTCTTTCCAATGCGCGCCGCTCAGCTGATCTCCCAACGTCGCGTGCTTTAATTAGCACCCTCGGGTTATTTCTCGGGTCCTTGCGTCCCGGGCCTCTTGGCCATGCCAAGGTCTGCTTATCGCAGGTTGAAGAAAGTCTGACTAACGGTATAAAATCTCGGCCTTTTATAGCTGAAAATCGTCCGTCCTTGTTGGATTTTGGCGATTTTCCGTGGTCGGGATAGGTCGATGCCTGCGCCCTTTCAGCTGTTTTGTCTAGGTGGGGGTTATGTGGCGGTTATGACGGTGTGAGACGATACCCGTCTCAGTTTTCAAGAGATAAGTGAACACAATCCGTTATTAGTAAAATAAAGTTGCGTGTGCGTATTAATTTATCACGAGCCGAGATAATGCAAACCTCGTGAGATCTTTGATTGAATATAGATAAGGGCAGGATGACTCTGAGCGGCATTTGAGCTGTGAGTATCGCGCAGACTTGTCACATATGGCGGAAATATTCATAGACATGCTGATTCCTGACGACTTTTGCAGAAATGGTATTTCGTTATAGGTCGACATATCGGAGATGATCTCTAAACGGTACTATAGAGTAAACAGTCTATAGTTCATAGGTGCCGAAGAGTAGATAGTATTCAGAGAACTGAACAGTGCCAAGTGTCCCGATTCAGACAGATTTATGGTGGATGCAGTCAACTAATCATTCAGACATCCTAAACTGGATCAACTGAAGGCGTTCAATACCTGCCTCTAGTGAAGGGTGTTCCCGCCCATATTGAAGGATAGTAGAGTAATAGCCTTGTTGAAGGTTCTCTCAAAGAACCCATGGAATTCAAGGTTCCTGGGGCCAATATATTTGCTGCCTGCCGCGGATAAGGTATTTTAGAAACATATCCTGAAGGGACGGACCCCAGCTTTAATCGACCCCAGGTTTTGCTCGAAAAGACAACGCAGGTTCTGTCCATGAAAGTGGACAAAAACATATTGATCACGTTGACAGAACTCGTATGTATCCATGCAGAAAAGTACACGTTGCAGACCTCATTTGATATCTCGAACGAACCGGATAATATGTAGTGCGAATGTGCACTTATGAGATCGTAGCGGATAAATAGGAGTAATATAAAGTTCAAGTATGCTCTGGGAGTAACCTCGTCGAAAAGAGCGTACAATAAACGATGAATGAAGTACCAGTTACATAATAGCATTAGCTGTTCACCATATAAAAATTCCGTGAACCATGTGAGCACGGTTGTAGGAGATTCCTCTCTTTATGCACATTAATCTCAGTTTCATAGGAGCAATCTATACGTAGATCAAGCGAATAAGGTGATAAAGTTTGCCAAGTACGTGATACAATCTACGATGCACACCAGCCCCACGGTTAGGCTTGGTTTCGAGGAAGTAGTGTTCGAGGCCAAGTTTGCCCTAATATATTGAATAGTGCAGCCAATTCATCTGGATATATAAAACGAGAAGCCAATATGAGTACTTGATCTGGAAGCTCGGAGGCGGCGTGCTTATTAGGATGAACATAGGCTCTGATAATCTTTCTACCAATATAATAAGGTCGGCGTCCTTTTCCTTCACCTGAGATCAAATAATACTGACGTGTTGAAAAAACAATGTGATAAAAATTAACGTTAAGCTTCTAGTATTCTATATAGCTTCACATCCCCCATTGCACATAAACTGAGCCTGAGGTAGATCACTCCAGTACCGCTCCTAACAGCGATATGAAATAGCTATTCAATTACTATTCTGCGTCACAGATGTAGGAACCCATGATCCAACGACCAGATCATTTCATGAACCGTCTTGCCAATGGAGGCTGAGAATGCCTTTTTCTGTGAGCAGGTTGGCAAACTTACGGTTATTCCCATTTTGCTGCCATTCTGATCCGACTAACCGGTTACCTAGAACTTACAATTAGCATGTGTCCGTGATTTCTTGCATTGGAAACACTAAGCGTAGCTAATAAACAAACAAGGTATTCCGGACGGGAATGGTTCGATACCTTTTAAGCGTTAAAATTCGAACAAAACAAACGTTGAACTGCATGTTGCTCGCGTGCTAGTTTCCGAGAAAATAACACGGGGAAGGCTGATAATAACAATTGGTATAATAGAGCACGGTTGTGTACATTGCGCGCGCGTATTCCGTTACTGTCTCGCGAAGTTTCGAGCGCTAATACTTCCTTGTTCACAATGAAACGCTGTGATGTACGTAGGTATACAGGGTGATTTACGTAACGTGGAATTCTGTAATATCTCGCAAAATACGCATCGTACAGTAAAATTCGCCGAATGAAAACTTTAATATCTTCGAAAGGGTCATCCGTTAGTACAAAACTATACTTACCCCCGCATCCCCTGTGGGCGGGCGGCAAATTTGAAATCTTGCCCCTTTTTTATCGCACATTCTGATTCTACGTCGAAAGCTACGTATGATTTGTCCGAAACATTCTTTTTTATTTGCGACAAATGGCGCTGTGATTGTAAGAAATGAAATAGACACCAAAGGAACAAAAAAGCAGAGAAATGCGTATTTGTTCGGAGTTTGGGCTTCAAGCGTTATAAAAAAAAGGTAAATGTGAGAGGTAGACCATGGCTCGCGTGCAAAAACTGTCCAATTTCTTACACTCCGTTAACCGCCGAACCGCGCTTACTGTCGAACGAGAAGTCAGTTAAGCAGCAACTATTGAACGATATAGTCGATAGAGTCTCTATCGAACGCGTACAACGAGAATCGCGCAGGTTTCGCATTTTCTTAACATAAAGGTCGGCCGTGTGATCCACGCCGAATCTAATAAAAAATTGTGCTCGACAAAAGACGAACTTATAAGTCTTTTTACTGTGTTTTCTTAATCCAACAACTCATTTCCTCTAAGTTAGCGGCAATCGCTAACAGACCGGCGAATTAAAATTATCAAACGGGATAACGCGTTTTTCGAAGGACGTGTACGATCATGTTTGAGGTCATTCGAGCCGGATTGAGAAAAGTTAATAAATGAAAAGTGGAGTGCGAATTTATACGTTATAATTTTGTAATTATTCAGTGGAACAGAACTTATAAGTCATGAGGCAAGGTTGAATTTTTTCTTACGTTCTGCAAAGTGTGTGTGAAAAATCGTACACAGCCACACACGAAAAGTTCACCGTGCAAAACAAACTATCTTTAATCTGAGTTTTTTTTTCAATTGCGAACATTTTTGTGAAATTGTGTGCGTGACTCTGGTGTTCGACAATTATCAAATCTGCAGTTCGCGCGAAATTAAGTTCGTGTTCTTGAAAATCTCGGGTATCGAGCGATAGCATCGCGCGCTCTCTCCCGATCTCGTAACGACATAAGTAAAATCCGTTAATGCAAAGGGTTCCTCGCGTCGAGGGTACGAACGCGCTGTTGTCGTCGCGTTCTCGCGACATCGTTTTTTTTGTCATAGAACGGTTTCTGCGATAGTTACCGAACTACCCGCAGACGTTATTAGCATCCCGTATTGAAAGACAGTGTAGAATCGTTTAGGATTTTTTAAAAATAAATAATAATAAACAAATTCTAATGGCTTCTTTCGAGGAACTCCTCATAGAACAGAATTTGACTTTCACTCAACTTCGCCGAGTAGTGCCGAATTATTAAAAAATCGGTAAAGACAATTTTTCGCTCAGTAAAACTCAAACGCGCATGAGAAGCCTTCAAGATTTATGGGCCTCATGTCGCGCTATAGAAGTGAAAATACAACAAAAAGCGACTGAAGCTCAGCGTCAGTCGTCTTACTTCAAGGACTTGGAATTTATCAAAGCCGAAGCTGACTTTGATAACGCGATGGACCAGCTCAACGACTTAGCGGATCATCTAACGAAACGGGATCAGCAAAGCACCAGCGAATCAGCGAAACAATCTTCAAAGTCTACGATGTTCGGGGAAACACAAGGACCATCCGCCTTCCTGCTCCCACGTATCACCATTCCGAAGTTCAGTGGCGAATCGACGAGGTGGGAGAGTTTCCGAGACTCATTTCAGACGCTGGTTGGGGAGAATGCGTCGCTAACAGCAGGTAAAAAATTATATTATCTCAAATCGTTTCTCGAGGGCAACGCAGCTCTCATGCTTGAACATGTATCGGTCTCTGATGCGAATTACGAAGGCGCGTGGAAAATAATCAATGACGAGTATGATAACATACGTTCCTTAGTTCTTGCGCACATTCACGCGTTTGTGAGTTTGAAATCAGAAAACGAGTCGGAATTAAAGCGTTTACGCGACACAGTCAACTCCTCGCTAACTGCATTTAAAAATTTGGATCGTCCGGTGAAGCATTGGGATGACTTACTGGTATATCTAATAGTTCAAAAATTCAGTCGGCGCACTCGAACGCAATGGAATCTGAGTCTTGGCGCATCAAACGACTTTCCAATTTTTCAATCTCTTAAAGATTTTGTAACCGAACGCATTCGAGGTATCGAAAATACGGTACAGATCGAAAATACCGACTCGGCGTCACGAGTTAACGCCCCGCACACTAAATCAAAGACTAAAGCCGCAGTACATAACGTTGTGCGGCGTCAGTGCGCAGATTGTTCCGGAAATCATTCGCTCGGTTTTTGTCCAGCATGGCAAAAGAAAACAATTGATGAGCGTTTTGCGCTTGCGAAGCGCTTCCGCGTCTGTTTTAACTGCTTAAAACCCGGACATCTTCCGCAACAATGTCAAAGTTCGAATCGTTGTAAAATATGCCAGAGGTCGCATCATACGACGTTGCACCGCGCTTCAACGAATACTCAAAAATCTACCGAACTTTCGAGTAGCGCAGCGAGCGTCGAATGGCTTCCGGTGAACGAGTTACCGTCGACCTCGTGCAACACCCCCTGTGTATCATCAAATATCGCTGCGAACTACGCGACGACTAATACCGTTCACGAATTCCCTTCTTCCGTTTTACTCGCTACCGAATGGGTAAAATTAAGAACACCTGAAAATGGCGTGTATCAAGTACGAGCCTTACTCGATCAAGGGTCGACGCATAGTTTTATTTCTGTCTCTCGCTCAAAAATTACGCTTACGCGAAGCTCGCCCTCGAATCATGTTCCGGTCAAGGCGCTCCATTGCCCATGGTCGCCTACGTTTATCAAAAAATATCGTCCTATGCGGCGAGCCGTTCGCGATACAGCGGATCTTGGCCTCATCTAAAGGGGCTAGCCCTCGCCGATCCAGAGCCTTCTAGTAAGGAGCCGATTAACGTATTGATCGGTGCTGATCTCTACGGCTACCTCTTAGTAGGACCTATTCGGCAAGACCCTATGGGGTCACCTACAGCGCAACTTACGCTTCTGGGGTGGATAATCTCCGGACCCGACGAAACATCTCGCGTGAAACCCGCTTCAGCTACGTCTACGATGCATTGTGGAATCGCGACAAGAACCGACGAACTAATTCGACGGTTTTGGGAAATAGAAGAAGTTCCTTCAAAATCGTTCCTCACGCCTGAGGAGGAAGAATTCGAGAAACATTTCGTTAAAACACATTCACGCGATTCTTCCGGGCGGTACGTCGTACGTTTACCGTTCCGCGGCGAGTCTCCTCCCAGTCTCGGCAGCAGCTATCAAATCGCGCTTTCGAGATATACGCATCACGAAAACCGGCTCAGGAAAAATCCAGAACTCGAGCGTGCGTATTCCGAGTTTCTGACCGAATACGAATCCCTGAAACACATGGAAGAGGTTCACGTACCCGACGCCACCGCAAACCCTTTATATATTCCACGTCATGCAGTCATTCGCGAAAGTAGTTCTACCTCTCGACTTCGCGTAGTCTTTAATGCTTCAAGCGCAACGTCAAACGGCACGTCGCTGAATGATCACCTGCTCATCGGTCCGAAACTGCAACGCGACATCGGGTGCGTGCTATCTAGTTGGCGGCAATATCGCTTCGTCTATCTCGCGGATATAGCAAAAATGTTCCGGCAAATTCACGTGCATCACGATGATACCGATTATCAACGAATACTATTTCGACCCAAGCAAGACGGGCCCGTATTAAATTATCGTCTCCTTACCGTAACGTACGGCACCGCCTGCGCGCCCTATCTAGCGAATCGTGTACTGCTTCAACTGGCCGATGATGAAGGTACGTCCTTTCCCGACGCCGTCGACATAATAAAACACTCGACATACGTAGATGACGTACTATTCGGGGCTGACGAGCGGGAAGGCGCGCGTGCTATACGTTCCCAAATCACTTTGCTTCTGAAATGCGGAGGTTTTCATTTAAGAAAGTGGGCCGCGAATGACACCGAATTACTGTCCGATATTCCCACAGCGCGGAACGCTCTCGCGCTTGACTTTTCCAACGAGGATTCGGCCGTATTAAAGGTACTAGGCATCACGTGGCTTCCCCAGGAAGACGCATTCAGTTTTCAGGTCGGTGAACTTCCCAGAGTACGACCTACAAAGCGAGCAGTTTTATCGCTCCCCGTGCAGAAATTTCGTCAGGGATCCAGCTGGATTCGCGCTAGTATGCCCACCTCCCAATCAGGATCTAGTCCGATATCGGATTGGGTTTCAGGCTGGGTAACTCTGGGAAACTGGATTCGAGCAGGGATCCCTGCCCGAATCCATCAATCATTCTAGCTGGATTCGAAGAGGGACCCGTGCAGAAATGTTGGCAAGGATACAACTGGATTCTGACATGTATCCCGAGCTTCTAATCGGGATCTAGTCCGATATCGAATCAGATTCGAGGACCAAATGTAAGATTCGTAAACTGGATTCCATTAGGGATCCAGAACCGGATCCTGTAGGATCACGGGTAAATACAGGCTAAAATAAAATGGCAAAAATGAAATTATTACATGTAAGCAACCACTCTGGTGGACCTACAGAGTAGTTTTTCTTATGAATAGTATTCCGTACTACCGAGAGCACAGAAAAGCATATAGAAAAATTCCGTTGCTGTCGGTGGGAATCAAACCCGGGACCCTCGGCGTGTGAGTCTCGAACGCTACTCTTATGCCACTGTTGTTCTTAGAATAATAAATTTAATATTTCAAGTAAAGTATGAACAACCGCCTATTTATTGAATTATTTATTAAATCGGTATAATGTGTAATAATATTTAGCATATGAATGCTAAATATCCAAGTAGCTAAATGAATATACAGGGTGTACCGTTTATCTCTGCCACCCGAAATAACTCGGGAATTATCGACTTTACAAAAAAATGTTCCAAATAAAAGTGGTACTGTTTGAAGGGGACCATCAAATGCGACCAATCTTTTTTATTCCGGTGGAGGCGTTGATGCACCGTAAAAGTCACCTTTACTAAAAAAAATAGAAATCTCGTCACCGACGCAAATTTCTTTCGATCTGGAAATCATCTGGATTCCTATAGGGACACTGGTTTTGGGGTATCCCTGCCTAATCCCCATCGGAATCTGAGCGGTATGCCCCGAACGTACAGTGGCGCCATCGTTTCGAATTTTCGTCGCCGACGCAAATTTCTTCCGATCTGGAAACCATCTGGATTCCTATAGGGACACCCGTTTTGGGGTATCCCTGCCTAATCCCGATCAGAATATGATTTGTATACCCCTAAGTACAGTGGCGCCACCGTTTCGAAATTTCGTCACCGACGCAAATTTCTTGTGATGCGGAAACCATCTGGATTCCTGTAGGGACACCCGTTTTGGCGCATCCCTGCCATATCCTGATCAGGATATGATCGGTAGTTGGGTATCCCTGTCAGAATTTCTGCATGGGTTTATGCAAATTTGCATCCCAATCGGTTAAAAACTCTCGGAGATACGTATGAAAAAATTACAAATTTGCAATAAACAAAATGAGATTTGTTGCTATCTGCACCATTCTGATATCCAGTGTATAGTACGAGAAAAGATAAACGTTGTTGCAATTTAAAATTTTTTCATATCTCGTATGTTATCGACGAAGAACGAAAACTCCCCGATTTTCGAGGGTTCCTTTCATGCCTTAAATATTGGATTCGGCACGTGTAAATAAATACGTTTCGGCTATTTTTGTCCATTCTACAATCATACCAAATTTCAGCAAAATCGGGGAAGGTGCATGATTTTTTTTTTTAATTTATGAGGGCCACGGCAACTGCATGAAAATAGTTTCCCGTCACTAAGCTGCTGCCATCGCTGGAGCGGTCAATCACTCCAGTTGCAGTCGGTAATTCGCCACGCATGGTAAATACCATGAAAAAGTGGTTTCCACCCATTACGATTCACCCTGTATATTAATTTTCAGTTGATGCAATATATTCCTTTAGCATGCGTTTAAACTGCACAACGTTTTCATAGCCTTTTATTTCGGCCGGCAGTTCATTGTACATTTGCACTCCTTCGTAATACATACTTTGTTGTGCACTTTTTGTTCTTCTAAATTGTATTACGATGTTATCAGTTTGTATTTCTCCGCGCCCTTTAACCCCGCAAACGACTGTAACTTTTACGGAGCGATGTGACATATGTCCACACCTGGAGAGAGAGAGAGACGATCTTGCGCGGGTAAGTGTGCCGGGTTAGCCTCTGAAAATTGTGTGTGCGTTATGTTGTAAGTTCTGTTGTGTTGTATTGTTCTTTTGAGCTCTTCTGTCATTGCATCGGCTCTCTGTTTGATTTCGGTTCCGTTGTTAGTATATCTTGGGGAGTTGATCGATTCGAAATATTTGCCAATGATGTTCAACTTCATCATGTTCGGTTGTGTGAAGATGAATTTGTCGCATTTTTCAGAATATTCTGAGTTATTTAGAACGTTGTCGGAGAGTAGTGTTTTGTTATTTTTGTCTATTATGAGGGTATCAATTTTTGACAGCTCTTTGAATCTGAAGGAGTTATTTATTTTTGAGAAAAAAGTCTCGAGTAAAAATGATTGTATATAAACATATATAATTGTATATTAATTGATCATATACAATTTTATATAAAAATTGGCCCGATAGAATTTTATATATTTGTATATAAACGTATAGAATTGTATATAGCAATAATGTCCATTTCCATAAATTAGGGGAAAACCCGCTCTTCCGGGGACTTGAACACGGGACGCACGGACGGTAGACCGGCGCGCTAACCGCTCGGCTACGCGCTTCCACATTTTTAACTTACACGTCAAAGCTTATGTGCGGCGGCAAAACCTTTAAAACCGGGTATCTCAAGAACGGCTGCGTATCTACACGTAGCCCTTTAGGGTTTTCTTAGTTTCAGTCTCCCCTACAACCCTACGAAGTCCCATCGCTAAACTCGGTTGGCCTCTGCTGGACTCGCCTTGTAAGACCGATAGTTCAGTACTAGACGAATGACAACGAAAGTGTTCCCATATATGGAACAAACCGTCTTTTCTTTTCATTTGAAAATACTTTATACTTTATAATTCAACGTTTCAATGTAAAATACGTTGATATGTATGTTAAAATGCAATATATATATATATTGCATTTTAATACATAATTTATTAACTTTTAATGAACAATCTTTTGATTTACCTGCTTCCATACGCGAATAAACCCAAAGAATACTGTTTCTATATTTTATCATATATGAGTAGCAATATAATTATATTAATTTCAAAAGAAAAGAAAAGTACTCATATACAGTTATATACAATTTTATATACCGGAAATAAATTTTTCACGTATATATATATAATTGTATACAACACTATATTGAATTATATATAACTGTATATGATGGAAGTACATTTATATCGGATTATATATACGAATGTATAGAGTTATATACAATTATATATAAACCTATATATAAATATATATGATTGTATTTCATTTTTATATAATTATATACAATCGTTTTCACTCGATATCGGATTATATATACGAATGTATAGAGTTATATACAATTATATATAAACCTATATATAAATATATATGATTGTATATCATTTTTATATAATTATATATGAGTATATACAATCATTTTTACTCGGGGTTGCTGAATTTTTATAGTCGACACTTTTTACTTTTGCATTCCAGAAGCTGTTTCTGATTTTTTGAATAGTTTAATTAGCTGTTCATTTGTTGTTTTAATTTGTGTTTTTATGTTCCAGCTGTTCCAAGTATGGATTATTAATTCGAAATAGTTCTACGATTAATATGGATTCACTGGATTGTAATTTTGTGATATTGTTGTTTACATATTTCATGCATCCTTTTCTATCATTTGAATTAACTTTCGGTATAATTGTGTTAATAGCTTCTAAGATTGTGTTTTCCATTATAATAATTTGTTGGTCGATTTCGGTCAGTGTTAGATTTCTGTCGCGTGGTAGAAATGTATCGTACTTGTTTTGTAGGTGTTGAGTGAATCTTCGCCAGTTTCTTTTCTTATAATTGAATCTAGTAATCAGTGTGGGTGGGGAGGCGAACCCCCTGAAAATTTCGTTGGTATCTATTGCGAAGCATATAGCGTTATGGTTACTATCGTATGGTAAGGTAGGGAGTTTATTGCGTTGTAAGGCTTTCAGATCAATGCTGCTGTCGGCAAGGCAATGGTCTAGGTATGCCCCGGCACTTGGGAATGTAGGTCTGTCTGCGTTATATATAGCGGTCCTGTGATTGGGTCCGTTATCTTCTTCCCATTTGCTGAGTAGTATTCCTCTCTCGTTCGAATTGTGGTCCCCCCAAGTTATGTGCCTAGCATTTAAATTTCCGGCCATAATAAAATATGTTTTATTTTTATTTAATTTATGTTCCCGATAGATTTTGTTGAGCTCGGAGATAAATGTTCTCTTATTGTTGCATGCTGCATAGATACTGCATATATACGAGGTCTGTAGTTATTATTAACGTTCTCTCTAAATCTGAATTAGTGAAATTTCACTAAATTTTAGTCATATTTTACTAATTCATTTAGCGAAAAGTGGGTCACTAATGATTAGTGAAAAATCACTAATTCGATTAGTCAAAAATGATCACTATATGAATTAGTAAAATACGACTATACAATTAGTAGTCAGCACAGCTGATAGCTTTACTAATTTAGTAGTAAAACTCTACTAATTCAATAGTTAATTTCTACTAGTTTCCTAGTGAACGCATCACTGGATGCGTTCACTAGGAATCTTATAAGGTCACTAGGCCTTATTCAGGTTCACTAGGTCTTATTTATAAGACTTACCTTCTATTTATAAGAAGAATAGAGAGAGCTACCCTCAAATCTTTTCTCACTATTGCGCACGGCAAAATCAACACGTGGTCGACCGGCCACACGCCGATATCCCCTCAAAATGGGGTTATAGGTATACGGTCGGAAATATTCATACACGAGACGCTTGCAATTATTCACGGGAATGTAATAAATCGAAAAGGAAACGAAACGTTCGTATATTTGGTAGCTTATACGCAAACTTGTCGTCTTAAAACTTTTATTAAATATTCGCTGGTCTGCAATGTACGCTGGCTCGCTGAAAAGTGACGCCTTCGACGTCACAATGGAAGAATAAAGGAAGTATCGATCAATCACAGCTGACGCGTGTGATTGGTCGATCGCTGAGTCCTTTACTAATTGATTAGTGATTATGTAATATCACTAATGAATTAGTAAACTGTAGTGACTAAATAATAGTCAATCGTATTACTAATTCGCTTTAGTAAGCCCAATTTACTATTTTTTACTATTCTATTAGTAAAACGGTGCTTTTATCACTATTTCACTAGTAGAACATGTATTTACTAATTGAATTAGTCAATTTTTCACTAATTCAGATTTAGAGAGTTTATTTTAATAGCTGTGTATCCTGTGACTTTGTTATTCGATGAATTAGGGTGGATAATGCTTGTATAACTGATGTTATTATTTATTAATATCGCTGTACCACCTCCGTTTTTTGGCCATAGGTCTATCATTTCTAATAAATGAAAAATGTTGCAAACTTAACGTGAGTCTATCGTTTAGTTTGGTTTCATAAATTAAGGCTATATCTGTTCGATTGTGATTTACGAAATTCTCGAGATCTAATCTTCTCTTATTTGTAGCTAATGAGTTCACATTAATGGCGCAAATTTTTATTTTGTAATTTGGCTCTTTGGTATGAGCCAGTGATAAATTTTGTTTTGTTGTGGTATTCGGCACTTCTAGTCCTTGTATTGAACTAATAAGAATTCGATCTTTCGTGTATGATCGGTAATTTGCTTATTTAATTCTAAGAGGTGGGTGCCTAGTATCTGCATCATGTTGTCTTTTAATTGGTTTAGCATGCTTTCAAATTGTGTGAAACTGTTGTTAGTGTTGTTCTTGGAGTATAAATTAGTATTACGATGCTGGTTGCTGTTGTTCGGTATGAAGGGTTCGCTGGATGTAGATTGCCCTTTTTGTTCCTCCGTGTTTTGTTGGGTGAATCCTTTGCTTTTCGGAAGCGTTGGGAAGTCTGTACTGGTGTTGCTTGCTGTTGCTACGTAGGATCTGCTGGAGTTGACGAAGCATGATGCTTTGCTGATTTTATCATCCCTAAATGCTGTCCGCATTGTGTTCGCACGCTGTTTGATATCTTGTGCGAAGTTCAAGTATGGGCAACCTTGGTATGCGGCCAGATGACCTGCGTTCCCACCATTCACGCCCCTCACTTGATCTTTGTCATCAGGAGATACTGCACATTCGCCTGCGTTTGAAAGTGGCCCGTGCTCTTTTCCGCAGTTCACGCATCTGAATTGCAGATTGCAGTTGTTACTTGCGTGCCCTATGCGTTGGCATCGCTTGCACTGAAACACTGTTTTTTTCGGATTCTCTACCGCCTTACTGGTTGGTCGAAGATGAATTTCAGTTTTGTTAAAGATCCTACCCTGCTGTCCGGGGTCAATTGGACGATAAAATGGAATTTATTTTTATCGCTGTTGTCGAAGCAGAATTTTGTGAGCTCATCTACCTCGAGGTTGGGGAGTTTTTTATTGATTATGTAATCTTTAACCTCGATTTCAGAGTAGTCCGATTGGATACCTTTTAGAACTAGGGATTTGTTCTTCTTTTCTCTAGGGGTATAAGTATAATATTGCTCACCGTTTTCGCTTAATAGCTTTTTAATTGCGTGAAATACTTCTGTTCGTTGTGGCATGACTCTGAAGTATTCGGTGTCGGTTTGTTTTATCCAGAAATCCTGTTCCGTGAATTTTGCATCTGCGATCATTTTAACAATGTGTTTGAGTTTGGCGTTGTAGATGTGTATAGGTGGAGGTTTTGTTTTGGGTCTGGATGTTTTGGTCTGTGCCCCGTTGGTTCTGCTGGGACCTTATGTATCTCGGTAATGTAAGCTGTGTATTTGTGTGTTGCCTGAATCAGAAATTTCCATATAATCGGTAAGAGTATCGTATTGATTGTTTGTAGCGATAGCTGCTTTCTCTTCAGTGATTCGAGGCCTGCTAGTTCGCTTAGGAATAGTGTATCCCGATGTATTTGGTACTGCGTACTCTTTGTTGGTCTCGTTTATCGGCTGTGTCGATGAAGATCTCGACCTCGCATTCGCGAGATTTGGGGCCACTTTTTGGTTCGCGCGTTGGAAAATTTTGTCATAATTGTTGGATCCGGAAATTTTGTCGAATTCTTTAAGTTTTTCCTGAGTTCTGCTTGTGACAGCTTCTCGGGAGATTTTTCGTCGTGACGTCTTTTACTCATTATCCTTGGTCTTTTTTTTGGTCCGCGTGCTGGTGAGGTATTGAAAAATTTGAACCAATGGGTGTTAAACGGTATGTGATATGAGTGTGCTCTTTTTTTATGTTTATACAACACTCGATTTGTGAATTTTTACTTTTTGCTTTCTTCTCTCTTTCTTTCTTTCTTTCTATGACTTCAAATCACAGCCTTATACACCGGTCTTGCAAATCGGCTAGAATACAATAGGAGGCCGTGGTACCCTTATTGAAGCAATATCCAGGTGGCGTTGCGATCGAGGGATGTATAAAGATAATTTACATTTTTGAAATGTATCATATCGCGTGTTACACGTGATTAGTGAAGTGTTTTTATTTTACGTGGTGTAACGGTCCCACATTCTTTCTCACCGTTCTCATCCACTCCTAATCTCCTTTCTCGCTAATCTCCAACTCTGCTGATTCCACAATCCCACGGTCCCTTATCATCCTCGCGCGACATCCCCTCCACTTCTAAACTCCTTTCTTTCAGGCCCTTAGCCACTACCTTCCTCTCTAACTAAATCAGTTCTCCTCTGTCTTCCAAACCGGCTAAAACTCCCTTCTATTTCTCAAATAAATCTAAGTATTCACCGCCTAGTTTCAAACTATATTTATTCATTCACTGCTAAACATCCGCCACATGGTGTCAGAAGTGAGACTTGAACCCACGATCACAAATCGAGTGTAATAACTACAAAAAAAACATCAGAGACAAATCACAACGGACACAGACTGCACTATATACTCTACACAACGCACACGGAAACGAAGCAGCGAAGAAAGAAGAAAGGACGCACACGCAACGATCACCGAGCACACACACAACGAAACAAAGAGCGAGGAACAAGGAACGCTACACACACCAACGACCACCGAGACACGCATACCGCTATCAGCATCTCAGCCGCCACGCGCGAGTCATCACCACAGCGTACAAAGGCAAAGGCCGATCAGCTGATGCTTAAGCTCACCACCGTTCTTCTGCCATTGGAAGTACACTCCACTTAAAAACCTTTCGCATGATACTTTTAAAATAAAATCGCATATTCGTTCACGGTGGCAGTAAATAACACACACACACTGCTATATCTTTCCCTGCCCACTGTCTTTCCCTTCACCTCACTCTCGACATCGGAAATAATTAATAGTATTGCACAAAATGTAAACAATTTTTCTCTTACGTAAGGCTACCAGACGTCCCGAATTGGGCGGGACAGTCCCGGATTTTGGCTAAGTGTCCCGGATCTTTTTAAGCCCCACATTCGTACCGCATTTATAAAAATTGTCCCGCATGTCCCGGATTATGAGCGAGTTCGTTTCAACTTTTTTTTCCACCATATAAAGTATTTATTATTAGGCGTCGATACGACCCGATACAACGCTTCCGCTATACCGGCAGCGGGCAGAGGGGAGATCTGCCCAACGTGTCACTCACGCGCATGAGTAAGGCTACCAGACGTGTCGTGTCTCATGCGACATGAGACACGACACACCGGCTTTGTCACTGTGTGCTCGGTTATACAGTATGCAGGTGTGCCACGTGCGTTAACCTAGTCAGTCTAGTCTATAAGTTAATAAGTTGCTCAAGCGTGCATTTTTCACCATCCATGCCGCCTGCTCCTAAGAGAAGATTGTGCAAATTGACCGATGAATTACAAAGAGAGTTCCCTTATATACACAAAAGTACCACTCTAACGTCTCCAACGGATGTTCTGTGTAACACATGCCATGCTACTTTTTCTCTCGCACACGGCGGCAGAAGCGATATTACACGGCACATAACATCAGAAAAACACAAAAAAGCTGTGAATCTGATCTCTGGAAATGCAGCGGTCACAAAATATTTTCGTCAAGAGAAGTTTGGCGATAAAGAAGCAGAGCTCGCTAAAGCCGAAGGTGTATGGGCATTTCATACGGTTAACCATAATCACAGCTTTAATTCTATGGACTGTACGTCTAAATTAATTCAAAAGTTTTTTGAAAAAAAATTCACATGTAGTCGAACCAAATGTGAAGCAATCGTCAGAAACGTGATCGCGCCGTATTCTCTCAGTGTAGTGACAAAAGATCTCGATGATGTGCCATTCGTCACAATATTTTCGGATGCCTCCAATCACAAAAATATCAAACTATTTCCGACTTTGATACGGTACTTCCACCCCAAAAGTGGAATCAATGTCAAGTTAATTGACTTCGTGGATCTACCAGGAGAAACATCAGAAATAATTCACACCTCAATCATGGAAATTCTCGAAAAACATTCCCTAAAGGATAAAATGGTTGGATTCTGCGCTGACAATGCTAATACGAATTTCGGAGGGGTTAATCGTGGAGGACAGTCGAACATATATTACAGACTCAAAGAAAGCCTGAACAGAAATATTGTTGGCGTGGGCTGTGCTGCACATATAGCGCATAATGCGATGCAAATGGCAGCAGATCTGTTACCTATTGACGTTGAAAATATTGCCGGAAAAATATACTCTTATTTTTATATATACACCGTTCGTGTGGAGGAATTAAAAACTTTTTGCGAAGACGCAGAGATTCAGTACAAATCGCTTCTAGGGTATAGCAAAACTAGGTGGCTTGCTCTTCTACCTGCTGTGGAAAGAATATTGCAGTTGTTCACTGCTTTAAAGTCTTACTTTCTGTCACAAGACAAATGTCCGAACGTACTTTCCAACTTTTTTGCGAACGAGTGTTCTCAGTTGTGGCTCAAATTTATCCATAATCAGGCCTCAATTTTCAACGACGTTGTTAAGAAGATGGAAGGCAACAACGTAAGTTTTTGTGAGGTCTGTCATTTGATGGCTGACTTGAAATCGAAATTTTCCAATCGATTGGAGAATGATTTCTTACCTTTAATCATCCGAAGCGAGTTGACATCATTAGAAGAAAACGGACAGATTCAGAGAAATTATTTTATGAGTCATGTTCGAAACTTCTACAACAATTGCATCATTTACTTGGATAAGTACTCTGGTCAATACCAAGACTTCCAAAATTTCGACTGGGTTCTCCTGAATAAGTCGATTGTGTGGACTGACGTTCAACCAACATTAGACTATTACGTAGCTAATGTACAAAAACAGGAAGAAAACAAAGTGAACGAAAATGATTTGTTCGACGAAATATGTTGCCTATCGAATTATTTATCCACGGAACGGTTGTCAAAATGGAGCGAAGATAACTTGGACACAGAAAAACGATGGCTCGAAGTTTTCGTTTTCTTTTCGGAAAAGTCAGTACCATATAGAAACTGTTTATTATTGGTACAGTATATATTATGTCTTCTCGGGACCAATGCACCGACAGAGCGGGTGTTTTCCTTGATGAACGCCATATGGACATCCGAAAAAACTGCAATGACCATTGAAACAATAAGGGCAATACTGCAAGTAAGATGTAATATGGGAAAATGCGAAGAATTTTATAATATCTTAAACCAGAATCCGGATATTTTGAAGAAAATCCACAGTTCGGAAAAGTATAAGTTCGCGGCGAAATCTAAGTAAGAATGTAAGAATGTCGTAACTGATACGTACTATAGATCGAGTATTCACTCATCCGACTGAATAATTTTGTTTGTTTGCAATACTTACGTGTAAGATTAAGGAATTCTAGTCCAAGAATGGAATTCTAGTCGACGATACTGTGAGTATATTTAATATATATTAAGAGTTCAAATCCACAATTCGGAAAAGTATAAGTTCGCACCGAAAGTCCGAAAACTAAGTGAGAATGTCGTAACTAATACGTACTATAGATAAAGTATTCACTCATTTGGCTGTATAATTTTTGTTGTTTGTAATACTTAAGTGTAAGACACGAAGATTAAAAACTTCTAGTGCAAGATATTGTGAGTATATATTGTATATGTTACAGATTCAAATACTTGTGCCGAATATTATATTTGTCTATCATTCTTTATTATAATGTTATCCGATTGTATTAAATACAATCGGAAATCGAAAATAAAAGAACTAAATGATTGTGTGCATACATTATTGGGGGGGGGGGGGGGGGGGTGCTAATGGCGATGTCCCGCATTGCTCTCGTTCAAATCTGGTAGCCTTACTCTTACGCGACCGTTTTTTCTAAACATTTTTTTTTCTTCTCACAAATATAATTTTCTGTAATATAATCTTGCAAAATATAAATTGCCAATTTTCTGAAAATACTTAAAAAAAAAATTATTCAACCACCAGAACAAAATGTGCATTTACGTATTCCCATGTCATTTTATCGCGCCGTAATCTCCGATCCACCGACCAGACCACCCCGTACAACAAATCGACGAAATTCAATACCCCCATATTTTCATCCAAATATTGAACACCGAATTATAACAATGGCCGAAAATAATAATACATTCACGTTTAGAGATGCATTTAAAGTCATCCCCATATACGACGGAAAAAACATTAAAATAGAAGATTATGCCTAAACACTTAAACGCGTAAACGAATGCCTTTCAGATGGCGAACGATCAAAATTATTAAAAATGATCCCACTCAAACTGAATGGTATTGCACATTTAGTCGTTGACGCAAACCATTCAAATTCTCTCGAATCACTTTTGAAAATATTGAAAAAAGCATTTAGTAAAAATAAAGACTTAGCTGATTTAGAAAATGAAATCGAATCATCCCCACAAAATTAAGACGAAACCGTCATCGAATAAGCAGCGAGAACGCGCGACATACTTAATAATATCATTAATAAATTATCAGATGTATACAATACAGCCGCACAGAGACCATTTTTAGACACACGAATTGACGATGTAACGGCAAGAGCAAAAAGAGCGTCCGTTAGAGGACTAATACCTGCAATAGGGTCCCATTTGATTCTCCATAACGCGGAGACATTTGATAGCATTATAGATCGAGCCCAAATAATAGAATATGAAATCGAAAATGATAGGGAGGATAGAAAGATATTTAAGAGAGAAAAAGTTGGAAGCCAATGTAGGGAAAACTAAAGTAATGAGATTCAGGAAACGAGGTGGGAGAAAGAAAAAAACGGAATGGAAATGGGGGGGGGGAGGCAAAGATTCGAAGAGGCGAAAGAATTCAAATATCTAGGATATGTGTTTAGAGAAGTAACGGAGGACAGGAAGCGCAGATAAGGGACAGGGTAAAAACGGCAGGGGTAGTGATAAAGCAGGTATGGGGAATAGGGAAAAGAAAATTCGAAAAAGACTGGGGAAGGAAAATTTGGCTGTTCGATACGCTAGTACAGCTAGGACAGTCGTGGGATGTGAAGCAGAAATATGGGGGTGGGAAGAAAGGAAAGAGATAGACAGAATGCAGGAAAGGTACGTAAGATGGACAATGGGAATTGACTGGTGAACACCAGGGTATATGGTAAGGGAAGAAGCAAAGAGGGAGAAGATAAAGACAAGGGCAGGAAGAAGGGCTTGGAAATATGAGGCAAAACTAACAGAAGGAAAAGGGAGCGAGTTGGCGAGGTTATGTCTAGGGGAGATAAAAAAGAGAGAAGGAAGAAAAGAAGAAGTATCAGAGTGGGAAAGGGGGAGGAAGCAGCTAAAACAGCAGGGCGAAAGAGAAACGGAAGAAGAAAGGCAAGAAGAATATGAGAAGGTGGAAAAGAAAGAAAAAGAAAAACAGGGACGAGAAAGATGGGAGAAAATCAAAGAATCGAAATATAATAGGTACATGGTATAGAGAAATAGTAACAGAGGCGGTATCGAGATATCTAAGGGCGGGATGGACGGAGGAAAGATATAGAAGAATAGCGAGACACAGATTAGGGAATGAAATGAGAGGAGGAAGATATTGGGGGACAGAGGAGGAAAAAGCATGTAGGGTGTGCGGAGAGGAGAAAGAAACATGGGAACATGTACTGGACAGATGTGGAAGAGAAGCAGATGAACAGAGAGGAGTAGGAGGGAGAATAAGGGAGATACTAGATGAGGGAGGTGGAGGGGAAAAATGGATGAAGGAAATGGAAGGGAAAAGGAAAGAAAGGGAAGAGGAAAGAGAAAACAAATAGAAAAAGAAGAGGAAACAAATATAGAAAAAGATAGCACATACGTTATCACAGAAACAGAAGCAACGGAGGAGGAACTCACAAAAAATATAAGGACCAGGAAACGTACAAGGAATAATACGGCAAAGGAATCGAATACGACAAACAAGCGCAAACGGCTAAGGACACGAGATGAAACTACAACGGAAAAATACACACCTAGAAAAAACCAAGAAGGAGAAAACGAAGGAAACAAAGGCAAAGAAAAAGTCAATGAATTAAATAAAAGGAATCAACGATTTGCAGATATTAATCCCAACAAAACTGGAGAAAATAAAAAGAAAGCGCAAATAAGCACAGAGGCCAACGAGCCCAGCAAACAGACGCAAATCAAACATATCCACAAAAACGGGAAATACAACGCAAATTGGGAAACCAAATAGACGAACAGGCAACGCTCAAGGACTACAGCAAGGGACTCAGAATCAGCGACGCACATCGGAGAAGCGACCGCTGACAACGAAACGTATACATCAGTCACGGAACCAAATTTCCTATCACCAACAAATCCAACAGAAACACAAGATGTTCAACGAAATGCGCAACCGCAAGTGCAGCCGAACATCGGATCACCATCACCACCACGAACGTCCACAAAGAAGTCAAAAAGTACCACCAATATAGGCCCATATTCGCCGGAAATGACACCCGAATATTTCGATTCGTTAGCAAAGTCACCTGAAAATAACAACGACGAAGCAAATCCATCTTATCAAAGAAACATGGGAAAAACATGAACCTTCCAGTAGAAGTACCACGGTTGCACAACACACAAGCAACAATCGAGCCAACATTTCGATCTCCACCCGGAAATGTTGAACGAATCACCAGACAAGCTACTCCACAGCGAGAATCAACAAACAATCCATCAAACCCATCATCAGGCGAAAACCCTCCAAGTGAAGACAATATAACGGAAGCAGATAGTGATACACCGTTCGCACCATCGCAGTATCACAGGAAAAACAGCCTCTATGAAGTTAGCCCCCCATTTTTCGATTTTGCAAATTTTTGTTGTTGTTCCAGATTGTTCTACATTTGTTCTAAATTGTTCCAGAATTTTAAGTCGATAAACAAATAAACATGGCGGAAAATTAAAAAAAAACGATTTTTTGAGCAGCCCCCCATTTTTCAAAAAGGCAAATTTTTTTTGTTGTTCCGAGTTGTTCTAGTTGTTCTGAACATTGTTCCAAAATATTAAAACCCTCCGAAAAAAATTAAACGAGATATAGCAAAAACCGTTTTTTTTAGCAGCCCCCCATTTTTCAAAAAATGAATTTTTGTTGTTGTTCTGGTTTGTTCTAGTTGTTCTTAACATTGTTCCAAAGTATTAGAACCCTACGAAAAAAATTTAAAGAGATATAGCGAAAAAAAGAAATCACGCGCGTAATTTGTTTAAATTCGCATTTTTGCGTGTTTTGACCGATAACGATGAGCCAGAGCTCCCAAAATATGGAACAATGTTAAGTAGACATAGAACAACATGGAACAACTCTCAGTTTATCCGGAACAAACGTAAAAAGGGCACTTTACTCTAGAAGGTACGAAATTTTGTTTGCTTGTTTCGGCCGATAACGGTGAGCCAGGGCCACCAAAATATGGAACAATATTATTCAGATATAGAACAACCCAGAACAACTCGGAATTTGCTCAGAACAAAGTACAAAGGGCACTTTACTCTTGAAGGTACGAATTTTGTTTTGCTTGTTTCGGCCGATAACGTTGAGCCAGAGCTACCAAAATATGGAACAATGTTAAGTAGACATAGAACAACCTGGAACAACTCTCAGTTTATCCGGAACAAACGTACAAAGGGCACTTTACTCTTGAAGGTACGAAATTTTGTTTGCTTGTTTCGGCCGATAACGATGAGCCAGGGCCACCAAAATATGGAACAATATTACTCAGATACAGAACAACTCAGAACAACTCGGAATTTGCCCAGAACAAAGTACAAAGGGCACTTTACTCTTGTAGGTACGAAATTTTGTTTGCTTGTTTCGACCGATAACGTTGAGCCAGAGCTACCAAAATATGGAACAATGTTAAGTAGACATAGAACAACCTGGAACAACTATCAGTTTATCCAGAACAAACGTACAAAGGGCACTTTACTCTTGTAGGTACGAAATTTTGTTTGCTTGTTTCGACCGATAACGATGAGCCAGAGCTACCAAAATATGGAACAATGTTAAGTAGACATAGAACAACCTGGAACAACTCTCAGTTTATCCGGAACAAACGTACAAAGGGCACTTTACTCTTGTAGGTACGAAATTTTGTTTGCTTGTTTCGACCGATAACGATGAGCCAGAGCTACCAAAATATGGAACAATGTTAAGTAGGCATAGACCAACCTGGAACAACTCTCAGTTTATCCGGAACAAACGTACAAAGGGCACTTTACTCTTGTAGGTCCGAAATTTTGTTTGCTTGTTTCGACCGATAACGTTGAGCCAGAGCTACCAAAATATGGAACAATGTTAAGTAGACATAGAACAACCTGGAACAACTCTCAGTTTATCCGGAACAAACATACAAAGGGCACTTTACTCTTGTAGGTCCGAAATTTTGTTTGCGTGTTTCGACCGATAACGTTGAGCCAGAGCTACCAAAATATGGAACAATGTTAAGTAGGCATAGAACAACCTGGCACAACTCTCAGTTTATCCGGAACAAACGTACAAAGGGCACTTTACTCTTGAAGGTACGAAATTTTGTTTGCTTGTTTCGGCCGATAACGGTGAGCCAGGGCCACCAAAATATGGAACAATGTTAAGAAGACATAGAACAACCTGAAACAACTCTCAGTTTATCCGGAACAAACGTACAAAGGGCACTTTACTCTTGTAGGTCCGAAATTTTGTTTGCGTGTTTCGACCGATAACGTTGAGCCAGATCTACCAAAATATGGAACAATGTTAAGTAGGCATAGAACAACCTGGAACAACTCTCAGTTTATCCGGAACAAACGTACAAAGGGCACTTTACTCTTGAAGGTACGAAATTTTGTTTGCTTGTTTCGGCCGATAACGGTGAGCCAGGGCCACCAAAATATGGAACAATGTTAAGAAGACATAGAACAACCTGGAGCAACTCTCAGTTTATCCGGAACAAACGTACAAAGGGCACTTTGCTCTTGTAGGTCCGAAATTTTGTTTGCTTGTTTCGACCGATAACGTTGAGCCAGAGCTACCAAAATATGGAACAATGTTAAGTAGACATAGAACAACCTGGAACAACTCTCAGTTTATCCGGAACAAACATACAAAGGGCACTTTACTCTTGTAGGTCCAAAATTTTGTTTGCGTGTTTCGACCGATAACGTTGAGCCAGAGCTACCAAAATATGGAACAATGTTAAGTAGGCATAGAACAACCTGGCACAACTCTCAGTTTATCCGGAACAAACGTACAAAGGGCACTTTACTCTTGAAGGTACGAAATTTTGTTTGCTTGTTTCGGCCGATAACGGTGAGCCAGGGCCACCAAAATATGGAACAATGTTAAGAAGACATAGAACAACCTGAAACAACTCTCAGTTTATCCGGAACAAACGTACAAAGGGCACTTTACTCTTGAAGGTACGAAATTTTGTTTGCTTGTTTCGGCCGATAACGGTGAGCCAGGGCCACCAAAATATGGAACAATGTTAAGAAGACATAGAACAACCTGGAGCAACTCTCAGTTTATCCGGAACAAACGTACAAAGGGCACTTTACTCTTGTAGGTCCGAAATTTTGTTTGCTTGTTTCGACCGATAACGTTGAGCCAGAGCTACCAAAATATGGAACAATGTTAAGTAGACATAGAACAACCTGGAACAACTCTCAGTTTATCCGGAACAAACATACAAAGGGCACTTTACTCTTGTAGGTCCGAAATTTTGTTTGCGTGTTTCGACCGATAACGTTGAGCCAGAGCTACCAAAATATGGAACAATGTTAAGTAGGCATAGAACAACCTGGAACAACTCTCAGTTTATCCGGAACGAACGTACAAAGGGCACTTTACTCTTGAACGTACGAAATTTTGTTTGCTTGTTTCGGCCGATAACGGTGAGCCAGGGCCACCAAAATATGGAACAATGTTAAGAAGACATAGAACAACCTGGAACAACTCTCAGTTTATCCGGAACAAACGTACAAAGGGCACTTTACTCTTGTAGGTCCGAAATTTTGTTTGCGTGTTTCGACCGATAACGTTGAGCCAGAGCTACCAAAATATGGAATAATGTTAAGTAGGCATAGAACAACCTGGAACAACTCTCAGTTTATCCGGAACAAACATACAAAGGGCACTTTACTCTTGAAGGTACGAAATTTTGTTTGCTTGTTTCGGCCGATAACGGTGAGCCAGGGCCACCAAAATATGGAACAATGTTAAGAAGATATAGAACAACCTGGAACAACTCTCAGTTTATCCGGAACAAACGTACAAAGGGCACTTTCCTCTTGTAGGTACGAAATTTTGTTTGCTTGTTTCGACCGATAACGTTGAGCCAGAGCTACCAAAATATGGAACAATGTTAAGTAGACATAGAACAACCTGGAACAACTCTCAGTTTATCCGGAACAAACGTACAAAGGGCACTTTACTCTTGTAGGTCCGAAATTTTGTTTGCTTGTTTCGACCGATAACGTTGAGCCAGAGCCACCAAAGTATGGAACAATGTTAAGTAGAGATAGAACTACCCATACCCGACATATTAAAACCCTAAAAAAAAAATTAAAAAAGATATAGCAAAAACCGTTTTTTGAGCAGCCCCCCATTTTTCAAAAAATGCATTTTTTTGTTGTTCTGGGTTGTTCTAGTTGTTCTTAACATTGTTCCAAAGTATTAGAACCCTCCGAAAAACATTTAAAGAGATATAGCGGAAAAAAGAAATCAAGCGCGTAATTAGTTTAAATTCGCATTTTTGCGTGTTTTGGCCGTTAACGGTGAGCCAGAGCTACCAAAATATGGAACAATGTTAAGTAGGCATAGAACAACCTGGAACAACTCTCAGTTTATCCGGAACAAACGTACAAAGGGCACTTTACTCTTGTAGGTACGAAATTTTGTTTGCTTGTTTCGACCGATAACGATGAGCCAGAGCTACCAAAATATGGAACAATGTTAAGTAGGCATAGAACAACCTGGAACAACTCTCAGTTTATCCGGAACAAACGTACAAAGGGCACTTTACTCTTGAAGGTACAACATTTTGTTTGCTTGTTTCGGCCGATAACGGTGAGCCAGGGCCACCAAAATATGGAACAATATTATTCAGATATAGAACAACCCAGAACAACTCGGAATTTGCCCAGAACAAAGTACAAAGGGCACTTTACTCTTGAAGGTACGAATTTTGTTTTGCTTGTTTCGGCCGATAACGTTGAGCCAGAGCTACCAAAATATGGAACAATGTTAAGTAGGCATAGAACAACCTGGAACGACTCTCAGTTTATCCGGAACAAACGTACAAAGGGCACTTTACTCTTGAACGTACGAAATTTTGTTTGCTTGTTTCGGCCGATAACGGTGAGCCAGGGCCACCAAAATATGGAACAATGTTAAGAAGACATAGAACAACCTGGAACAACTCTCAGTTTATCCGGAACAAACGTACAAAGGGCACTTTACTCTTGTAGGTCCGAAATTTTGTTTGCTTGTTTCGACCGATAACGTTGAGCCAGAGCTACCAAAATATGGAACAATGTTAAGTAGACATAGAACAACCTGGAACAACTCTCAGTTTATCCGGAACAAATGTACAAAGGGCACTTTACTCTTGTAGGTCCGAAATTTTGTTTACGTGTTTCGACCGATAACGTTGAGCCAGAGCTACCAAAATATGGAACAATGTTAAGTAGACATAGAACAACCTGGAACAACTCTCAGTTTATCCGGAACAAACGTACAAAGGGCACTTTACTCTTGAAGGTACGAAATTTTGTTTGCTTGTTTCGGCCGATAACGATGAGCCAGGGCAACCAAAATATGGAACAATATTATTCAGATATAGAACAACCCAGAACAACTCGGAATTTGCCCAGAACAAAGTACAAAGGGCACTTTACTCTTGAAGGTACGATTTTTTTTTTGCTTGTTTCGACCGATAACGTTGAGCCAGAGCTACCAAAATATGGAACAATGTTAAGTAGACATAGAACAACCTGGAACAACTCTCAGTTTATCCGGAACAAACGTACAAAGGGCACTTTACTCTTGAAGGTACGAAATTTTGTTTGCTTGTTTCGGCCGATAACGGTGAGCCATAGCCACCAAAGTATGGAACAATGTTAAGTAGACATAGAACTACCCATACCCGACATATTAAAACCCTAAAAAAAATTTAAAAAGATATAGCAAAAACCGTTTTTTGAGCAGCCCCCCATTTTTCAAAAAATGATTTTTTTGTTGTTGTTCTGGGTTGTTCTAGTTGTTCTTAACATTGTTCCAAAGTATTAGAACCCTCCGAAAAAAATTTAAATAGATATAGCGAAAAAAAGAAATCAAGCGCGTAATTTGTTTAAATTCGCATTTTTGCGTGTTTTGACCGATAACGACGAGCCAGAGCTACCAAAATATGGAACAATGTTAAGTAGGCATAGAACAACCTGGAACAACTCTCAGTTTATCCGGAACAAACGTACAAAGGGCAGTTTACTCTTGAAGGTACGAAATTTTGTTTGCTTGTTTCGGCCGATAACGGTGAGCCAGGGCTACCAAAATATGGAACAATATTATTCAGATATAGAACAACTCAGAACAACTCGAAACTTGCCCAGAACGAAGTACAAAGGGCACTTTACTCTTGAAGGTACGAATTTTTTTTTGTGATTGTTTCGACCGATAACGATGAGCCATAGCCACCAAAATATGGAACAATGTTAAGTAGGCATAGAACAACCTGGAACAACTCTCAGTTTATCCGGAACAAACGTACAAAGGGCACTTTACTCTTGTAGGTACCAACTTTTGTAAGAGTACAGTGCCCTTTGTACTTTGTTCTGGGCAAATTCCGAGTTGTTCTGAGTTGTTCTATATCTGAATAATATTGTTCCATATTTTGGTGGCCCTGGCTCATCGTTATCGGCCGAAACAAGCAAACAAAATTTCGTACCTTCAAGAGTAAAGTGCCCTTTGTACGTTTGTTCCGGATAAACTGAGAGTTGTTTCAGGTTTTTCTATGGGTACTTAACATTTTTCCATATTTTGGTAGCTCTGGCTCATCGTTATCGGTCGAAACAAACAAACAAAATTTCGTACCTTCAAGAGTAAAGTGCCCTTTGTACGTTTGTTCCGGATAAACTGAGAGTTGTTCCAGGTTGTTCTATGGCTACTTAACATTGTTCCATATTTTGGTGGCCCTGGCTCATCGTTATCGGCCGAAACAAGCAAAAAAAAATTCGTACCTTCAAGAGTAAAGTGCCGTTTGTACTTTGTTCTGGGCAAATTCCGAGTTGTTCTGGGTTGTTCTATATCTGAATAATATTGTTCCATATTTTGGTGGCCGTGGCTCATCGTTATCGGCCGAAACAAGCAAACAAAATTTCGTACCTTCAAGAGTAAAGTGCCCTTTGTACGTTTGTTCCGGATAAGCTGAGAGTTGTTCCAGGTTGTTCTATGCCTACTTAATATTGTTCTATATTTTGGTGGCCCTGGCTCATCGTTATCGGACGAAACAAGCAAATAAAATTTCGTACCTTCAAGAGTAAAGTGCCCTTTGTACGTTTGTTCCGGATAAACTGAGAGTTGTTCCAGGTTGTTCTATGCCTACTTAACATTGTTCCATATTTTGGTGGCTATGGCTCATCGTTATCGGTCAAAACACGCAAAAATACGAATTTAAACAAATTACGCGCGCGATTTCTTTGTTTCGCTATATCCCTTTAAATTTTTTTCGTAGGGTTCTAATACTTTGGAACAATGTTGAAAACAACTAGAACAACCCAGAACAACAAAAAAAATTCATTTTTTGAAAAATGGGGGGCTGCTAAAAAAACTGTTTTTGCTATATCTCGTTTAATTTTTTTCGGAGGGTTTTAATATTTTGGAACAATGTTCAGAACAACTAGAACAACTTGGAACAACAACAAAAATTTGACTTTTTGACAAATGGGGGGCTGCTAAAAAAATCGGTTTTTTAAAATTTTCCGCCATGTTTATTTGTTTATCGACTTAAAATTCTGGAACAATTTAGAACAAATGTAGAACAATCTGGAACAACAAAAAAAATTTGCAAAATCGAAAAATGGGGGGCTAACTTCATAGAGGCGGAAAAACATGACAAACAAGGAATCTCGCCCCGCAACAAGGAGCGCAGAAATAACGGAAGATATGACAAACGTAAACAGAGTCATCACCACACAAGAGAATATCCTAGCACAAAAAGATAATATCGCATACTTCCTATCAACAGACTGTGCAATAAACACCATGATTCCAGAAATTTTACAGGAGAAAGGCAAAATCAACCAACAATCACTTCTCGACTGTAATCCCAAAGTTGGCGACATTCTAATTACTCGCCGAGGAATCATCTGCTATTTCACAATAATCAGCAAATGAAAAACGACAGATTCACTAACCATCATGGAAGTAGGAAACTGCTTGGAAACACTACTCGAGGTATTCAATAAATTACAGCTAAAAACTTGCACAATCTCCAAGAACCCAAAAATCTTAAATCCGTTCATTTGCACAAACATAAAATCATTCGTACGAGCAAAGTCAGCGAACTCGCAGACAACCATTACACTTTGCCATGGTTTATTATCAATACCACTGCAGCGAAACAGGAACGACATCATCCAGGAGTTTCACAATTAAGCGATTGGCGGACATAATGGAATATCAAAAACATATAATCGTATCTTGTCACGATACTACTGGAAAGGCCTATAAAACGACATTCGAGAATTCATCAAATACTGTTTCGATTGCCAAAAGAACAAACTGGTACTAGTGAAAGATAAGGCACCCATGATCATTACCGACTCTCCAGCAGAACCGTTCGACTCATCACAGCTCTAATAACAACATTTGGTGCTCCTCGAGCAATACTATCCGATCAGGGAAGAAATTTTATGTCTGACACATTCAAACAATTCGCCGAACTCTTTCAAATTCGACAGTACAAAACAACAGCATACCATCCTCAATCAAATGGTGCAATAGAACGCTATCATCACAGCCCTGCTGAATTCCTAAAACATTTCATTGACGGCAACCGCGATTGGGATGAACTCCTTATACTAGCAACATTCTCCCATAACACAAGCATACACGAAAGCAGCGGATTCACACCATACGAACTTGTCTTCGGAAGAACTGCCCGCACACCTTTCGAATTTCCACCTCCAGAAACAACAATAACATACGACGATTATATGACAGATCTCACGAACAACCTGAAAAAGACACGACAAGCAGCAAGGGAAAAACAAATCAAATTTAAAGAACAAACAAAGCGATATTACGATAAAAGAGTAACAGAAACAAAATTCGAAAAAGGACAACTAGTACTCCTCATAAAGGAACCAAGAAAAGGAAAAGTTGACCCCCATTATGTTGGACCATTTAAAATTTTAGAAATATTAGATAAACATAATGTTAAGCTAGAAATCAAAGACGACAAAACAAAAATAGTACACATAGACAAAATAAAAATGGCACATGTTACAGGTGTCACGCACACGCCTCAAGCGGCAACCCCTTAATAAAAATTACACAACTCGCGCAAAATCCCGGACTATACTCTGAACACCACGGCATACTACGCTCATATCATACAACATGGACCCTCATCACCGGCGTCAACACGAATAGACTCACAACACGACGAGAGCAACTTTCCCGCAACTTATTCGCAATTCAAAGATATTGCGACATGATCAACCCACACTGCTTAATCAGTGCGCAACTACAGATAATAGAATCTCGATTGAAAACAATCCACAAAACAGAAACAATTTTACAAGAACTCATACCATATACTAGAAACGATAGCAATAGCCATAGAGACAAAAGAGGACTCTTAAATTTCGCAGGAAAAATACAAAAACATTATATGAAACTTTAGACTCAGAAGATGGCGAAAAAATCTACAATGAACTTAATACGCTGCCAAACAATTCACTAGAATTAGCAGAAATTGTTAAAAATCAAACACATATCTTGAAATCAAAATTTGATCTCGACCATAAACACATAAAAACATCGCAAAAATGGTAGCAAACAACATGGAACAAATCAACCATGTAATAATAATTTTTAAAAACGAAACAGATCTTCTTAAATATAATCAAGTAGCCATAAAATATGTCACCCAAACAGACGAAGATCTAATAGAATTAGAACTCGATACAGATACACTTATGAACGCAATTCTATTTGCAAGAACCGGTCAAATTCACCCTCAAATACTTACCACGAGACAAATTCTATTAAGCGCACAAACAATACAAAAAACAATATCAAACACCGAATTCCCTGTACCATTAGGCATTAAGTACAGGCCGAACCTCATTGCTATATCAGATGTCACAATATTTTACGCACAAGGACGACTAATTTATATATGCAAAGTTCCACCGCCGTATAAACTATACCGCCACTTTTCAACCCCCATTCGTCAAAAAAAAATAACCAATAACTCACGTTTTGCCTTCATCAAACCGGCTTTTAGTTACACAGCAATCTCAGAAAACTATAAAAAGCATTTTAATGTAGAAACTTTAGCAAATTGTATAATCACGATGTCGTACTATGTGTGCGATCAGGTCAACCCAGTCCATCAGATAGACGAAAATACTCAATGCGAAACTCAACTCTAATCAAATCCACAATGCAGAAATTTAGAAATGTGCGACATTCGACTGAAAATACTTCATCAGACCTATTGGGCCAGAATTCCAGATACAAACGCATGGCTTTTCACAGCACCAACACCAGAAAACCTCTACGCCAATTGCGATAACCATCAGTCATCTATTTTCACAATAGAAAACACCGGCATCTTAAATATCATTCCGCCATGCCAAGCGAAAACCCGTACAACTCAATTAACACCTTCTATCGACATAACATCCATAACCCAAACAAATTTTTCCCCTACCCTAGTACTCAACATGACAAAAATAATAGAAAATTCCATCCGGAACGACGAACACTTACTAAAAATCACCGCAATCCTCCTAGAAACAGAGAAATTCATATACTCCCTAGAATCAGACTCAATAAATAACGATTTAGCAAAACATGAGATAGCATTGAAAACAGTCATGGCCAAAGTCAAAGAATTCACCAAATTATAATACATGAACAATCAACTAAAATCAGTAGAATCAATATTCAAATATTCATCAATATCCATCATATCAGTTCTTACAATAACAGGAATTCGCTGGAAGTTTTCTTTATTTGGAAAAATCTCGAGAATACTCAAAGTAATTTTCTGCATAAAAAACCAAACGAAAACACGGGAAAACGTAAATTATATCGAGCCAACAACGAATAACGAAAATAATAATCATCCTACTCCAAGAAATCGCAGCGAAAACATAACAATTATAGCAACCACACCCCTAGAAATGAAAAGCACACAAGTTCGAACTACATCATATTATAATCAAGATACACGACTATGAGTTCCACCTGGACGAGCCTCATACGTACTAACCGCTCACATACCTAACAGCATACATATATCTGCACCCGCACCAATTACCGACAACGGTATTTTCCATTACCTCTAGCAACTAAAAATCATTGTTAACCATGGACGCACTGAACGGATGCCCGTTATGCCAAGGAGCAATCTCAAAGAACAGCACGAGCAAGCACATGATGGACCGCCTAGAGAACCTGGCGAGGGTAGCAGCAAGAACAAAAAACAGCATATGCATTGCCCTCTCTGCCACGGTGCCCCCCCCCCCCCCCACACGCTTAATTGCACATGTAATGGTTTGTTCCGCGTACGTAATGAAGCAGCAAAAAGACAAATACAAAACAACAACAACAACACAACAATGACAACGACAACAACGACACACACGAACAAACCCGATTCAGAACCAATCATGCACGCAACAACAAGTACCCTAGACACAACCAACACCAATACAAACTATGAAACACCATCACGAAAACGAAAAAGGCGACGACCCGACACTACCAAGACTTAACGGAACGATTGACCTCCCAGACAAAAAGAAACCGAAACACGAACCGATAATATGGGACCTCCGAGAGACAGACAGCGACGACGACTCCGACAATAACTCGATGACATCGAAAGCATCGACAATGACGTTACCATTGATGAGCATACCACAGATGACAACCGAAACGTTACAAGACGCATATGAGGCAATAGGAAAATAATTATTTAAAAGACTCCGACTGCAATAAACACAACAACCTAACGACAAACCCAGAAACACAACGCACACTAATCATACACACATACACATGCCTTTATTGCTAACCACACATACTTATTGTTAATCATACATACTTAATCACATATATACTGTAACGCATTTTTTTCGTTACAACGGAGCAGTGCAGCCGCACGTGGTCGGATTTACGACCCTGGGCGCCGATGGATTGAACACCCACGCTGCCGCGTATATTATCTACTCTCGACTACGTAAATTTCTTTCAGCTTCCTCGACGGTGCATCGCGCGCCGCGGTCCGCGTATAACGGCGCATCAATTAGGGGGGTCCGGGGCGCAAGGCGAGGGACGCGGTGCTGATATTTCGTGTGCCTGGTAGCAATCATCGTGAGCCAACCGCCGTGGCAAGGGATGCCTGTCCGGCGAGGTGAGCTTCCCCCGTCCCCGTCGACCGTTCCGGGTTCCAGGAGGAAGGCGCGCGGTGAGGGGGGAACGACAAAGAGTTCGGGAGCACTTAGCACCGTAGCGAGCCATGCACGACTCTCGTCGAATCCGCCCCTCCTTTGACTCGTGTCACTTGATGGCCAGCGAGGGACAGGAGGCGCAGGGGGACCGGAGAGGAACATCGAACATCGGAGAAGAAGCGACAATGTTGCCGATTTAGCATAAATCGCGAGAAGACGGCGATATGGAGAGAGTAGGGGGAGAGCGCGTAGGACCGCTCACGCCGACAGCAGGAAGGATAGACAGGGTACCACGGACTACGAACGAGAACAGAAGAGTTTTACTGTAACCGTACTACGAGGAAATACATGTGAGTCCAGCCTAGTGCGACTATTAATTAAAAGAGAGAGAGTAGTCGAAGTCCGTCGCAGGGGTGTGGGCCATCAAGGATGGGTTATTGCGGTCGCCCCGCGTTCGGTCAATTTATAATTGCGATAGCCTCGCGCTTTCCCGGCTATTAGGCCGGGTCACTAATCACGTATGAGAACTGCCCGGACCTCGTCGACTCTCTCCTGTAGTTTCGGATTCCTTGGTCGAATTAATGCGAAGTAATGTCGTGTGAAAATTTTATAAATGTATTTGTGAGCCGATGCCACGCGATGTACGCGGCGAGTCGTACACGCCGGGCAGCCGGTATCAGGGACTACGGGCCGCCGTCCTCTACGGAGGTCACCGTGATGTTTACATTATTGCCTTGAATCTTCGCGTTCGTTTTCATGTCGTTTTGTCGAGCGTGTAATATTCTGGAAAATGTAGTTATTCTCTTTCTTTTGCCGCGTCGTTTTACGTGTAAATTTTGTTCAATTATTTTTAGGTCCATTAATTATTTTATGTTTGATTACTTAATTTCTGTTTTATTAATTAATTCGCTGTCGAGCCGGAATTCGAGCGTAGGTTAGTCCGGCTCGTACATCGGGTACATATCGGTTACATTTCGCCATTCGCGACTACCCTTACGGGGCTCGACGTTACGTTTCGTTAAGTTATTTTATGTTGATTAATGAATTTCTGTTGTATTAGTTAATTCGCTGTCGAGTCGGAATTCGAGTGTAGGTTAGTCCGGCTCGTACATCGGCTACATATCGGCTACATTTTGTTGTCAGCGACTACCCTTAAGGGATTCCGCGTTATGTTTCAGGAATTGCGTTCGTTTGCGTTATTTAATTCGCGGCCGAGCCGGCATTAGGGTGTAGCTTAGCCCAGCTCGCGTACCGGCTACATAATTGTAAAAGCGTTACCGGCGCCGGTCCTCCCGGGGCCTTACCGCGCACTCAGCCTGAGTTTTGCGCAATCCGTGTTATACAAACTTGTAATCCCGATTTGAAATAAAAGAAGGTAACGTCCATCGATTTGTAAACATTGAGATACGCTAATTTGTTCAACCGTCCCGATCTTCCACGTTCCCCTCCTCTGCCTTACCGACCGGTCGTCGGACTGGGCTAGCCTCATATCGATCCTGAAACCCTTCGTATTCGTGACCGGTGAAGGAGCGGGGACGCGTGCGTAGCCGCCGAGTCTACCACGCCGCACTCCGCGAGCGTGGTAGACGGGAACTTGACCGCTACACTACGCTGACTCGGTTGAAATAGGACTAATATTAGGGGTTCAGTAGAATCACATAAAATTTCAAAATCAATTTTCTCGAGAACTAGGGCGCATTAGGATAAAAGCCGATACCCGAGTACTCGGGGGAGATCCCTCTACAACACACTCGAGGCACATCGAAATCCGTTTTTAACAGGTCTGATAGTCCCCTTGTCAGTCTATCGTCGATAATTACCCCTCGATATTTTATGCTTCCTACCCGTTCTCTCAGTGACCCATCCCTACCTCTTATTACAATTTCCGCTCTTAGATCTTTCCTTATACTCCTCACCACCATATATTTTGTCTTTTCCATATTTAATTTTAGACTATTCTTCTCCATCCATTCCTCGGCTGCCTTAAGTATCGAATTCAACTTTCTTTCTATTTCTTCACAGCTCGTTCCCGTAATATATAATATCGTGTCATCTGCAAACGTTTTGACACTCCCTTCTGGACACTACTAACTATGTCGTTAATGTATACGTTGAATAATAAGGGTGTCGATACAGAGCCCTGCGGCACTCCTTGATTATTTTCTATAACGGCGGATACTATGTCTCCACAGCGGAGTTGTTGTTTTCAACTACTAAGGTATGATTGAAACCATTTCAGGGCAGTTCCTCTGACACCATAAAACTCTAATTTTTGGACTAGCCTTTCTCTGTTTACCGTCTCGAATGTTCGTTTAAGGTCCATGAATACTACTCCTACCATCTCGCCTCGCTGATTATTAGCTTCCATTCGTCTATAATTATTTGGAGCGCGGTTTCAAATGAGTGTCGTTTCCTGAACCCTGACTGATGTTCCGTGATTATCTCATTCCTCTCTAAGAAGTTTTCAATTTGGTATTTTACTACTAGTTTCAACACTTTTTCGTAGGTTGGGAGTATATTAATCAGTCTATATTCACTAGCCTCAGTCGGTTTTCTAACTTTTGGTATGGGTATAATCGTGGACGTCTTCCATGCATCCGGAAAGATGCCCGTCCTCAACGATTCATTGAGTATGCTCATAAACTCGTCTTTTATCACACATAATATTGCTTGTAAAAACTCAGTGGGGATTTCTTCTTCCGTTCCATTTTTTTTCTTCAAGTTCAGAATTATTCTCTCTAGATACCTTGTCCCAACCATTTCGAAACTTTCTATTACATTATTCCTTCCTAGGACATCAGTGCGATTTTCTGCTTGCTTACTGCCTCCTTTTCCTATAGACGCCACTATTTTATTAAACTTTCTATATAGAACATATTAAACTTATCAGCCATATTATAGTTATTGACGGTATTATTATTTATTTCGAAATCCATATCATCGTCAATAATTTTTCGCTCCATTGATTCACCTCTAATTATGCCTTGCAGCGTTTTCCACATTGTCGTTGGATCATTCTTGTTCGAATCAATCATTGCCTCACTAAATTCTTTCTTTTTCCTATTAATGAGTTTAATTACCTCATTTCTTTCACATTTATACCCTACCCAATCCTGTTCCCTTACCGTACATACATTTTTTCGGTATGCGCTATCCCTTCCTGCCATTGCAATTTCGATTTCCTTCGTGAACCATTTTTTTCCATACCATGTGTTTGGGATTTTTAATATTTTTTGTGCGCTGTTTCATGTAATGCGTCAACTATGTTGCTAATCAGCCTTTCTGCTCTCTCATTTACCATGAGACCCTGTTCGTGTACTCTGATTTTTCTTTCAATTAGGTTGAGGAACACATTGATATCAAACGTTCTATAATCTCTTCCCTTGATAGTTCGTTGTTTGTCGGTTATTTTCCTAGCTTCCATCTTAATCTCTATCCATGCGTGGTCCATTACTTCAGGTTCATCCCGTACTTCAACTGTAACCTCATTATTAGCGAAAACTAGGTCAATAATCGTTTGGCTCTCTTTCGTAATTCTTGTTGGCTTGTTTTCTAACTGCTTCATCCCTAGGCTTAGCATTGATGTTCGTACCTTTCTAGCATAGAGCGACTCCAACATCATATCTATGTTGAAGTCGCCTACCAATAAACATTCACCTCTTACTATCACCCATTCAACTATGTCCTCCAAAAACCTTATAAATCCTCCATCCGACGCACTCGGCGAATAATATACTACAATTATAACTGCTTTGAGAATCTTATCCTTTACATCTATCGCTATACATCAATAGTTCATTATTCATTTTTGTATACAGATTACTTTGAATCTGATATCGTTTCTCACGTATAGCACAACCCCTCCGCTATTCCGATTTTCGGCGTCGCATCTGATTATATTATATCCTGGTATGTTCACTTCATAATCCTCGATGTCTTCCGATATTCTTTTTCCGACAGTATTGCAAAAGCAGGCTTCCTTCTTTTCATAATCTGATGCAGTATTTCATCCTTATGCGCCAACAAGCTCTGGGCGTTCATGTATATGATCTCTTCCCTCTCCATCTCTAGTTGCTATTTTATATTTCCCTTATTCGCCTTCTTCTTTTCTTCTTCGAGTACTCTCAAATATGTTGGACAGTTCCTGCTCAGTGCATTGTGTTCATCGATTATTCTCACGTTATAGATTTTTATTTTATACATGCAGTTAACGCATCTTTCTTTCTTTGGTTCACATTCGCTACCTTTCTGCTGACCTGCGCTATTTCGGCAGGTTTCTTGGCGCGTATAGTCTTTGGCGATATGGTAATAGCCCCAGTACTTAAAGCATCTTTTTACACTACAGTACTGGAATACCTGACGTTTTCTCCAGCCAATGTTGATTTTCCGCTTCTTACTATCAGGTCGTGAGTTTTCTGGTCCATTTCAATTAGTACGGAGCCATTTACCTCCCCTCTACTGGTTTTGTTTTTGGTTATCCTTTTGGTTATCCGCATATGCCCACCCTCTCTACCATTTTTAATTTTATTCTGCTTCCGGATAATATTTATCAGATGTTCATCTTCCAATGCCATCTCCTCCTCCCCAACATCTGCCACCTTTATTTTTGGTTTCACTCCTTTCGGTTCTATTATGCTATATTCATCCCCTAGCTTGCTTTGGACTGTGACTTTGAATTCTTCGATCTCGCTTTCGCTCTAACATCCAAGTATGACAGCTCCGTTATTGCCTTTTCTCACCTTTATTATGCCCACTGCCATATTCATGATATCAATCTTTTCTTTCACGAGTTTCTTCGTTATTTCAGATTCTTGATGCTTCTTTGGCTTGACGACTATTACGCTTTCCTTTTTCGTATTTTTGGTTGCGCTCTTTCGGTCATCTTCGGTTGTATCTCTCATTTCTTCCTGGATGCATTTTTTTAACTTCTCTAATTCAAATTTGATCTCCTCCATTTGCTCTTTGACTGTTTCTCTGATTATCACTTTGATTGCTTCTTTACCCGCCACTTCATTCTTCATTTCGTTAATTGTCCTTATTAACCAGTCAATTTTCTGATCATTCGAGCTAGCCCTGTTCGTACTTCCCGGGGTTCCCAAGGAGCCCACCCTCGCAACATTACTTTCTCCTGCTTTTACTCTCTTCATATCTTCTATTTCTCTCTCCACTTTTATTTCCTCAAATGGACCCTCGTATCTTAACAACTCTTGTGCATAGTTCCGTACCCTATGCTTGCTGATGCACCCAGGATGGTAGAATAGCTTCCTGCATTTAGTACACCGTATAGCAATGCTTTTTATTTCGTTTTTACATGCAGAACATTCGTATTCTGCATAATAGGAATCGATCATCTCCTTCCACTATGGTAAACGTCAGATGTGACTGCAAGCTTAATCTGCTTATCGAATCACTGGGCGCATTTGTTGTTCCATTTCCGTCGCTCTACAATATTTAGGAACTCACCGAGGACGCAAGTCACCTTAGAGGTGCGCCTTAGCGTCGATGTGTACCTTACGTTGTGCGATCCGATCCGATTTCTTTTGATTTTCAGGTTATCAGGAAAACCGTTCACAGATACTTCAATAATTCCGTGACATGGTAGGAGAGCACCGTTGTTTATTGGTCAATAAATGCGTGAGCCACGGAAGTATGAAGTTATGTAAAACATAGCGCCCCACGGGACATCATTCGGCAGAAAATGTTCTAACAAGGGGATCATCAGACGTGAGGATTTTAGTTTTTTGTTACGGACCGATCAGTCTAACGACAACGAGGCTGGACAATCCATCGGTGCACGCATAGCCTCGTCATCAGATTCCCTAAAAGACTTCGACCCACGACGGAAACCTCCCATGCACCGTGACGCCACGCACTGCATGACCAGCACTGGTATGTCAACGACTCCGGCCACGCGCTGCATGATCAGCGATGGCATGTCAACGACCCCGGCCACGCGCTGCATGATCAACGATGGCATGTCAACAACCCCGGCGCAAAAGTAACACCCACGCAGGAATCGACAAGCGATTTCCCAATCGATTTCCCAATCGGTAACCCGACACTTCCTAGTTGCCCCCACGAGACTCTTCCAATATCTTCGCCCCAGGGTAACGAGGATACCGATCGACCAAATTCTCATCAGTCTTAATTGATTGCTCTGTCCTGACAGACATAGCCCTCGGTCGACCGGTACTCATACCCTAGCGGCAAGTACATCTCGCGTACTTAGAGTCTCGCGAGTGTAACTTCGAGTTCGGGAAATAAAACCGAGTACAACGATTAAGAACTCTATACGTGTAAGCAAACCCTAGCGGCGCTTCACGTCTCTCGTAATACTTTTGTACCGCGATAATTACCTTAGCGGCATTACGCGTCGGAATATTTCGAGTATTTCAATACAGTTCCAATATCGTTTCATTATTTTATCATACGAAACAAAGTGTAAGAGTCCGGCGAGTCGCACAGCATTCCGAGCGCTCGCCTTTTGTCGACTCAGCGAAACCCCGAGACCGTAGTCGCAGCGTCGAACAGGAGCGCGTATGTGTAAGCCACTACGATCGTCTGTGTCTGTGGTCATAATAAACAACTCGCCACCATCTGACGAGACTTATCTCTACGGCCTAGGCAGCCGTCTGACAAACTCGACAAATAACAATAATAATTATAAATCTAAAACGTAATTACGACGGAACCCGTACGTAAGACCCACGGAATCCGAACGTAACATTTTATTTATATTTATACCAAGTGAAGGTGACCACCCATACATTCATTTGCTAAAGTAGTAGCGCGCAACTCTCAAGCATTTTCGAAAAAATCTACTTTGAAAATTGCCTAGCCCGGTAAAAGGAGTTCGCGTTTAACAATTATCAACTAGCCGAGTAGCCGAGTGGTGAGCGTACTTGACTAATAACCGCTACGTTGCTGGATCAAATTTCGCCCACGGTACCTTTTTTTATTTTTATACCCAACAATAAATTAATTTTGTATGCATAATTGAAACGCTACTTCTACAGAAGAAATATTCACTTTTTTTATTCCAAAAATGCATTTTTTTTATTAAAAATATTTTGGTGGAGCAAATAAAATACAATATAGTATACACGTATTTTATGAAACGTAGCTTCTGAAGGTTTTATACAGTACGTGTAATTTTCTATCTGCTGGATTTCCTAAAAATATGTATATAGCTCAAGGATAAAAGAATCTTGGGGTTTTCTGCTTTCCACCCTCGCGTGTATATTATCCTTGAGCTATAGACATATTTTTCCAGCCCTCCATTGAATTTGACTCTCTGACTTCTATTTTCTAGGTAGCTCTTGAACCAACTTATTACTGTCCCATGCATCCCATAACTTTCTATTTTCTTTAACAATATATACCTGTCGACCATTTCAAACGCTCTTTTTAAATATAGAAAAACAACACCTATTATCTTTCTTTCGTCGATACTTCTTTTCCAGCACAATATAACCTATTGAAAAGCCATCTCACATGAGTGTCTTGCTCTGAACCCTGATTGGCTCCAACAACTTATTTCCCTCCAGATACGTAACTACTTCGTTGTGCACTATTATTCCTCAGACCTTCTCGTAGATCGGTAATTTATTTATCGGTCGGAACTCTTCTATTTTTTTTTGTTTTTTGTATTTTTGACATCGGGATGACGATGGCTACCTTCCACTCTATTGGGGAAATCCCCTCCTCTAACGATCTATTCATTATTTCGCATATTTTTCTTCCTGCGACCTCCACCACCCTTTTCGTTATCTCAGCAGTTACTCCTTCCTCTGTAACCACGTTTATTTTGTAATCTATTTGTATGTCTCTGTTCAATTCACCTACTCTAATAGTCCAAAAAACCTCTATTTTACTTTCAGTCTGATTTTCTACCACTGCTTTCATCGTAACCTTATCTTCGGGGGTACCTAATATACTGCCCACAAAGTATCTATTTAAGGGGGGAAATCAGTTTAAACCGATCAAAAAATTGACTTTTTTATTGCATAAATTGTTAGTATAACTACTCAAGAATATGTGGTCAACATTTTAAAGCAAAATTCGCATTAGTTCCGATGCTATGAGCACTTAAGTGACCGCCCGTCGGTTCGGCGCCGAAGCGCGCGGTAATTATTACGGAGCGGCCGCTCAGGGGCCCTTTTTCGGTTACCTGCCTCAATACCGCTATACTACGGAATAATAGAGAGAGGGGGATTTCGGCAGATGTTCTTGTTTGACCTGGGGTAGAACTTTCTCGAACGTTTACGATATTTCGACAATGCGTCATGTTTGGCTAGTTCAGTTCCGGCTTTCCTACCGAGTGTTGTCAAAATGTCAGCGTATCCGAAAGGTTCTCGTGAGTTTAATGAACGACGTGGTAGACCACGCAAGAGATCTTTTCATGGAAATCAACACACCAGGAGTGAGTCGAGTGTCAGTGAAGATGATGGAAGTGCGAGCGCAAAAAAACGTTCGACTGCTACGAGTGAGAATGTGATTCTGAATCCTATACATTGTTGTAGGCTCATTGAGTTTTTCACAGTATTCACTGGTTTGGCGGAAATTCTTATTTGTCGAGATTGTAAACAGAAAATGAAATTTCAAGAAGCTGGAAAACGTGTCCTTGGTTTCAAGCTTGTTGTCAATTGGCACTGTGGATCGAAACAAATCAATTCAGGGCCTTTACTCAACACTGGATTTGAGATAGATCGTAGGATTGTATTTGTCATGCGGCTCTTAGGTGTTGGCAGACAAGGACTGAATTTATTTTGTAATTACATGGACATCGGCAGTGGTTTGGCTGAAGAAACGTACAACGGAATTTGCACTCACATCCACGCCGCTGCGAGAAAATTGTATGAATTCTGCTGTAAGAAAGTTGTTGAAGAAGAAAACAAAGAAAACGAGAAACGCGGGGTCCTATTCCGAATTCGAAAATATCTGGCGATGGAACGTGGAAAAAACGAGAATTCAAATCATTTTTTGGTGTTACAATGCTCATCAGATATTACTCCGGAAAAGTCATCGATCTGGTTGTACGAAGCTCTTACTGCCAATCATGTATATATTGGAAAGACAAACCGAAAAATTCAGCAGAATATCTAGCATGGAAAGACGATCATGACGAAGAAAATTGCATGAAAACACATGAAGGCTCCGCAGGAAGCATGAAGGTGGAATCTGTGAAAATGATGTTCTTGAGATTGGAGGAACTACATGGTGTAAAATACGGCAATTATATCGGCGATGAAGATTCGAAAACGTTCACAGCAATCGTTAATTTGAATCCCTACGGTGATGAGCTGACAGTTGTCAAAAGTGAATACATAGGCCATGGTCAGAAAAGGATGGGAACTCGGCTCCGAAACATCAGAAAAACTAAAGCACTTGGAACACAGCCTGAACCGTACCCTACTCCATTACACCTCGATGTTCAAAAAGAAATTCTTCCTATATACGAAGATTTATTGAGAGAGGATTTGCTGATGTTTAGGCGGTTATACGCAGAACGCGAATGAAAGTTTTAATTCGACCGTTTAGCAATTGGCTCCAAAGCATCTCCATGCTGGTCTAAAAATAGTCGAGGTTGCAGCATTCTTGGCTACTTCATTATTTAATGAAGCAAATTCAGCCCTTCTTATGTTGATGAACGAATTACAACTCGTAGTTGGCTCGCAGAGTTTCAATTTTGCCGAGAACATGGATAGTCAGCGCGTGACGAGACAGAATAGGCGCAGCTCGTTGGAGACGAAGGAAGCTCGTATAGCTCGTCAAGAGGAGATGCAAGCCCGAAATGACGCGTATGAACAAGAAGAGGGATTACTATATGGTGCTGGAATAGCTGATTAACCGGTGAGCAGTTTATATAATTAATTACTGTCTTGAATTTCTCGTTTTCGTTTCATTTTATTTCAAACGCGTTTTTCTCGAAACGACTTTTTTCAACTGGTGGGCATTCTAGCTCAAAAAGTTATTGACCAATCGTTCTGAAATTTGTTGTGAATATTCTTTATTCGATTCCAAGCCATATGAACCTGATTCTGGGATTATATTATCATTAAAAATATATATTTTTTTACCCAAAAAAGGTGAAAAAATATGGTGTAAAAACATGACATTGTACTCAAACACCTCAAAAACATGCAATTTTCATTTTTTTTATCACAGTTAGGTTCATATTCTTAGAAAATATGTTGTTAACTAAAAAAAATTGTGATGATTACAGATAAAATGGCAACTTCAGGAAAACCTACCAGCAAAATACTCGGATGGCAATTGTCCATGGACAGCACGTTCTAACGCGACTATTTCCGGCGGAAATTACTTGAAAAAATTCTAAAGTATACGTCAAAACATGAATAAAATACCCTCCAAGTTTAAATAATTTCTGATTATTCCTTGCCTGTTTAAAAAATTTCGACCTCCTAAACCGGTTAACCCCCTTAAGATGTTTGCCATCTCCTCTATGTTTTTGTACACTCTGCCTCCACCTTGGATCTCCCTGTATGTATTATCTCTGTCCATATTGCCTTTCGTCATCTCCCGAATCGATCTCCACATTAGTCTCGGGTTTTTCTTATTTCTATCTAACCTCGACTCTAAATACTTTCTTTTGGCCTTCCTAACTTCGTCCACCACTTTGTTTCTTAGCTGTCCAAACCGTTCCCAGTCATCATTTCTCTTGTTTGTTCGGGCAATTTTATATGTGTTACAGTTTTATTATTGGAAAAGTATATTGTAATTTATTTAGATACATATATGTGTACACAGATGTATATCTATTGAGCGAGAATAACGATAGCAGAGAAAAATAATATAAGTACGCTCTCGGCAAAGCTCATGCTACGACTGACTCATTAAATCACCGAGAGACGTACATCGACACGGAAATTTAGGCGAAGCCCAAATTTGCCATCTCATCGACACACACACATTACACGCATATAGTGTACGACGTATTCCTCAACAATATGCGTCGTCTCTACGCTTCACCGTCTAGCGTATCGCCTCGGAGAATCATTGTTTCCCGTGCCGCTTCATTTGCAGCTTGATTTTCTCACTTGGCGCAACCTCGTCAAGACACGTGACAAATGACTTTACCGTTGATTTTATCATATCAT
Organism: Netelia inedita; assembly: GCA_964017225.1. Lineage (NCBI taxonomy): Eukaryota > Metazoa > Arthropoda > Insecta > Hymenoptera > Ichneumonidae > Netelia > Netelia inedita. Next base: position 24,918,346 of record OZ024920.1, read on the forward strand.
TGAAGTCACTTACTTCGACACTATTTGCATGACACTCGATCAATCTCTTACGGGGTATGCATAACCTTGGAGTTGAAAAATCAGGTCGATTTTCAATATTTTTTTATGACTCAGGTATTAGGATGGTGAGATCGAGTTTCCACATACAGTTAGTGCATAGTCTCGAAAAGTTAGTTTTTTTTTTCATTGCGAAATATACATAAACAACATAGTTATCGTTATTTGAATAAAGCGCTGTAGTCCGGCAGCTGGATTAATCCGAAATAAAAAAATGGGAAAACCTACTTCGAGTAATATGATAAAGCTACAATGTAACCGGATAATTTTTCATAATTTTGATAATTGCGAAAATGGCAACGTATTGAAAAAAAAATCGATTTTCGACACAAAATTGAAGCTTTAAACATTTCTTATTAACAAATGGAGGATCATATCAAAAAATCATCTGGTCACTCGACGGAATATATTATAAACTATGTCCACTCCAAATTTGAAGTAAATCGAACCAATAGATTATAAGATATGATGTACGCCATGTCGCAAAATATAGTTTCGAGATAAACGCGAAAGAAAAAAACATACAAAATCCACTTTTTTCGTATATAGTTTTCGTAGAAATTTGTAGGTCTGCTCAATATCGTTGGAGATTCTTCAATATCACAATTATTTTTTGTACTTTCAATCTGCGATTCCTGCGTCATATAACAATCCTTCTTTTTCCTTAGGCTCTAGCGCTCCGCGGAACGCTAGAGCCTAAGCCGTAGATGACGAATGCGAACGAAACGACGAACGAAACGTTCCGCGACCTGCTTCACTAAAATCATAATAACTCGGCCAATTGTTAGGATTTTCACAAAAACTTTATGCCAAATAAAAGTTGAGACGCTAGGCAACGAGAAAGTGAAATAATCGAAAAATCGATTTTTTCAAATTCCAAGGTTATGCATACCCCTTAAGTTTGTCTATATCCATTCGCTTATAGTTTCTGTTTACAATCGTTACGCTCTGACTATTTTTCTCACACTCCCCCCACTGTACTATAATCGCTGAATGGTCTGTTAATTCTGGTTCATGTTGAACTTTAACCTCTATTTCCTCGTTAGTAAAAACTAAATCAATTATTGTCTCTGGCGTGTCTACTATTCTCGTTGGTTCATTTGCCATTAGTTTTAAGCCTACCGAGTTCATTATTCTTAATACCTTATTTTGACAGTAGTTTGTCAGTTTCATATCTATGTTGAAGTCTCCCATTAGTATAACACTACCACTCAGCAGATCATTGTTGCATATATCTTCCAGAAATTCTATAAATTTGTCATCACTCTTACTTGGCAAATGATACACCACCATCAGTGTCCCTTTGTAGTTTTTTTCACTAATTCTTATTGTCCGGAATACGAGCGATAACCCGACGAGTGCGCCTGCAAACTGGCTACACGCTCGACACAGCCGCCCGAGATCGACGAGAGCGCCTGCGACGCTGCTACCCAGCATACACGCATGCACGGCGTGAGGCTCGCGCGCTCCTATCTCACAAGCGAAGTATAGCGCGCACGGGCATATAAAGGCGCCACCAAAAGGATTCGACACCTTCTCGGTCAACTGCTTGACACACAGTAACGTGTGTGTCAGCCTTATCAAGAGTTGACATTTCATGGCGAGTGTCAACTCTTACATGTTGTCTTCTCAACTAGGCCGAACTTACCACGGGATGATCTCAAACCGCACGAACCAGAGTACTTCAACGTCAATCACCGGCATCGACAGTCAGCGCACAACCAAGATAGCGACTCATCCCCATCACGCTGGAAAGCAAGCAGCTAACTAGACCACCACGAAACACGTTGGCCAAGTGGGATATACAAGTCCGGCGTTGGACCTCACCGAGACAGCAGCCACAACCAGCTGCACCTCCCAGTTCGCCTCGGCACGGGAATCGCTCCACTCAGACACGGGTTACCTACCGAGTCCACCGAGCCTGCCAAACGGAACAACAGTCCGAGAGCGACTGGGAGATAGTCACCACGTCCAACGTCGGGACACAATATTCACTCCGAAGCTTGCCGAGTCCCATCGATACACCACCGGGAACACCACCAGGGAGCCCCCCGAAAAGGGACGGCTACAACGACCCGAAGACTCCTCACCTTAACAGAACGACGACTGTACCGCCGATTACATGGCGCGAAGCCACTTGTAATTAGTATCGTAAGAGTATTAATAAACAGCATTGAGTTTAAGTGTGTGACTTCTTTTCTCCGCCTCGCCGCTCCACTCATTGTCCACGCTCGACCTGCACACGGCGCTGAGTTCTTAACACTTATAGCTACTGACCACCATTTATTATCACACGTATTTACTTCTGTTACTTCAAACTTATTTGATCTCTCAACATATCGCACGCCCAGAACAACACAGCACTAACACAAAATTGCTCAGTTTTCAGAATCGACGAAAAACCGTTATCTCATGTTATGTCGAAGTTATTGCAAATGTCCTGAACATTGCATGTGAAGAATCCAATGAGTATCAGCATTATATAGTTTAGTTGATTCAAAACGCATTATTAAGCAAAATAATACGTTTTTTTTACTTACTTCACTGTTCTGGAATGACTGAATGAAATAAAAAATAATTATTTCGAGTTACGTCCTTTTTAATGATTGATTCTGAAATAATGCACTATTATTCTACTGTTTTTTTATTCAGATTCAATATACTATAACGATTCATTTGTTTTGTTTTCAGGAATAGACCTATTAAAAATAAAATAAAAGACAAAATTGCACTGAATTCAGTAGATACTTATATTTTGAACATAGTTTTAATCACAAAACAATTACAACACAAAAACTCCTATGCATTACAAAAAAATTAGCAACAAAGTTATAGCATCTTGGACTCTAAGAGTATACCTCTTACTATAATCAGTCTTTAAGAATAACAAGTCTTATATAAATCACAATGTATTACAATATCACAGGTTTTCTTATACCATAATATTCACTGCCTTTTACATAGAAACTCAACGTTTTATTTTTCAGTCAGTACTACTATTGTAGATTTAATGCAGTCTTATAATAGGAATTAACATAAGAAGTAGGAATTATATTTTTTCCGATTAACTCCATGATATCTCTTTTTTTATTTTGAGGCAGAGGTTGTTTTTCTGAATATGCTTTAACCAACAGCGGAGAAAAGCCTCGATCTTTGTAGCGCCTTGAACGATTTCGAACACAGACTTTCTTAAAATCAGTCTCTTCGTACGATGTTTTATAGAAGAAATTCAAGGGATGTTTTTTTTCAACGCGCAGTTGTTTAATATCATGCCATTTAAGTTGATTATTGTCCTCATCTATATTGAAATTGGTACCCCAACTTTCCTGGAGGACTTTAACGTCGTAAAAATCGTCGTATGTAAGTTCGTTTAAAAGATATGGCTTTCCTGTTTTTTTGGCAGTACGAATTAAAGTAGCATATTGTTGTGGGCAATAAATAGGGCCAGATCTTAAGTGTCTTTTTATTTGTTTTTCAATTACACTGTGGACGTTGTCCCCTTCGTTTTGAGAATGTCCGCGGATCAAAAATTTATGGGTTATAGAATTAACTTTCAGATTATTTACTGAATAAGCATAGACGGATAATAAGTATTTATTTTTTTGCTGCCCACAGCAATTATCGCTATAAAATATAATATCCACGTCAGTATCAGGAACACTTTTTTCAAGTATCATCTCCATGTATTTAAGGACACAACTTCCTATTTCAACTGCACCACGCTTGGCTTCGGTTTCATCCCAGAAAAAACACACAACATCCTTTGCGTTTAAGTCACTTACAGTAAAGTTAAGGCAGTTGATTCTAGATTTATAGAAAAAAAGAGAAACTTGGCCTTTGGGAACCTGCATAACTGCCTGCAAGTCGTATACTGCTACGACGACATCTCTCCTGTTTTTATCAGCCTCCTTTTCCAATCTGGACAATTCTTTTTCTTTCAGGTGGTTATTATAATCGTCACGGAGCTTTGCCCTGCCCTCATCATCGGCATTTTGATAACTTTCACACAGGTCACATTGGTCTTTCTTAGGAATATAAAAAGAAATATTGAACTCCTCATTGAATATCCTACTGAAAGTTGAAGCTGAAACAGGAGTTAAATTATTGTGCTCTCGGAGGGTTTTATAATCTCGATACAAATCTGCCAAACATTTATCACTTGAGATATATTGTCTTGAAGTTTGAGCTCTTAGATAATGAGACTCTATTCTAGGAATCGAATTTATGAAATCAGTTACACTAGCTTTGATTTCAGAGTCTATTTTGGGGTGATTACCATGCTTCCCGCGTGCATCAGATTCCATAAAACCGCCATCTGTTTTCTTCGAAAGGCTCGTTTTAATATATCTATCACTAATGCTCAGTGTAGCCTTAAAAAACTCTTTACATACTCTAATCCTGTCGTTATCTTTTTCAAAATAGTAAGCCGAATTTAAAGCCCTCAATTTTTGAGAAGTGATGTACCTATATTTCGGCTTGATTTCTTGTGTATGCCTTACTATGTATTCTCTTTGCCTCTCCAAATCGCCCAGCTGCCAAAACTGTTTGAAAATGTCTTTTCTTACCATTTCGTTTATTATAGTTTTGCAATTCAACTTGCATTTGTCGTCACAAGGTGGACGGATTTGGCGCTCAGCGATCAGTTTTGTAGGGTTTGATAAAGAAACATAAGCTTTTCCTGTATTCCGCAATGTCTTAGCAATCTTAGACTTCCAGCCAGCAGGATTTCGTAATCTCTTTCTACTTAACTTGGGTTCGCTCACTGATGGGGTGTCAATGGCAGAAGAAGTTAAGAGTGTGTTTCTCGGAGCAGAATTGCAATCCCTTTGAGTATTCGCTGTAGAAAGGCCCGGTCTATTGGATTCATCATCAGATGAAGTACTTGAGTTGCTGAAGCTTGACGACGATGAGTTGGAGTCTGATGAGGAGCTCGAGGAGGAAGAAGAAGATAATCTTCTAGGCCGCGATATTTGGTTAACAGGCTCAGAAAAAGTAGGGTCCGTATCTGAATTTTCTATAAAACCGTCTTCATCGCTGTGATCAGATAAAACTCGAACGGGTACCTCTCTATGTGATGCTTCATCGGCCGATGCTCGGCTTGCCACTGCTGACGTCTCATCGGTTGATGCAACAATGATTGTATTTTCGGCATCCTTTCTCACGTTGCTTTGTTCAACAGAAGAACCGATTTTTTCTGTGGTTGCTTCCATTGCCTTTTTAGGTAATAGGAGACCACGACCCCTCATCATCTGCGAAATAACAATTACAAATTTTATTAATTCAACAATAGTGCATTATCTCAAAAAAAAGATTAATCTTCTTGTCAGTAAAGAACAGCATAAATCGTAAATATATTTCTTTTAATTTATAATGTAAGTAACAATTCTAAGTATAAAAAAATAATTCATTATGATTTTTTAACATAATTAGGGCATAATTCACATCGACCATCAATAGTGCATCATTTCACTAATTTTCACCTTTTACGAACAATACTGCACCATTTTGGAATAATACAAAAAATCTGACATACCTTCGTCAACAACAGAGTACTATTTCGAAATAGTATCAAACACGTTGTATGAGCACGGTCACCAACACTGACTTAAAGCTAAATAATTCGGATACTTGTCATACTAAATTCAATAACACCGCATTATCACAAAATAATTCACTGTTGCGTAAACGATCTGCGTACTGTTCCCTTCGGTGGCCAAGTTGTAACTGACAATAGCTTTGTGTTCGCGGAATGACTCTGGCAACGCGTCGTTACCAATAGTGAGTTAACGCGCTATCTGTTGCACATTTTTGTAAATATAACTACGCCTGGCTATGTGCTGTACCCGGCAAATTTTTGGCTATTCAATATATAAAAAAGTCGATTTTGAGATTTTTCGACATAATACAGTGTTATGCTGGGTGTGCGATATACTCACACCCCTCCTGTTCTGCTGGATTTAGAATCTCCTCTTATTATCTCTAGTTCATGATCTTAGGTCATATTTGTTACGTGCGTTTCGGTTAATGCTATTGTTGTGCCTTGAATGCAAGCACTAATCATTGCGCTGCTGTAGCGCTTGGCAACCGACAGAAAAGCGATCCAATATCGTACGACGGAAACAAATCAGCGTTTTCTGCCAAAGTCACAGTTTTGAGGGTGACTTTGGGCCGCACGCGCTGCTGACGGTGCAATGCCCAAAGCAGATCCGTGGGAAGTCTGCCGAAGCACCGAGCATCGACCAGTACGCCGATGCTTCGATTAGGCAGTCTCTTAGCAACAGCAAGAGCGATAAGTCGTCGGTCTCGAGGCGATAAGTTCGATCGCGATTAGTAACTAAATCTTTGTATTGTGTTAATAAATTCACCCGTTTAATATCGTAGTTTTCGTAGTTGGAGTGCGCTCATTTTTGGTAACCCTAAAGAACCCGTCCTCGAATATCTCGTTCCCACGTAACGAGAGTTGGGGGGGCACAACATTGGTGGCAGCAGTGGGATACCACAATTCACGAATACGTACCATAGACTGGTGAACGAACAGTAACGCGAGTGTCAGTAACGGAATCACCTCGCCGAGCAAGAAACGAAAATTTAAGTGAAAACCGATCGAGTCGGAAGAATCAAGAAAGCACCTAAAACAACAACAGGAAAATTCCAACCACACCCGATTGGGAGAGAGATTGGCCCATCCTCGGAGATTCATCACGTCGCGACGACAAGGGAGACTCAGCAACGTGATCACCTTCCCGGAGGCCAGTAACGAGAAGGAGCTTCCCGAGTCGATCAACGCGACTACAGAGACTCACTGCCATCGTCATCAGCCGACATGAAGAGAATCATCTTACTGTAAGTGACGGAACATTTATGCATGATAACCTTCCAAAGCCAAAAATAAATTAATGTTAGACGACGACGAGCGTCATAAGTTATACCGACTGCCAGGTAACCCCGAATTATCGCGATCCTTAGAGTCATTTTTCGAGCGAAGTATACAGTATACCCGTTCAGGAGACGAACTAGTCGAAGAACAGCGCAGAAAAAGACCGCGAGTAGTAACTAGCTCTGACGAATCGCCCGAATCGCGCCCTGTACCCTCACGCCGTATAGCGACGAAACGTGGACGATTCCGCCAAGAAACGAACGAGGAAAAATCTATTTTTGCGGATTCTGAAGAATCATGAAACTTAATAGAGATCGAACGCGGACTAGCAATTAACGTTCAAGATTTTTCATTGCTAAACATTGATACAGATAAGATGCCACGAACACAGGAAGACGAATACATGACTTTAAAAGAGGCTCGAAGTCTCATACCATGCTTTGACGGTACAAAACCGGACGACGTAGACGATATAATCGAGGCCTATAGTTATGCCCATAAAAGTGTATTACCCCAAGAGCAGCGATCATTATTAGAGTCCGTTTTAGCAACGAAAATAGTGGGGAAAGCGAAAAAAGATACGCGTTATGAACGAATAGATACGTTCGAAAAATTTAAAGAAGAAATGACTGCGTTATACGGAACGCGTCGCACAGTCGCAGCACTGCAAGTAGATTTCAACACATGTCAGCAGAAATCAAACGAGAGCGTTTTAGCATACGGCCAACGACTCGAGACTATTATGATGGAATTAATAGATGCAAGCATCGCGAAAGAAGCAACCGAAGCCGGGAAAAAGACAATCGAGTCATTCGTGAGACAATTAGCATTACACAATTTCGAAAGAGGACTCCGGCGCGAGTATCAAATAATTGTAAAAGCCCGAGGCTACGAGGATTTAGGATCAGCTCTAAAAGGAGCCATGGAAGAAGAAAAAACAGTACGGGGAGTAGATTCGATTAATAGACAAATTCATACCGAAAAACGTGCACCGATTACGTGTAATAAATGCCAAAAACAGGGACATATGGCCAAAGACTGTCGTAGTTCCGCATCGACGTACGGTAGATTCAGTTTGCCAGCACCAACAAGAGTCGTGCATCAGCTAAATGTGACGTGTTATTATTGCAATAAGCAGGGGCACATGTACAAAGAATGCAGGAAGAGGATTAGAGAAAATGGTCAAGAGACCATCAATCAGCAGGGACAAGGGAATAATTTCCCGCCCCGTCAGGGTTCGCAAGGACGACCGAATCAAAGTCAATGGAATACAAACAAAAGCAGATTTAATGAAACTAAACAGTCAGAAGGGAGTAAAAGCATGAATAGAAATAAAAAGACAATCGGCTCCCTCGCGTTAAATATGATCGCCGTCGCGGATAGCTCTGTAACAAGAGATCCCGGTAAAGGCCCCAGGCAGCCCGCTACAGGTTCGTTCAAAAGGAACCTTTTACACAGAAACAAGATAATATACGAGGTAAAAATGTTTAACCACGACGACGCCCCGAGCGATTTTTGTATATCATCGCCTCAAGCAAAAAGAAAAATTATCACGCTGAAAGGAGATACTGGAGCCCAGTGCAGTCTCATAAAGAGAGGTTTATTATGCGAAGAAACAGAAATAATTGAGGAAACGGTCGAATTAAAGGGAATAGGCGGATTAAAATTTTTTGCGTTGTGCAAAATCGAGCTTGTCATCGAAACCCCCGCGGTAGATGTCAAACATGGGTTTTTCGTAATCAACGACGATGTACCACTCGACGTAGATGGTATACTCGGCATCGATTTTATTCGAAAACATAATGTCGATATACTAGGCGGAAAATGCATCAAAATATACGGACACACTATACCATTATTCGACGGAAATAAAAAGATTAAATTACCACCTCGCTCAGAAAATATTTTATACGCGAAGACACTTACGGCGAACATAGGCTGTGTCACCGCCACGGAGATTCTGCCAGGAATAAAGGTAGGTGAAAGCATAGTCGAACCGTATGGATATACTTGCCCAATACTCGTTCGAAACTCCCGCAGCGAGGAAGTGAAAATCGACAGACCAACGGTGGAAATAGAAGACATCAAAAATGAAAACGGAGAAACGGATAAAACAGAAATAATAAATGTAGTCAGCAAAAAGGACGAGAGCGAACGTCACAAAAAACTTTGGGAAGAAATCAAAGGAAATTGTCACTTAAATATGGAAGAAGAAAAAATACTACGCGAATTCAGCGAAGAATACTCAGATGTATTTCATCTCGAAGGAGAGAAATTGGGAAGCACCGACGTAGTCGAGCACCAAATTGTAATTAAAGAAGGAACAAATCCAGTTAAAGTTCGTCCTTACAGACTTCCGGAAACTCATAAACAAGAGATAATGAAACAAACCAAGGAAATGCTCGAAGAAGATATTATCCGGTCAAGTAAGAGCCCGTGGAATGCTCCTCTACTTGTTGTCCCCAAAAAATCGGACGCAGAAGGCAACATCCGAAAGAGAGTAGTGGTAGACTTTCGGAAACTCAATGAAGTAACCGAAGGAGACTCATATCCTCTGCCTAATATCACTGACATATTAGACCAGTTAGGAAGAGCAAAATATTTTACAACTCTTGATCTCGCCTCAGGGTTTCATCAGATACCCATGGCAGAGAAAGACAAACAAAAAACTGCTTTCTCTACACCGCTAGGGCATTATGAATTCAACCGAATGCCTTTTGGGTTAAAAAACGCGCCACCGACGTTTCAAAGATTAATGGACGCGGTACTAGCCGGTTTACAAGGAATAAAGTGCTATGTATATCTGGACGACATCGTTGTATACGGATCATCACTCGAAGAACACAACAAGAGACTGAGAGAAGTATTCGAACGGCTACGGGAAGCCAAACTAAAAATCCAACCGAAAAAATGTCAGTTTCTGCGAAAAGAGACTCAATATCTGGGACATGTAATAACGGAAATCGGAGTCAAGCCTGACCCCGAAAAAATCAAAGCGGTTCAACAATTTCCTATACCAAAAAATGTGAAAGAAATTCAATCATTCCTAGGACTCGCAGGATATTACAGAAAATTTATACCAGATTTCTCAAAATACACCAAGCCAATAACGGATCTGACGAAGAAAGAAACAACATTTGAATGGGCGAAGAACTGTCAACTAGCTTTTGATAAATTAAAAGACATTCTCAGCACGGCACCAATTTTACAGTATCCAGATTTTCAAAAGCCATTTGTCGTCACAACGGACGCATCGGATAAAGCGATTGGAGCTATACTATCGCAAGGGAAAATCGGAGAAGATTTACCGATTTGCTACGCTAGTCGAACACTCAATAAAGCCGAAGTCAATTACTCAACAACGGAAAAAGAAATGCTAGCTATTGTTTGGGCAGTAACTCAGTTTCGACCATACATTTATGGAACGAAATTTACTATTGTCACGGACCACAAACCTCTTACGTGGTTATTCAACGTTAAAGATCCCGGATCAAGACTCATGAGGTGGAGAATCAAACTAGAAGAATTCGAGTACAGTATCGAATACAAAGCTGGAAAAAAAAATACGAACGCCGATGCTCTAAGCCGAATGTATGTCATTATACAATCACAAGGGATAACGACAAATAATACACAAGGTAAGGAAAGCGAAAAACGCAAACGAGGCAGGCCGCGAAAGGTTGCTCCCTGTCCGGCACCAGTCGAGATCACTATGAGTTCCACGCCGGCCACCGGGCCCGCACAGCTGATCAACCGCCCGCGAGGAAGACCGAAGAAGCAGCCAAGTATCGTCACAGACGCCAAGGTCGCGAATCAAAGTCCCAGCGAGATAGCTAACGATAAGACCCATACAAATGAGAACGAGGAAGAGCTTCCTATAAGAGAGGAAACACGAGACGGCGATTCCGACGTAGAAACGGTCGCGAGCGAGATAGCTCCATGTTCAAGTGAGAGCGAGGCGGAAAGCCTCAATATAGACCGAGCGTGCCCGAGCGAGAGAGAACGAGCCACGATACTCGGAGAATATCACGACACTCCTCTCGGCGGCCACCCCGGAGTGAAAAGAATGACACAAAGAATAAAATTGAAATACAACTGGCCAATGATGACTAAAGATATAAGGGAATACGTAGCAACATGTGATAAATGTCAAAAAAATAAAGTTGCGAAAGTAAAAACAGCACCTATGATAATCACCGACACACCAAGACGAGCCTTTGAAAAATGTGCAGTTGACATAGTAGGACCACTTCCAGAGACGGAACAAAGGCATAAATACATCCTAACTTTTCAGGACGCTTTAACAAAATATAGTGCAGCGATTCCCCTCGTTACACAAGAAGCACAAGAAGTCGCGAAAAAATTCGCAACGGAAATTGTATGCAAATACGGCACACCAAAATTTGTTCTATCGGATCAAGGGAAGAATTTCCTCAGTGAACTTTTTAAAGAAATGTGCACATTATTACATATTAAAAAGATTCAGACTACAGCGTATCACCCGCAATCGAATGGAGCATTGGAAAGATCACATCGAACTTTGGCGGAATATTTAAAACATTTTATTAGAGAAGATCAGAGAGATTGGGACGAGTGGTTACCATACGCAATGTTCACGTATAACACCACCCCACACACGGCGACAGGGCACACGCCGTACGAGTTGGTATTTGGACAGATTGCCGAGTTACCAACATCGTTAACACAAACACCTCGAACGACATATAATTATGATGATTATGTCTCAGAACTACGAGAGCGGCTCCGCGCGACATGGAAAATCGCGAGAGAAAATTTAATGCAGAAAAAGGAAAAAGTAAAGGAAGAGAGTGACAAAACCACAGATAGAACCGAGTACCGACCGGGTGATCTGGTACTTCTACACGACACCACTCTGCGTCGTGGAAGATCCGCTAAGTTAACCCCCAAGTGGACAGGACCTTATACAGTTCGAAGCCAAGAATCTGCAGTGAATTACATCATCGGCCGTGGTCGCAGGACGATCCACGTCCATGTTAACCGGATTAGACCGTACATCTCTCATTAAAAAAAAAAAAAAAAAAAAAACACACACACACACACATAAATATTCTTATTCTTATTCGTTATTACAGGCTTACTATGGCAATATTCGGACCCAGCATAAACTACGCAAAAGAAACCCAGGAAAATTTCCACCTGGAAAAGTTTATATCTTCACCGGGAATTTATTATGAAGAAGTCGGAACATTATTCGTCGTCCGAGATATTTGGAAAATGGTAATCCGAATGGATCTCAAACCAATTGCTTTGAGAGAAGCGAATGTCAAAGTGTCACTAAAAAATCTTTTGAAAACCTGCCGTGTAGTCCGAAGCGATGCGTTATGTACAATTATAACTGAGTCGCTCGTACCCATGTTAGATAAAATAGAACACGAGGTAGAAGCTATATACGATATAACAGGAACTAATAAACGAATAAAGAAACGAGGATTAATCGACGGTCTAGGATCAATAATCAAATCGATCACAGGAAATATGGACGCAAACGACGCTCAACAAATTCATCAAGAAATTATGGCAATTGATCTAAAACAAAAAACGACAGAAGACGCACTGAAAGAAAATTTACAAATTTTAGAATCCACAGTAGCAATGTTCAATAAAACCACGAACCATCTAACAGCTAATGAAAATACTCTCAGACAATTAGTAACCCAAATAGAAGATAGTTTTTCAAACCAAGTGTTACACGTTCTGACGAGACAACAAATGGATGAAAAGATTACAGCAATTAGTATTATCGTAGAATCACTACTGAACGACGTCCGAAGATTGGCGAATTTCCTAGTAGAATTACCAAAAGGGATAATCAACCCGACAATTCTTTCACCCAAAAGCTTAACAGAGTATCTAGCCAGCGCTTCATTACATTTACCTAAAGGACTTAATTTCCCAACCGTTATTCGACGAAGCGAAATAAACAACCTACTCAAAGTCACGGAAGTGGGAGCATATTGTAGTTCAAATACCCTTGTATTATTATTGAAAATACCTCTCATCGAAAGCGTAGAATATAGTATAAATAAAATTTACCCTCTACCAGTAAAAACGAAACACAATCAATTCCAGTTTATCGAAACCTCCACCAAATACGCAATAATCAATCGAGAACATAGAAGTTATATTCCGCTAAGCGAGAACGAATTACATTCTTGTAAACGTAAAAATAATGAATACTATTGTCACCCGAAACATGCGACGCAAATTATAAGAACGCAAATACCGTGTGAAATAGGTATATACTTGGGAGAACATCTCGAAACCTTAAGCTGTAAACGACGCATAGTACACTTAAATAATACACTGATTATAGCACTCGAGCGAACAGGCCGGTGGCTATACGCGGCACCGTCGGAAGATATGCTGACGATTAAATGTAATACTAGTATAGCAAAACTCGTTACAATAATCGACACTGGCATACTGGCTCTGGATGGTAAATGCTCCGTCACATCTGCGAATTTTAGACTAGAAACGCTAAGAGAAATCACTCAAGAACTATCTGTGTCATTTTTACCACCGTATAATTTGTCGTTTTTAGCAAACGAATCAGAAGTTTTTCACCGTCATATGAACCACCCTCTCCCACACAAAATAGTAATTGATCCTTTAGAAATAAACCAAATAGGGGAAAGAATCGAAAAATTAAAGTCAAAAATGGAAACTGACGACTTTATAAATTCTAACTATATTCATATTCTAGGGAACTGTTCGTTAAGCGGTATAATACCAATCGTAATAATTATACTCTGTGTCTATACATATATAAAGCGCCGAAAAGTGCAACCTACAGCGGAGAACAATGATCCTACTTACTCCGCACCCAGCCGATCTAACGCTAACCGTAAGCGTAAAGGTACGCCGAGACCACTCAAGGTGTCATTTAAACGAAACTCACCACGCACCAGTACTGCATAAAGGTATAATGTAAAATACAAACTGAAACGTGGGATGAACGAAAAGATACATATGACACCAATTTAAAGGGTAATTAAATTAAAGGGGGTATAATAATCATATGGGGAATTAACATAACAAAAACGCCTGTTACAAAAGGGGATTATAACCACGATAGAGATAAGACGATATTGTACTTCAAAAAAAAAAAAAAAAAAAAAAAAAACATTGTAAGCCAAGAGACCACCTGCTCAAAAAAAAAGGAAAGAAAATTTTTTTAATAAATCGTCGAAATACTATATTTCGTCCTCCTAAGGGGGAGGAATGTTGTGCCTTGAATGCAAGCACTAATCATTGCGCTGCTGTAGCGCTTGGCAACCGACTGAAAAGCGATCCAATATCGTACGACGGAAACAAATCAGCGTTTTCTGCCAAAGTCACAGTTTTGAGGGTGACTTTGGGCCGCACGCGCTGCTGACGGTGCAATGCCCAAAGCAGATCCGTGGGAAGTCTGCCGAAGCACCGAGCATCGACCAGTACGCCGATGCTTCGATTAGGCAGTCTCTTAGCAACAGCAAGAGCGATAAGTCGTCGGTCTCGAGGCGATAAGTTCGATCGCGATTAGTAACTAAATCTTTGTATTGTGTTAATAAATTCACCCGTTTAATATCGTAGTTTTCGTAGTTGGAGTGCGCTCATTTTTGGTAACCCTAAAGAACCCGTCCTCGAATATCTCGTTCCCACGTAACGAGAGTTGGGGGGCACAACACTATTATATTTGGCCTTAAGTGTCCTATCGGTACATTCTCAGTCTCATGTAACCTTGCGCGTTTAAGCAAACCATTTTTGCATTTTTCCCCCTGATTGTACTGTTTGCTATAAGCTACTATTTTATTTCTCTGCCTTTCATATTCCTTCTTATAGTATGGGCAGTGTGTGTCGAATGCCGAGTGATTCGAGTTTATGTTATTAATTTTTAAACTTATGATTTTATCCGCACAGTTCACGCATTTCTTTGTCTCATTTTTGCATTCCTTTGTCGAATGTTCACCCGCACAATTCCCACACGTTACGTTCTTTTTGCAATCTTTCGCAAAGTGGTAGTATCCACTACAGTTATAGCACCTTAAAATCCCTATGTACTCCTGTACCCTGCACCCATTCCAGCCGATCTTCAATCTTCCTTCTCCCCGGATGCCAAGACGTATCCTCTGATACGTCTTGGCATCCAGGGATGCACTTCCGCTATTATTGTAGAACGCTGCTCCTTTCCATGCACCGTCTTAAGGTGTCTGCCCGCTACACCGGAGCATACCATGGCCGTGCTAGGAACGTGTCAGGCAGAAAAATATTCTTTGTATTAAAACGTATTTGACTATGCCCACTAGACCGTTCTGTCACCGACCAGCACCGTCGCGTGCCATGCGCGGACCGTCAAGAATTGTCGGCAGGAATATTTTGCCGATGCCGCTACGTTCAGTGCATGGCATGCGACGTTGTCAAACCGGTGCGCGTAGGCGGCGAAACGGGGAGCATACGGGTAGTAACCGCGTATGATGACCGTCCTAAACCCGTTTCAACCACCCAGTAACGTCGTGATCCACTGATGTTATTGTTTTCTCTTTCTTCCTCGTCTAAAACAATGGCTATCATTGTTAATTCTTTCTTGGACAATTTTCTAATAGCCATCGTATACCGACATAGGAAATAATTCTTTCAACGAAAATGTGCACTCGCTCTTCGTGACACGTCTGCCTCACGCGAAAACACAAGTGAACTGAGCAACTGAGAAAACAAAAGCCATAAGGATAAGACACGCGGATGATATGCGGATGCTATCTGAATGCTACGAACACTAAACTCGTTATGCCCGGGTTTGATATGCTATTGATACGTTCTAGTGGGCATAGTAGACCGTATCGTATTTCTTTTCGTGCCTGACACGTTCCTAGCATGGCCACGGTATGCTCCGGTGTAGTGGGCAGACACCTTTATGCAGTACATTCCCTTGTATACTATTCTTCATAAGTCCATTTTGCTCTTCTATTTTTTACTAGAGTTCGCGCTCCTTCTCACAGACTTCGTTCTCGATATCAAATATCTTTATGTTTAGTTTTTTCTTCTTCGGATCTTTTATAACATACTTGTTCCCCAAGTCACTAGTTACCTTTTTCTTTAGTATTTCGGCTTGATTTTTATCTTCACAGCCTACTACTATTGCCCCTCCGCTTGCTTTCTTCATTTTTTTATACTACTCTTAACGTTGTGACATCGATTGTTTCTTTATCATCTCACTCGTGTTCGCTTCACTTCCTTCCACTGGTTTGATGATTATTACGGATTCTTGCTTCTCTCCTACCGCTCCGCTGTAACTCTTCTTATTCTCCGTTATCCGCTTGTTTGCTTCCTTCATTGGCATCCCATCTGTCAGTTTCTGCATTTCCTTGTTTATAGTGTCTTTATACTCTGTTCTAATTCAACCGTTCTCCATGTTTGTATTTCCTCTCTTACTTTTTTCATTTCTTCCGGTACAGCTTCCTGTATTACTTTCTTGAAGAAGGTTTTACCTATCATCTCCTCCTTAACTTCCCTAATCATTTTGTACATGTATTGTACTTTATGCTCTATGTTACTATCTGATGCTGGATCCTCACTACTTGATAAGCTCCTCTCTTTTGCACTGGCTACACACAGCACTTCCGTTTTTCCTTTGCACAGTAATAGTTCATTTTCTCGATTGAACACTTTATGCAGTTTTATACAGCTGGGATAAAACTCCTTATCACATGGGATACATTTGTGTATCTCGGTCTTTATGTCCTTCTTACATTGTCGTCACGCCATTAGTCTTACTGCTTTTGTGTTTACATCCATCTCAACTGTCACTGTACTCCATTACCTGCCCTACTTTATCCTCCCAGCTGTTCTCCTGTATTACTAATTTGGAGAAGTTCACTATTATTCACTGACTTTATTCTCTACGGTGTTTACATTCTTGATGTTTACATACTCGAAGACACAGCAAATGTCGGTTTTCTCACTTAGTTCGCAGCCGTTAATTACATCGGAAAATGTCTTGGAACTCCTCACTTATAGCAGCTATCGGGCAGCTCTTTTACTCAAACTGTTCCTCGCACAAAACTGAAAACAAATTCTTATACTCAGGAGCTACTATAAATAATTATCCCAGTGACACTCTGTGATTATTCATTATTTTACAGAGTGATTTAAGGAAAGAGATATAGACAAAATAAGGTAGGTACTTACTAATAATAAAAGATATGCAGGGTGAATCGTAATGGGTGGAAACCACTTTTTCATGGTATTTACCATGCGTGGCGAATTACCTACCGACTGCAACTGGAGTGCTTGACCGCTTCAGAGATGGCAGCAGCTTAGTGTCAGGAAACTATTTACATGCAGTTGCCGCGGCTCTCTTAAAAAAATGTTCATACACCTCCTTCGATTTCGATGAAATTTGGTATGATTGGAGAATTGACCAAAATAGCCGAAACGTATTTATTCATACGTGCCGAGTCCAATATTTAAGGCGTGAAAGGAACCCTCGAAAGTCGGGGAGTTTTTCGTTCTTCGTCGATAATATACGAGATATGAAAAAATTTCAAATTGCAACAACGTTTATTTTTTCGCGTACTATACCTACACTGAATAGCAGCTGTTGGTGTAAATGAGGTTTTACGCGCATCTATTTCGCTGGTGTGAAATGGGCGTTATGTATGCATGAGAGTCGTTCGGGCAATGTCGAAACCATTCGGCTATCATCGAGGCATCGTGGCGCAAGCACGCTCTCGTACCACGTATCAGTATCACCACGAGCGTCAAGACGGAGAGAAGTGTGATAGAAAGGAAATAAGAGCATTGGCAAGTCAGCCATATTTTTGTTCAATTGAATATCGCCGGGCTACTTTGATTTATTCAATCCTCCAATTTATCCCTCACAGATCCGAGTAAAATAAAACTATTTGAAACAACAGGTTATGGGCCCAGGCCACACCTGAGCACTATGCTGAGTTTTTCTTTCGGTGTGAGAGAAGGGAAGATCGAAATAAACCGAGTGAGTTTCTTTCGCGTGGTGCGTGGCGCGGCGGCCATTTTCGGGCAACCGCGTGGTAACAGATATTCGTGTGCCGGTGTGTTTGTCTCATCCATCATGTCTGACGACATCTCAACTCGCAATCTAAGGAAATTTGACGGAAATGATTTCCAAGAATGGAAGTACCAGAGCAGAAAGTTATCGCGAAAGGCGTGGATGACATCGTAGACGGTTCAAGAGTGATGCCGGCAGATCGAAATTCGGCCGCAGGGAAAGAATGAAGAAAAGAGGATGCGAAAGCGGGGCATTTCATCTCCTCATCGTTGGAATCGAAGAAATTAAAACCGTTATTAATCTGTGATACCGCCAAAGAGATGTGGGACAAGCTGTGTCTGTTACACGAGCAGAGAAGAGAATCGAATTAAGGGAAGGTTCTAGTTCAGAGGCCCGAAAATGTGCATAATTTCATGATTTTTTTTTGAGAGTACATAAGTATTTTTTTTGTTTAACTTTTGTACCATTTATTTGTCTATATTTAAAAAAGTTTACAAAATTTTTTCGAGTAAAAATAATACAAAATAGCAGCTTCAGCCCTCACTGACGACGGTCGTGCGCGGCGGTGGACAGTGTGCGCGGGGCACTCCACAGCCCTGCCAAGTGATCTGAAACGAAAAAACCAAAAAAAATCTTAAAGTAGATGAAATCTGGGGGGCCTTATGAATTTCTGATGTTTAAAAAACCCTTATTAAAAAAAATGGGGACCCTCTGAAAAAAAAACACCTTTTTTGCCTCTTTTTATTTGTTTAACGTTCAAAAAAACTATACTAAAAAATATTTTTTGACAAAAAACGCTTTCTGAAGGCCCCCTAAATTGAATAAGCTTTAATTTGAGCCGCCAAACGTCGAAATCGGTGTAGTCGTTGAAGCGGAATCGCGCCCCGCGCGCAAGAAAAAGGTGTTTCGAGAAAAACGTGTTTAAAGTTTGACGAAGAAAAAATCGTATATAATGTTTTTTTTTGACACTTACATCTAATCAGCTATTCCCGCACCATACAGGGTTCCTTCCTCATCTTCAAAAAGCATGTTTTGCTGAACTTTGGTGCTGATTTTGTCAATTCTGGCCTTTTTCGCCAACACTGATAGATTCGCCTCCGCTGATGTGATGCGTTTATCATCCGTCTTCGCAGCAAAGTTTTTACTATTTATTCCTATGACGATCCCCAATGTCTGCATGGTTTTTAATATTGATGAATAGCCTTCATTGAAGATGCCGGAAGCTATATACGCTGCTATTCTGATTGTTTGTTCGCCACAATGAAGATGTTTCGGGGCCAGTTTCCAAATGCACGCGTTGAAACTTTCGTTATCATTTTGTGTGTTTCCACCGTCGCCGATGTATGTATGATATTTCACGCCGAGCGATTCTGATCGACAAAACATTTCTTTCATACAATCGACCTCCATTTTACCAGCACTTCCTGTATGATTAATGCTGCATTGCTCTTCATGACTATCATACCAAATATCGTATTCGCTCGTTCCCTTTTTTCTAGCCCAGTTGCTGCAGCTTTGACAAAACGACGACTTTACAATAAAATCTAACACTTTGTGTGAATATTTCCCGATGAGCGTTGCAACTCCAAATAACGACGAAAAACCTCGTCTTTTCCACGAACCGTCGCCTGACACGATCAAATGTGTTTCTTCGTTTCCCGCTTCCACGTTCTTCTGTCTTTCTTCGACAATCGCTTTGCGTTGAATACATTCGAATGTACTCTTTGATGCCGAAAGCAGATTGGTGATAAATGCGTAGTACGTACCATTTGCAAAGCCTGAAGACAATTCCATTAGGGAACAAAAAGTGTTTATCGACTGTAATCCAAGTCCCAGAATTCGCATTACAAACATCAAACGGCGATTTATTTCGTACGCACTATTTACTAACGGGCTCGAAGAAACGCGTTGTTGATTTTTACACTTGCACTTGATTATTAAATTAAAACCAAGTCCACGTTCACACGTACGAGAAAAAGTTACATCACTGTCACACTTTTTACACTTCAGACATTCGGATAAAAAGTTGAAAACAGTCAGAAAATTGATAATGACATTATTATGGCCAACGTCAATTTCAATGTCATCGTAACTCGCGTCTTTCATTTTTATGGCTGAAGTACTGGCATATTCTGTTTCTCCTTCAATTTGATCCGGATTGTAATGAAATTTCTTCTTTCGCGGCCGATTCGGACGAATATCTCCCACTGATTTTCGCGTGTTCGGCATTTTTGATCACTGTTACTTGCCAGAAGTTCGAAACGCAACTGAAATACGTTACTCTGAATAGAGCGCTCGTTCGACCGAAGGAACGCAGGTATACGAGCACACAATAGACGGAATTTACAAGAATTTGTTCCGAGGGGCACAAACTTACTACCTGTAGTATAGATGAGCCGCTCAGGCGGTGAAAACTGGGGTTCGGAGCGCCTTACCTCGAAGCGGCTCCGAGCGCGCGCTTCTACCTGTTTTCCGGCCGACGCGTTCTCTCGTCTATATGCTATAACTCGCAAAATCAATTAGATAGGGAAATATCCTTTTGCCTACACATTTTTAAAACCTTAAGGATGAAAATAAAGCAATATAAAAAAAAAGTTTTTTTGGTCGATTTGGACTAGAACCTCCCCTTAAATGGACATATGGCAAAAATATCATGAATACAACATGCCGGCTAGTGAGTCGATGGAGCAACACATTGCAACGGTGCAGAATATGGCAGCTGCATTAATCGACTCTGGGGAAACAGTGACTGATAAATCCGTGATCGCGAAATTAATCGGAAGTTTAACATCAAAATAATCTGTGTTCCGATCAGTGGGGAACAATGTCGAACCCAATCGACAGACGCTCGAAAATCTTTTGGAAAGATTAGTCGCCGAGGAAGCGAGATTGAAAGCTGAAAATGGTGAAAGTGCGAGTGCTCTTGTCGTGTCAAAATGTGATCGAGAGAGCCAAAGTGACGGTGTAAAAAAGGACGATACCGGTAATAAAACAGACGCTGAAAAGAAAAAGAAGAAAAAGCGTTCGAAAAAAAATATCGAGTGCTGGAATTGTCATGAAAGAAGACATTTTGCCAATGAGTGCGGTGAAAAGCGCGGGAAAGACGAGACCAAGGACAAGGATGTGTGCGATTGCGCGTTCATCGGTGAGCAAAGTGGGGGTGTCATGAAGTCTGAGCGGGCTAAGTGCGCGAGGTTACCGTGTTTATCGGTAAGAAAGGTGCAAGAGGCCGATCAGAAGGACATTTGGCTAACCGACAGTGGAGCGTCTGCGCATATGACTTTTCGTCGTGAGTGGCTCGAAGAGTACCGCGAGGACCCGCATGGTGGCACTGTAGTGCTCAGTGGCAACGAAGAATGCAATGTCGTGGGTAGAGGGACAGTAAGAATAGAAAAGTTCATAAACGGAAGTTGGCAAGGAAAACTTTCTTTTCGTGGCAGGATTAAAAAAAAATTTGTTCTCGGTGGGAGCGTGTGCGGAAAGAGGCTATTGAGTAGTGTTCGAGAATGAGCATGTAAATCTAGAAAAAAATAGTTCGGTAATCGGGTCGGGAGTTAACCAAGCAAATCGCATTTACCGTATGCTGTTTAAAGTTTCCCCGTCGGAAAATGAAGCAAATGTGACTGCTGCAAGTCTTCGTGTCTGGCACGAGCGCCTGGGGCATGTCGGAAAAAGTGCGGTACGTGATTTGATCAAAAAAGGGTTAGTCAAGGGCGTGTCTTTAAAAAACGAAAAAGACTTTTTTTGTGAAGCGTTTCAGCTCGGTAAACAGCATCGCTTACCATTCAAGAGGTACATTGATGCGGTCGAGACAAAGCCAGGCGAAAAAGTACACACCGATGTATGCGGACCTTTGTCGGTCGACTCACTAGGAGGTGCACGTTTTTTCTTGACGTTCAAGGACGATTCAACTGGATATCGGCACATATACTTCATCAAACACAAGTCAGATGTGTTTGACAAGTTCAAAGAGTATGTGCGGCTCGTCGAGAACAAGTTTGGAAGGAAGATACAAGTTCTTCGATCCGACAATGGCAGCGAGTTCGTGAACGCAAAAATGAACGAATTTTTCATTGCGAATGGTATTAGAAAAGAAAATACCGCCCCGTACACTCCAGAGCAGAATGGCCGAGCAGAACGGGACAACAGAACAATTATTGAGAGTGCTCGATGGATGCTACATGCGAAGGGTTTACCGCTATTTCTTTGGGCCGAAGCAACAAACACGGCAGTGTACCTGCTAAATCAGTCGGCATCTTCGAAGAAAGACGCAACGCCCTACGAGCTATGGTTCGAAAAAAAGCCGAGCCTATCGCATCTGCGAATATTCGGGTCTCGCGTTTTCGCACATGTGACGAAACATCTTACGAAGGAACTCGATCAGCGTGGGAAGCGGAAGATATTTGTTGGCTACGAGCAGGATTCGTCAAATTACAGAGTTTACGATCCTAAGTCAAAGAAGGTTGAAGTGTCACGTGATGTGGCATTCAACAGGGGTCCGGAAAAATCGAGTCGATCGAGGAGCAAGAACATGAAAACATAATTGCGCTGAAAGAAAAAGTTGTTCCTGCGGAGCAAAACGAGTCAGAAAATGAATCAGAGGACGAAGTAGAGGAAGTACTGACTCAAGCTGAGCCGCAGCCAGTGGCTGAATGTGCGCGACGAGTTTTGAGAAATCGAGCCGACATTCGAACGCCAACGAGATACGCAGACGTTGCCGAGTACAGGGCTCCAGAGACTTACAAAGAGGCTATGAGCAGCAGCGATGCCGCGCAGTGGGCACATGCGGTTCGAGAGGAGCTTCAAGCACATAAAAAAACACGTGGAAAAACACGTCAAAATGGGTATTCCGAGTCAAGGAGGATCCAGAGAAGAAAACGCAAAAGTTCAAAGCATGACTCTGTGCAAGGGGGTTCATGCAGAGAGAGGGCATCGACTTCACAGAGACGTTTGCGCCTCTATGAAGTTAGCCCACCATTTTTCGATTTTGCAAATTTTTTTTGCTGTTCCAGATTGTTCTACATTTGTTCTAAATTGTTCCAGAATTTTAAGTCGATAAACAAATAAACATGGCGGAAAATAAAAAAAAACGATTTTTTGAGCAGCCCCCCATTTTTCAAAAAGTCAAATTTTTGTTGTTGTTCCGAGTTGTTCTAGTTGTTCTGAACATTGTTCCAAAATATTAAAACCCTCCGAAAAAAATTAAACGAGATATAGCAAACACCGTTTTTTTAGCAGCCCCCCATTTTTCTAAAAATGAATTTTTTGTTGTTGTTCTGGGTTGTTCTAGTTGTTCTTAACATTGTTCCAAAGTATTAGAACCCTACGAAAACAATTTAAAGGGATATAGCGAAACAAAGAAATCAAGCGCGTAATTTGTTTGAATTCGTATTTTCGCGTGTTTTGACCGATAACGATGAGCCATAGCCACCAAAATATGGAACAATGTTAAGTAGGCATAGAACAACCTGGAACAACTCTCAGTTTATCCGTAACAAACGTACAAAGGGCACTTTACTCTGGAAGGTACGAAATTTTGTTTGCTTGTTTCGGCCGATAACGATGAGCCAGGGCCACCAAAATATGGAACAATATTACTCAGATACAGAACAACTCAGAACAACTCGGAATTTGCCCAGAACAAAGTACAAAGGGCACTTTACTCTTGTAGGGCCATGAATGTTTTCCCCTTATTCGACCGATAACGTTGAGCCAGGGCCACCAAAATATGGAACAATATTATTCAGATATAGAACAACTCAGAACAACTCGCAATTTGCCCAGAACAAAGTACAAAGGGCACTTTATTCTTGTAGGTACAAATTTTTTTTTACTTGTTTCGACCGATAACGATGAGCCAGAGCTACCAAAATATGGAACAATGTTAAGTAGCCATAGAACAACCTGGAACAACTCTCAGTTTATCCGGAACAAACGTACAAAGGGCACTTTACTCTTGAACGTACGAAATTTTGTTTGCTTGTTTCGGCCGATAACGGTGAGCCAGGGCCACCAAAATATGGAACAATATTATTCAGATATAGAACAACCCAGAACAACTCGGAATTTGCCCAGAACAAAGTACAAAGGGCACTTTACTCTTGTAGGTACAAATTTTTTTTTGCTTGTTTCGACCGATAACGATGAGCCAGAGCTACCAAAATATGGAACAATGTTAAGAAGCCATAGAACAACCTGGAACAACTCTCAGTTTATCCGGAACAAACGTACAAAGGGCACTTTACTCTTGAAGGTACGAAATTTTGTTTGCTTGTTTCGGCCGATAACGATGAGCCAGGGCCACCAAAATATGGAACAATATTACTCAGATACAGAACAACTCAGAACAACTCGGAATTTGCCCAGAACAAAGTACAAAGGGCACTTTACTCTTGTAGGTACGAAAATTTGTTTGCTTGTTTTGACCGATAACCTTGAACCAGAGCCACCAAAATATGGAACAATGTTAAGTAGTCATAGAACAACCTGGAACAACTCTCAGTTTATCCGGAACAAACGTACAAAGGGCACTTTACTCTTGAAGGTACGAAATTTTGTTTGCTTGTTTCGGCCTATAACGATGAGCCAGGGCCGCCAAAATATGGAACAATGTTAAGTAGGCATAGAACAACCTGGAACAACTCTCAGTTTATCCAGAACAAACGTACAAAGGGCACTTTACTCTTGAAGGTACGAAATTTTGTTTGCTTGTTTCGGCCGATAACGATGAGCCAGGGCCACCAAAATATGGAACAATATTATTCAGATATAGAACAACTCAGAACAACTCGGAATTTGCCCAGAACAAAGTACAAAGGGCACTTTACTCTTGTAGGTACGAAATTTTGTTTGCTTGTTTCGGCCGATAACGATGAGCCAGGGCCACCAAAATATGGAACAATATTATTCAGATATAGAACAACTCAGAACAACTCGGAATTTGCCCAGAACAAAGTACAAAGGGCACTTTACTCTTGTAGGGCCATAAATGTTTTCCCCTTATTCGAGTTAGTTATATCCCCTTATAGAGTTGTTCCAGGTTGTTCTATGTGTGCTTAACATTGTTCCATATTTTGGTAGCTCTGGCTCATCGTTATCGGTCGAAACAAGCAAAAAAAAATTGTACCTACAAGAGTAAAGTGCCCTTTGTACTTTGTTCTGGGCAAATTCCGAGTTGTTCTGAGTTGTTCTATATCTGAATAATATTGTTCCATATTTTGGTGGCCCTGGCTCAACGTTATCGGTCGAATAAGGGGAAACATTCATGGCCCTACAAGAGTAAAGTGCCCTTTGTACTTTGTTCTGGGCAAATTCCGAGTTGTTCTGGGTTGTTCTATATCTGAATAATATTGTTCCATATTTTGGTGGCCCTGGCTTATCGTTATCGGCCGAAACAAGCAAACAAAATTTCGTACCTTCAAGAGTAAAGTGCCCTTTGTACGTTTGTTCCGGATAAACTGAGAGTTGTTCCAGGTTGTTCTATGTCTACTGAACATTGTTCCATATTTTGGTAGCTCTGGCTCAACGTTATCGGCCGAAACAAGCAAAACAAAATTCGTACCTTCAAGAGTAAAGTGCCCTTTGTAGTTTGTTCTGGGCAAATTCCGAGTTGTTCTGGGTTGTTCTATATCTGAATAATATTGTTCCATATTTTGGCGGCCCTGGCTCACCGTTATCGGCCGAAACAAGCAAACAAAATTTCGTACCTTCAAGAGTAAAGTGCCCTTTGTACGTTTGTTCCGGATAAACTGAGAGTTGTTCCAGGTTGTTCTATGTCTACTTAACATTGTTCCATATTTTGGTAGCTCTGGCTCATCGTTATCGGTCAAAACACGCAAAAATGCGAATTTAAACAAATCCCTGACAAAATCAACCGCGTTTCGACCACGTTTCGTTACACGCTTTACCGCGTTTCAAGTACGTGCAAAGGGCGTTTTGAAACACGCTAAAGCACGTGAGAAGCGTGTGAATTCGTACACAACCACGTTTCAGTTACACACTTTACTGTGTACCAAGCGCGTTTCAGAACGCGCGTTGTCCTCACTTTACCGCGTACGTGGTACGCGCTTGGCACGCGCTTGAAACGCCGTAAAGCGTGTAACGAAACGTGTTTGAAACACGCTTGGTACGTACTTTACCGCGTACACGGTACGCGCTCGGCACGCACTTGAAACGCGATAAAGCGTGTAACGAAACGTGGTTGAAACGTGCTTTGCACGTAGTAATTGTCTGGTCTGAAACACGCTTATCACACGCTTGGTACACGCTTTCGGACTACTCTTAAATAAACATCATCCCCAAGATAATATTGTAATAAAACACTGTAATATGATAAGCTGTAAATAGACATAATATAGATATAAGATAGACATAAACCATAGAGACTTTATCCTTTTCGAGATAGTGGGTTGACTCGTGCTTTTCATCGCGGTCGAGAGACTGATTATTTCGGCAAAGCGCTCGCGTTTATAATCCAAATGGGGCGTCACTTTGCATGCGAGAAACGCGGGATAGCCATGCGCTACCTAGCGGCCGCGAGTAATACAAAAACCACGTGACAACCGCGTTTCGTACGCGAAAAAGTACGTTTCAACCGTGTAACGAAACGCACTATTCTGTGGGAGAAGACTGTGCCGGCGGCACGCGAAAAAGTACGTTTCAACCGTGTAACGCGAAACGCGGTTGAAACGCACTATTCTGTGGGAGAAGTCTGTGCCGGCAGCACGCGAAAAAGTACGTTTAAACCGTGTAACGAAACGCGGTTTAAACGCACTATTCTGTGGGAGAAGTCTGTGCCAGCGGCACGCGAAAAAGTATGTTTCAACCGTGTAACGCGAAACGCGGTTGAAACGCACTATTCTGCGGGCAAAGTCCGGGTCGACGGTACGCGAAAAAGAACGTTTCAACTGTGTAACGAAACGCGGTTGAAACGCGCTATTCTGCAGCCAAAGTCCGGGTCGACGGCACGCAAAAAAGAACGTTTCAACCGTGTAACGAAACGCGCTTGAAACGCACTATTCTGCAGCCAAAATACGTTTCAAGTGTGTTCCCTCAACGAAACGTACTTGAAACGGACTTGGCACACACTTGAAACGTACTTTTCCGTGGTAGGTTTTTGTCAGGGAATTACGCGCTTGATTTCTTTTTTTCGCTATATCTCTTTAAATTTTTTTCGTAGGGTTCTAATACTTTGGAACAATGTTAAGAACAACTAGAACAACCCAGAACAACAAAATAAAATTCATTTTTTGAAAAATGGGGGGCTGCTAAAAAAACGGTTTTTGCTATATCTCGTTTAATTTTTTTCGGAGGGTTTTAATATTTTGGAACAATGTTCAGAACAACTAGAACAACTCGGAACAACAAAAAAAAATTGACTTTTTGAAAAATGGGGGGCTGCTCAAAAAATCGTTTTTTTTTTATTTTCCGCCATGTTTATTTGTTTATCGACTTAAAATTCTGGAACAATTTAGAACAAATGTAGAACAATCTGGAACAACAACAAAAAATTGCAAAATCGAAAAATGGGGGGCTAACTTCATAGAGGCGACGTTTGCGCCGGTAGTGCGCTATGACTCACTTCGAACGCTGCTGGCAATAGTTGCGGAAAAGGATCTTGAACTTTTGCGGTTCGATGTTCAAACTGCGTTCCTGTATGGTGAATTGAGTGAGGACATCTATATGAAGATTCCTGAAGGGCTCGACGTAAAGGAAGAGAGAAGAACGAAGAACAAAAGTGTTGTATGCAAAGTGGCGAAATCGTTATACGGGCTCAAACAAGCCCCGCGGTGTTGGAACAGAAAATTTGTAGATTTTCTGAGCCAATATGAGTTTGAAGCAAGCGAGACGGATAAGTGTGTTTTTGTCGGGAAATTCAACAACGTGAAACTTTTTCTTGCACTATTTGTAGACGATGGCCTGTTAGCAGCCGCGTCAATGGACATATTAGAGACAATATCAAGCGAACTAGATAAAAGGTTTAACATAACTATAGGTGACGCAAAGATATTCGTCGGGCTGCAAATAGAGAGAGATAGGAAAGAAAAGACGCTCATGATTCATCAAGAATCATACGCGCGAAAAGTTGCTGAGAGATTCGGAATGGCTAGATCAAAGCCGGTCGGGATGCCGGCGGATCCGCACGCGGCTCTTTTGCCAGTCGATGAAAACGAGGAAGCGGTTAACGTAGCGTACAGAGAAGCGATCGTTTCACTAATGTTTTTAGCAACAGTATCAAGGCCGGATATTGCATTCGCGGTGAATGCAGCGAGTAGATTCACAAACAACCATAACAAGTCTCATTGGCACGCCGTTAAGAAAATAATTGCGTATATAAACGGTACAGTCCATTTAGGAATAAATTATCGAAGCGGCGGTAGAGGTTCGGGTCTGATTGGATACTCAGACGCAGATTTTGCAAGCGATGTAGAGCCAAGGCGCTCAACAACAGGGTATGTGTTCTATCTATCAAACTCGCGAATCACGCGATGCTCACAGAGACAAAAACTCGTAACGTCGAGTACCACGGAGTCCGAGTATGTCGCGGCAGCCGCAGCGACAAGGGAAGCTATGTGGATCAGAAAAGTGTTGAAAGATCTCGGGCGCTCATGTGTCGAGGCAACAAAGCTTTACATTGATAACGAAAGCGCTATCCGTCTTGTGAAAAACCCGGAATTTCACAAGCAGACTAAGCATATAGACATACGGTACCATTGCATTAGAGAAAAAATCGAAAGTAAAGAAATAGTTGTGCAATATGTGTCTAGCGAAATACAACATGCAGATATCTTTACAAAAGCACTGCCGAGGAGGCGTTTCGAAGAATTGAGAGCGAGTCTTAGTATAAGCGAAATGTAAAGAATGCACTCAAACGGCGGTAGTGTTGCTGTAAATGAGGTTTTACGCGCATCTATTTTGCTGATGTGAAATGAGCGTTATGTATGCATGAGAATCGTTCGGGCAATGTCGAAACCGTTCGGCTATCATCGAGGCGTCGTGGCGCAAGCACGCTCTCGTACCACATATCAGTATCATCACGAGCGTCAAGACTGAGAGAAGTATGATAGAAAGAAAATAAAAGCATTAGCAAGTCAGCCATATTGTTGTTCAATTGAATATCGCCGGGCTACTTTGATTTATTCAATCCTCCAATTTATCCCTCGCAGATCCGAGTAAAATAAAACTATTTGAAACAACATCAGCATGGTGCAGATAGTAACAAATCTCATATTGTTTATTGCAAATTTGTAATTTTTTCATACGTATCTCCAAGAGTTTTTTACCGATTGGGATGCAAATTTGCATAAAGGCAGAGGATGAAAAAATAAAGTTGACGGATTTGTTATTTTTTCGATATTTCATAATTAAGGGGTTGAAACTGTCCCTCGATTTTTTAGTTAATTGCATCGTATTTGCCATTCCGGGTTAACCCAGAATGGCAAAAGGCTACCTGATCATACGATGCAATTGACTAAATAATCGAAGGGCAGTTTCAACCCCTTAATTATGAGATATTGAAAAAATAACAAACCCGTCAACTTTATTTTTCCTCCTCTACCTTTATGCAAATTTGCATCCCAATCGGTTAAAAACTCTCGGAGATACGTATGAAAAAATTACAAATTTACAATAAACAATATGACATTTGTTGCTATCTGCACCATTGTGAAATCCAGAGTATAGTACGCGAAAAAATAAACATTGTTGTGTTACGGACCGATCAGCCTAACGACAACGTGGCGGAACAATCCATCGGTGCACGCGTAGCTTCGTCATCGGATTCCCTAAAACACTTCGACCCCCAATGCACCATGATGCCACGCGCTGCATGATCAGCACTGTCATACCAACGACCCCGGCGCAATAGAAACACCTACACACGACGCCACGCGCTGCATAACCAGCACTGTCATACCAACGACCCCATCGCAAAAGAAACACCTAGGCACAAATCGACACAATCGATTCCCAAATAGATTTCCCAATCGGTAACCCGACACTTCCTGGTTACCCCCACGAAACTCTTCCAACACCTTCGCTCCAGGGTAACGAGGATACCGATCGACCAAATTCTCACCAGTCTTAATTGATTGCTCTGTCCCGACGGACATAGCCCGCGGTCGACCGGTGCTCATAACCTAGCGGCAAGTACATCTCGCGTACTTAGAGTCTCGCGAGTGTAACTTCGAGTTCGGGAAATAAAACCGAGTACAACGATTAAGAACTCTATACGTGTAAGCAAACCCTAGCGGCGCTTCACGTCTCTCGTAATATTTTTGTACCGCGATAATTACCTTAGCGGCATTACGCGTCGGAATATTTCGAGTATAAAACATCTCTCAAATATTATTTCTTCATCAGTGCAAAAGAGTAAGAGTCCAGCGAGTCGTATCGCGTTCCGAACGCTCGCCCCTTTTTGCCGACTCAGCTAATTCGCGACATCATAGTGGCAGCGTCGTAACGAGCGCGTATGTGTAAGCCACTACGGACTCCACTGCACATATTCAAATAAACATTGAACTACCATCTTGCACGACTTATCTCTACGGCCTAGATAGCCGCCTCGACCGACCTTCCCGACGACTCCAGCAATTCGCCGATGTCAGCAGGTCGGAGAACGAGCAACACACACACACACATTACACACACGTGAGGCAATCGTTCGATCACCTAACGAGAGAATCGACGTTGTGAGTGAGGGAGACGAGAGTGGGGACAGGTCGAAGGGAGTACGGAGACCACTCGCGAGAGGATCACCGAAAATTACACTCGCTCGGCGACTATCAATTGCGAAGCACGTACTTCACACAAACAAATCTGCGAAGGAGACGGAAACCATCCCAAGACACCGCATCTATTTATAATAGTAGCTAATTCGCCTGGCCAGCGATTACCAACTCCGGTGCAGATAACACCAGCCACACGCTGGATTTTCATCATCATCCCGGTTGTCCGATCTTCACCAAGTCGCCACCAAATCAAACCGAACTGACGTAAGCACCGCAGACCTCGCCGCCATCATCTCCATCTCTTTCTCGTCTTCCGCAACGCTCGCAATTTCAACAATGGAAAGCGTTTTCGAATTCAACAATGTCATGTATGTATGTCTGAAAGTGCGATTTGTTTGTTTTCTTACAATTACTCGGAGGTAGTATTATATAATAGGCTTTCAATGTTATCGTTTATCTTTCATTAATGGTTATTTCGACTGTGAACATTCCTGCAATAAACTGTAAAAAGAAAGGAGTGTTACACACGGAATAAGGTGAGGTGCGTTACGCCGCTTTAAAACGGACAGAATCCACGCGTCGAGTCTCCTGATAAACTCGACCAATAACAATAATAATTATAAATCTAAAACGTAATTACGACGGAACCCGTACGTAACACCCACGGAATCCGAACGTAACAGTTGCAATTTGAATTTTTTTCATATCTCGTATGTTATCGACGAAGGACGAAGAACTCCCCGATTTTTCGAGGGTTTCTTTTACGCCTTAAATATTGAACTGGGCACATATAAATAAATACATATCGGCTATTTTTGTCCATTCTACAATCATACCAAATTTCATGAAAATCGGAGCAGGTGCATGAAAATGTTTTTTTTTATTTCTGAGGGCCACGGCAACTGCATGAAAATAGTTTCCTGTGTGGCGGATTCGATTCCATGACCGACACAAGTCGGAACGCGCCAGCAACTCCACCGGCGGAAACACGTACTAGTCCCACGCTTCGGGTGAAGAGTGGAACCTCTAGCATATCAGTAGTTTTTTAAGACTCGGGTTTTTTTCTCTTCCCGCGTTTTTCAGATATAGGAAAAGAGATAGAGTAGAGACTACGCGCGACAAAAGATACACTGTGATATAAAGTGATAAATAAAGTTATGATTGATTGTCTGTACCAGAGGAAAGAGTTGTGTAATTAAAAAAACGAGAGCTCTACTATTACCACGTGGAACCACCCCCTAAACCTGTAACTAAGCTGCTGCCATCTCTGGAGCGGTCAAGCTCTCCAGTTGCACTCGGTAATTCGCCACGTATGGTAAATACCATGAAAACGTGGTTTCCGCCCATTACGATTCACCCTGTATATGAATATACAAATTACGTGTATATAAATATTTTGTATTACATATGTTTGTAGCTGATCTCGAGAGCTTTCTGAAACACTATAATCAAATGGCTTTCATAAATTACTAGTGTGTGTGTGTGTGTGTGTGTGGGTGTGGGTGTGTGTGTGTGTGGGTGTGGGTGTGTGTGTGTGTGTGTGTGTGTGTGTGTGTGTGTGTGGGTGTGGGTGTGTGTGTGTGTGTGTGTGTGTGTGTGTGTAAACGGCTTTTTACTAAAAAATAAAATTTTCCAATTGTCTTCCGTCTGCTGCTTGACAATGACCTAATCGCACATACAATTCATTTACAACATTTCGTCTCCTTTCTGGTGAGGTAAGGTTTACTTGTTGCAGTATGCGTTCCCTAAGGTCTCCCAAATTGGTCTGTCTCGGTTAACACCAATGCTGGCGGCATTGTACTTTTGAAGCCTTATAACTCGAAAAGTAATTGAGGAAAAAACATTTACACAGTTCTCGGTCTGAATCGTTTATTCGAAAAAAACGGCTCGACACATCCTTCATTTACATGTACTTGTTACGTCAAATAAAATAAGCCGATACGATGAGTAGATTCCGAAAAAAGGTACATTGCAGGTGAAAAAACATAACTTTTAAGGAAATACGATTTTCTGAAAAGTTTGAAATTCCAATGAATTTCGGGTTGTTTGTTGTATCGATCAAAGTAACTATCCATACCTAAGTGTTAGGATTGTTATACACTATTCGGGACGTGTTGGCACAGACACGAAAATTTCTTCGCGTATGTCCACATTGTAATATATAACATAAGACAATATATAACAAACTTTACAGTCGACGTAGGCTGATTAACACAGTTTCACTGCTTAGAATTCCATGTGGTTTTCGCCAAATGATAAAAAAAGAATTGTACTTTCAAAAAAAAAAATTTTTTTTAATGCATTTTTTACTCTAGCAGATGCCGAACCCCCTTAATGAAGGTAAAAAAAATCCAAAATATTCACATGATCTAAGGATCGATAGTTACTTCGATCGATACAAAAAACAACCCGAAATTCATTAGAAATATAAACTCTGAAAATCGTGCTTCCTGAAATGTTATGTTTTTTCACCTGCAATGTACCTTTTCTTGGAATCTACTGAAATCTCTACTGAATCAGACTGAAATAAAATAATCAATAAGTGATATTAAACTATAAAAGAAAAAAAAGGTACGTACTAAAATAAATAAGACAACGAATGTGCACCCACGGAGTAACCGCCATGCAACATGCGTTATTATCTGTAAATGTTGCAGGCGCCTTTCTGTTGAAACCTATCTTTCTGTTATGTTTTTGGGGTCCCCGACTACGATTCTTATAACAAAATCCCAGTTTGTAGCCTGCCAACTGTTAAAACCTGTATAAAAGCTTATAACTATCATTATTGCCTAATGAAAGCTAATATTTTGTTTCCGAGATTGCTGATCACTATTTTGATTTCGGAATCTCAATTTGACGGTTTTCAGCTAGCAAAACCACTGTCAAGGTTACTCAACAATTTAT
The DNA here is from genome assembly GCA_964017225.1 of Netelia inedita. NCBI lineage: Eukaryota > Metazoa > Arthropoda > Insecta > Hymenoptera > Ichneumonidae > Netelia > Netelia inedita. The sequence continues at coordinate 24,951,959 of OZ024920.1, forward strand.
AATTATCATTATTGCCTGACAAATATATTAGGCTATTTTTCGAAGTCTCTGATCACTATACTGACGTAGAGGTTACGCGAATTCTTTCTGCAAATAAGAACTGCCAATATTTTTTATCACGAGAATATTCCTAAAAGATTTTCTCCTGCAGTTACTAACTTTTATATGAAATTATAGTTCTGAAATGAACGTGAAATGAACTCCCATTCTGAAGATTGGACCAATGGGGAATGAAAGTCAGATGCAGAGGTTCTAGATGTGTATACCTCTGGGCAAAGAATGCAGGGAAGAAATTACTTTATTCATTGATAATATTTTTTGTAACAGCTATTTTTCCCCTCATCAAGGAATTGTATGCGGAGGAAAGGATCTATGGATTATTTTGAATACTTTTGTGACACGAATTTGCTGAATGTTTACCATTGTGAAAGAGACCAAGATCAAATCCTGAACCTTTTCGAAAAAGCATGAAGTCATGGGAGGATTTAACAATAGAGGAATTTAAATCGTTCTTGAGTCATCAATTCTCATGGGTCATGTTCGCAAATGTTATTTTCAAAGTGCTGATTATCGATATTCTCATGTGGGATCCAATATTTGGAAAAACTATGACTAGAAATCGGAATCTCCAAATTTTTCGGAAGCTTTACTTCCAAGATAGTGAACATCCCATAAACCCGGCATTATCGACGGTAAAACTTGTCTCGGATTATCTTGTTGAGGCGAGTCATCGCATTTAAGGTGATGTGATAGCTCTTCTTTACCGTCCCTGCGGCCCATGCATTTTGCGGACAAATGCCATTCCTAAACTAATGAACGGAATGAGCTGAAATTTGAGTATGTTATACAGTTGATAGTCCTACGTAGCCTAAAGGTCGCAGAATTTCGAAAATCGCTCAAAAATTCACAGATTTCGTTACCACGTGGTAATTTTGGTTGCAGATTTGCATTTATTGACTTATTAATGGTTCGAATCAATAAACTGTGGTCTTTACGCACTAGACGAGAAAAAATGCGACACAATGAGTGCCCGCACGTTTCTACACGTGCAATATTACATAAATGGCATTTGTCCGCAAATAACATGGGGAAGGCCGATAATAGCAATTGGTATAGGAGAGCGGGGTTGTGTTGTTACGTCCCAGCCTGGGTAACAACACGTCTCCGATCGATAATTTAGAATACTTCCTTGTCTACCTCTAAAGCGATGCAGCCTGCCGGTAAAAACGCAAACTTATGTATATCTTTGTCGCCTAATATAATATTATTATTTCTTTCATAAGCTATACATAAGAAACATTTAGTACTTCAGTCTTAGTTATAGAATTTCGACTTCCAAGAATATTCCTGAACTATTTTCTCAAACATTCGAAACCCCGAACTCAATCTTATCACATAAACACTTTCTCAACGAACAAACACCCCTCTTATATACAGTCTAGTAATAATAAACCCTTAATAAAAATACTTATTATTTACCCTTAGTCTTAAAGCGGACCACGCACTAATTCATAAGTACTCAGTCCGATAAACTTTCCTTACCTCCCTTATTCATATTACATTTCAACGAACGCCTTGTGCAATATCAAAACCTAGTTATAAATACAAACTCTGTAAACATTTCGAGAAATATAATTTGAAACTCCATTTCCTTTCCCACGAGCGTCACCCACGAGGCGACGATCTGACGTCATCTCCGCGTGATCAGGATAATCCATACACAAAAATCTGACCAATCAAATTCAACCGTCTTTATTGTAATCTGCTTCGCAGAGGCAGAGCCAAAAACCTCTGTAAGACTTAGTCAGATCATTTTATACCTTCATCGAGTCTAAATCATAGACCTAAATCTCCGTACATCTCGAACTCTGTGAAACACTAACTCAAAACATATTTAAATAGTGAATCAACGAACTATCAATAAAGTTTACGTTATTTGGTTATAATTAAATAAAACCAAAGTGACTATTATTTCTCTTTGAATAGAGAATCGACGTAAACCTCATTCACATCCAATCAATCCTAACAAAATCGATCCCATTAAGTATTGTGTTGTGTTCGGAATTCGTAAGCGATCAATCCAAGACTCACTTGCACGGAAACTTAATCGTTTTCAAAGTTCGCGCCCTAACTCCGATTGCGCCGCGTCTTCGGTCTGTGTCTCCCTCTTGGGACGTAACAGTGTACGTAGTTCGTGCGTATCCCGCCTCTCCCTCGCGAAACTTCGAGCGCTGATAGCGCTTTTTCACGCCGTGCGAAACTATGGGAAACATGAGATGCACCACGTGGTCGCAAATTTCACCCCGTATCAGTATGTACACGTTTCGACACATGTGCATTTGACTGAAGGGAGGCGCTTCACGAATGCAACTAGCCGAGTCGAAACTCGATCGAGAATTATCGATTTTTAGTCGACCATATGAAACTTAAATTAAAGGGGGCCACGACGTACGGATTACGGATGTTCTTCAAACTTTTTATACATTCAGAAGTCCATTAGGACAACATAATGTGCAAGCGATAATGCCTACTTATTATTAGGCGTTTTCGGAAAAATAGCAAGAGAAATCTTACGCGTCTAATATATACCGGTGCGTTGCAAGTGTAAAGCCGGCTCTGCACAGTCGCCGAGACATAACGAATGTTGGCCAATACGAGAGTGTGGGGGCTGACTCGTCTCGCCTCTCGCCGTCTCGTGTCGTCTCGGTCCGTTGTCGGTTTTTTTGACACGCGTCAAAGGGATCTCGGGTAGTCTTGTTACGTCCTCGATGATGATTCGGAACAGCACGGTCACCCCGTTCTGTTGACTCCGCCGATATAGTTTTATCGGCGCGAACTACGAAGAGTACGCTCAGTTTGATCAGAATGATTAGATATTCTGGTTGTTCTGAGATTCGGAAATTCGGAGATTCGGAGGTTCGGAGATTCGTTATGAAATTCGACCCCTGCTATGCGCAGTTGAAGAGATCAACACGATGAATAGTTATTCAATGATGAGTTTATTCGTAGATATTGTTTGATAATGAGTTACAGATTAGTTCGGACTCTTGAGATGGTCTGAACTTAGCGTCGGTGTACAAAGTTTGTAAGTGGTTGTCGTTTAAACACTTCTATTAAAATAACTTGGATGATTACTTATGAAAAGATAATGTTAGAATATACAACTAACATATTACATAGACGCTGTCACTAAGTTTCTGTATCTGTTAACTCGAGTTATGTCAAAGGCAAAAAGCTGGAAATTGGGTCGGAGCATGTCTTTTTATAGTTGCTCTAGTTTTGGGTGGAGGGGAGTTAGTTTGGGGTGGAGTTTGGTTTTCCCTTTGGGGAGGGTCGGACGTTTTTGTGATAGGCTGGGTTTTCCCTATCATCTTACTATCTAGCTATTGGAAAGGAAAATTAGTTGTACTCTACTATGTCGATATTAGAGGTAACTACGCAGAGCGTCCTTTTACCGACTAGAGGACATATGCTACCGACGTTTGGTCATTACTTAGTTTTGAAAATTGACTGCGCCTCTAATGTCGGCCAGTACGTAACAGTCTCGTGTCCATAGACGAGATCGCCCTCCACACTTATAACGAATAAAAAAAGATGAGTCATCAACTGAGAAACACAAGAGTGTGGAGGGGCATGTTTTTCATGCTCGTGAGAGGCGAGTCCCGCCCGAAACATTCGGCGAGACGTCTCGGCCAATGTGTAGAGCAGGCTTAGATGGTTGTGATCGAGTTGTTTCGCAATTGTTGGATCAAGTTCCGATCATTTTTTTGTCAATTTTATCTTTTTCCGCCACACTGGTCATATTTGTTTATATATACTAAAATTCAAAGGCGATATAATGACAAAATACATGTATTTCGAAGCCTGGTTTGGAAAACATTTCTCGTTTTCAAGAAAACTATATGCGTTTGTTCGTTTACTAATCGATAATAATAAATATGATATTTGTTCTAATAATAAAATTTAGTAAACAGCCAAATAACAACGGCAATTTGATATATATTCATACAAATACACGTATTTTTTACATTGTATTACGTTTGAGTTGTAATATATACGAAATAATATGACCAATGTTGTAAAAAATATGTAATTAAAAAAAATGAAAACCGGACTTGATCCAGAGACCCATTGATTACGGAACTCGAATGCTAACCACTCGGCCGTTACCCCTTATCACGTACAGTTACAACGCACCGGAATATATTGAACGCGGAAGACTTCTCTTGCGATTTTCTTGAAAATGCTTGAGTAGTACGCCTTACTACTTGGACATTATGTTGTCCTAATGAACAACTAAAAGTGTACAAAGTTTGAAGAAAGTCCGTGATCCGTAATAATCCCGTCTATTTCTCGGCGCAATATTTCCATTTGGCTCGAGATTATCGTTTCTTGCCGAGGCTTCGCTCTTTAGGCCATGCACTGCCATCTAGCGGTGACGCGTAGGGCGCAAGTTCACTACTATACCGACGTCGTCGAAGTTCGTCCGGGCCTTTCACATCACCTTAAGGTTGTTGGTAAAAAAATTTGAGGTGAACAGTTTTATATAAAATTTTTATTATCTGTTAATGAATATTTCCTAAACACCCTGGCGAAAGGAAAGCTGAGGTCACCGAATTAATTTTGCAGAAATTAAATGTTGAAGTTTAGTGAAAAAGTGGCTCCATTGCATTGCTTAAATGGGACAAAGCCGTTACACTCGTACTTATTTTAGTATATCGTCCGTATATATGAAGAGAAATACTCAAAAAACGAGAACTCGGTCAATGGCAAAATGTAACACAATTTTAGTGAAAAAAACAGACAGGTCACCGGCTTAATTAACAAGGAATCAGGTAAAATATGTGATCACATTACGAAAAAATCGGGTTCATTAAAACATTTGCATAGCAATGTGGCAACGCCGCAACGACATTGGCGGGAGCAATTCACGATTCAGCGCGCCAGTTTTAAACATGTCACAGTCAAATAGGAGTGACAAGAGTTTTTTCGCTAATTTATTAGATCAAATATAAATGATCAAATCCGTATTTAATACGTACACATATTTTTATGCGTATGATTATTTAAAAAGACAATTAAATGCGAGCGATAGGAACTTCATTATGTATTTATTCAATAAAAAATAAACTTTCAAATCATTTGTATAAACAAACATAAACAAAACATAAATATATATTAACAGTGTTCAACATCTTTAACACTTTTAAAAAATGTTATTAAATTTTTTAAATAATATTCGCAAGAAAATCGTTCACAGAGGCAATGACTTTGTAATTTTTCGTGACTCGAGGCTTTCCGTTAGTTTCTTGCTTAAATAATGTTTCAACGCCTGTTTCTCTATTAGATAAAAATATATCAACAAGCGTATCGAAATTTATGCCCTCTGAAACCATTTTCGTCCTCATCTGAGTGGAAATAATACCTTCCAAAGGAGTAAGAGTTTTTAGATTTTCACGCATCATTTTCGCACGAGCTTGTTGGGCTACAATTTCATTCACACATTTTTTTTGTTCTATCAGAACTTTGTACGAAATTTTTAATGTAGCAACGAGTTGTTGCAGGACTTCAACATCCCGCACTGCATCGTGAGCTCCCTCGTTTGAAATTTTCAGAAACTCTGAAGCCAAATGAGTTTGTCCGCAGTCTTTACTTCTGCGAAGCACTTGTCGAAAAATCGGTAGCGTATCAGTAAAACCCGATATAACACTACCGGATTTTTCAGACATCCGTTCTCTTTCAATAGCCTTTAGTAGGTGCACGCTATCGAACTTGCAGTTATGTGCCACAAGCACGCTTGGCCTCCCTACCCTAAGTAAAAAATCAAGAAAATTTTGTAAAGCAGCGCGGAGAGGACGTGATGGGACTCTCACACCATGGAGAAATAATTCTCCGTTTGCGCTGTGAAGCCCATTAACCGCAGATGCTGCGGGTGAAATTATGCCAATAGGATTAATGTAAACCCCAAAAGATTGGTCCGCGTAACGTGCTCCTATTTGCAAAATTTCGGCAGTTGACATAAAACCCGAGGTTTCGAGATCGAAAAATATTATCGCCTCTTCGCCTGAATCTGTATTTTCAGATTCGGGAAGAGCAGAGTGTTGAAGAAGATCCATGTTTGATTCATATGTTGTACCTTCTATTTTTTTTTCTTATGCCTCAACATTGTTCGGTACCTTTTCAATATATTCCGTCTCGCTTTGAACCCAGGAGTAGAAATTTTTTGTTTCCTTTGGTTAGCGGTAATGAGTTTCATATTAATATATTTGGCTGTATGCTTGCCTGGAGAAAGCTCCAAATCGCGTGTTATTGTTTGTAAATAACTTAGGCCGATGTTTTTATTAGCGACCGTAAAAGCAAAACGATAATCGCTGGATGGTCCCAAAGAATAGCATCGCGATTTCGGAGTTTTGCTAACCATCATGGCATGTAGATTTTCATTTGCCTGGCTCGACGTGCCATGAGCAAATTTTTCGACGTTTTTCGCGAGCTGATCGAACATATTTTTTAAAGTTATATCTAAAGATGTGCTCGCAAATCCACCTGGTACGGAGGTGTGTTTGTAGTTTTCTTTATCTTTTTGATGTCCATTCCAAACTCCACATCCATCATGCCGATTGTACGCGTGGTCTGGGATCTGTCGCAATATTTGTGCGATCGCCGAACTATTGCCTTTATTTTGCGAAACAGCGTACGTAAAACACCGATGCAAATATTCAATTCCTTCTTTGGTCAACTCTTTGTGTTGCTTCTAAATTTTATAGAGGGCATTTGTAACACCCTTGGCCGTATGATTTTGATCCGAAAACTTGATAACTGGGTGATCACTAGCCATACGAACCGCAGCTATCGTAGAACTGTCATCATCTCCGATTAAAATCCCGATCTCCGTATTAGCGTTTTTTAGTACAGAGCTTTTAGTACAAAGCTCTGCTGCTAAATCAGGCTCCATAGCTTTGGCGCTACCTTCAAAATTCAGGCGACAATTATGTTGACCTTTGGGTATTCCGAGATCACATTTCCGGCATTTCCGATTCCTCGTTCCAAAGTCCAGAATTTTTTTACTTTGCGACCCGTTCAGTGCGCCATAGCCATTGAGGCTATCATAATTTCGTCCTGTTCCACGTTTGCTCCAACCCATATCGTACGAAGCCATCAATCGTACAACATCGTCGTCGTCGATTGTAATATCATTCCAAGAGTCGAATACGGAAGTGCGGGTGGGTACAAGGAAGTTGGAGGGTAGATCATTAGGTCTGAAATATAGCACCAAAAACCAAAATACAGTTTACTTTCCTATCACTTTGCCACTTCAGCAAAATTTAGGCCGCAAAAGAAATCTTGATAATCGGTGCTGATGTGAAGTAATGTATGTAAATAAACAATAAAAAGCTTGTTTTTTCAGTTCATACGAATATGCATACTTTATTGTAAAATGATTGTCTCTTTAATTTCATCAAATGTCAGTTCTTCTTCGCATGTTTTCTAATAATTCTTAATATGTAATTTTTGCTAACAGGATAAACGGAAAGGAATCTCATTTTCTTTATTAAGGTTACATTAGGCTGAATATATGTTTTTCGTATACTTTTAATCATTTTTGTAAAGTTCAAAAAGTTTCCGGAAAAAATATAAAAGAAGAGAGAATTCTAAAAAAAATGCATTTACAAAAAGTACCATTTTTTTTTATTTAACGAGTTTAGAATTACTATGATTTTTTTTATGTACGTTGTATATCATGATTTCATATCGAACGGATTTAAAAGGATTTAAAAAATCCTAAGTCAAGACTCGATGTGTTTTCATATATACAGGATAACGTACGACTATAGTCTGGGTTTTGTAAATAAAATGCTGGTTCCATAACTTCGTGGCCACGATAAAAGTTAAGAATTTTCAATCAATTCGGTTCTCCAACATATTAAATAATGTGGGTAAATAATAATCATGTTACGATATATATAATCCATATATTAATATAATAAATATGTAGAGTGATTTATACAGTAAATATTAGCGTGTTGATGAATAGCCGTAGATTATTATTTTCGATATGAAATCATGATATACAACGTATACTGAAAAAATCATAGTAATTCTAAACTCGTTAAATGAAATAAATTTGGTACTTTTTGTAAATGCAAATATTTTTTTTCGAATTATCCCTTCTTTTATACTTTTTCGCAAACTTTCCATACAAAAATCCTTTCCCTACATCTACCAATGCCGGCGTACAAAACCATTCAGCTGATTCCACTTATTCAAAGTCATATCAATTTTTCGTATTCCCTCTCGGCTGATAGGGTATATGGAAATTTTGACACACCTTCCATTAAGCGAGCGCATATGGAATTGTTAAGGGGTTGTCCTGATTTTTGAGGCAAAAAATTACAAAAGTACGTCAATTGTTTTGCCTCCAAACTCAGAACCCCTTAAACTTACATAATTTTTTGTAGAACCTCCAAATTCGCAATCGTCATTTCGCGTTCTACTTGCACAGGGTCCTCGCAACTTTTCTTTGCAACATTTTCAGCTGCTTTTCCAACTTTTTCTTCGAACTGCTTGAATTGATAATTGGTTAGGAATGGAATATTGAGCGTTGCCAAAATATTATTTAGATGAGTATATCCCATGCCGCTGGGCAATGTACCTAAGAGTAAAAATCGACACATTATTAAAAATTTCCGTGCGCAGGCTGCAGAACTAATATTATTATAATGTTACGTTCGGATTCCGTGGGTCTTACGTACGGGTTCCGTCGTAATTACGATTTAGATTTATGATTATTATTGTTATTTGTCGAGTTTGTCAGGAGACTCGACGCGTGGATTCTGTCCGTTTTAAAGCGGCGTAACGCACCTCACCTGGTTTCTGTGTGTGTAATATGTGTGTGTGTTGCTCGGCCTCCGGCCTGCTGACGTCGGCGAATGGTTGGAGTCGTCGGGAAGGTCGGTCGAGACGGCTGCCTAGGCCGTAGAGATAAGTCTCGTCAGATGGTGGTATGTTGTTTATTATGACCACAGACACAGACGATCGTAGTGGCTTACACATACGCGCTCTTATTCGACGCTGCCACTACGGTCTCGGGGTTTCGCTGAGTCGACAAAAGGCGAGCGCTCGGAATGCTGTGCGACTCGCCGGACTCTTACACTTTGTTTTGTATGATAAAATAATGAAACGATATTGGAACTGTATTGAAATACTCGAAATATTCCGACGCGTAATGCCGCTAAGGTAATTATCGCGGTACAAAAGTATTACGAGAGACGTGAAGCGCCGCTAGGGTTTGCTTACACGTATAGAGTTCTTAATCGTTGTACTCGGTTTTATTTCCCGAACTCGAAGTTACACTCGCGAGACTCTAAGTACGCGAGATGTACTTGCCGCTAAGGTATGAGTACCTGTCGACCGAGGGCTATGTCTGTCAGGACAGAGCAATCAATTAAGACTGATGAGAATTTGGTCGATCGGTATCCTCGTTACCCTGGGGCGAAGGTGCTGGGAGAGTCTCGTGGGGGCAACTAGGAAGTGTCGGGTTATCGATTGGGAAATCGATTGGGAAATCGCTCGTCGATTCCTGCGTAGGTGTTACTTTTGCGCCGGGGTCGTTGACATGCCATCGTTGATCATGCAGCGCGTGGCATCACGGTGCGTTGGAGTTTTCCGTCGGGGGGCGAAGTCTTTTAGGGAATCTGGTGACGAGGCTGCGCATGGAAGGCCGAGCCGCGGTGCAGTGGCCTTTGGAGAATTTGCTGATAGGGTTGCGCGTGCATCGATGGATTGCCAAGTTGTTGTTAGGCTGATCGGTCCGTAACAGCCCTCCCTCCTTAGACGGAACGTGGTACCCATGGTCCGCGCTTCCGCAGATCAGCCTGTTTGCATCCTTCTATAGAACTTGGTTGAGGCAGTAGGTGATACTCGGTTTCGGCGGCCGTCCCCGTTTCTTCGGTGGCACTGGGGTAGGCAAGACGTTACCCTCAACATGGGCAGGTTTTAATTTGTCCATATGGGTCAAACTCAGCTGGCCATGTCCTTTGTCGATCAAGGCGGTGTTTTGATCTAATACGCTGGCGATGCGATATGGCCCATTGTAGCGGGGATCGAATTTGTTGGGCTTTGGTTCACGCAGGGTGTAAACGAAGTCATTTGGTTGATAGTTTATGGCATTTAACCTTTTATCGTGCCGTAATTTTGCCGACTCCTTACTTTTGTTGAGATTGTTACCTCCTACCTCTGCTAGCTCGTCGAGTCTTTTTGCGGTTTTCGTTACGTAGTCAGTAGTGGTAGCCAGGTCTTCTCTCAGGGGTGGGGTCGATGGTGTTTTCATTAGCTTGCCATATGCCATCTCGTACGGTGTGAATTTTGTGGATTCATGCACCGTCGCGTTGTGCGATTGAATGGCATACGGTAGAACGTCGTCCCATTCCGAGTCCTTGCTGATATAGTGTTTCACATAATCAGCAATTCCCTGGTGACTGCGTTCCAATGAGCCGTTGCTTTGCGGGTGATACGTGGTTGCCTTTATGTGATGTATTTTCTTTTCTTCCAGGAAATTTTTCATGCGGCTGCTGACGAAGCATTTGCCGTTATCGCTCAGGAGGTATAGTGGGGTCCCGTGTACCGTAAAATATTCCTGGTCGAGAACTTTAATGATCGTTTGGCTCTTCATGTCTGGTAACGCGAAGGCTCTGGCAAATTTCGTCAGCAAATCGATTGTTGTTAAGACGAACCGGTTTCCGCGTTTGGTTAGAGGCAGTGGTCCGAGTATGTCGAGGGCGATTTTCTCCCATGCTGCCACAGGTGTGTCGGTGATTATCATTGGTTCCCTTGTTTTTATTCGGACCAATTTGTGTAGTTGGCAGCTATGGCAACATCGTACAATATTTTGTACATCGTTCTTCATGCCTTTCCAGTGGTACCTTTGTCGCAATCGCTCGTATGTTTTTCTGGCCCCTTTGTGACCTCCTATGTGGTCGCTGTGCCATTCTGTAATGATCGCGTTTCGTGTCGAAGTCGGTGGCGTTTCGATTTTATTCGTGCAGATGGTGACCTTGCAGCTGACCTGAGAGAGAGCGTTCTGAAGTACCCGCTTGAACGTCGATATTGGTAGTTCGTCATGTCCGGCTCCATCGGAGGCGACGCGGAATTCGTAATCTTCGTGCTTTGTAATAAATTGTCTCAAGGTCTCGGCAGCTGTTTTGAGGTCATCGAGGGTCATTTTGTCGAAGTAGTTCTTTGTAGTTACGACGCTCAGCACTTTTCGTTTCTTCCTTTCTGATGTTATTATAGGTTCGATTTCCGATTGCCGCATGAGATCGTCGGCGTTAATATAACCGAGGTCGCGGAGTTGATCTCCCACTGGAGTTGTGATAATTCCATCCTTGGGGATGAAATGTATGATCGCGCCTCGGCCGGTTGTTAATTGGTCGGGTTTTATCTCCACTCGACACGGTGTGGTTGTTGGTGGACCCTTGAAATCGCGATCGTCACCCTCAGGGTCGCCGCTGGGGACGTCGAGTTCGTCTTCTTCTGCTTCTGATGACGATGACGATGACGACGACGATGACGATGACGATGACGATGACGATGACGACGACGATGGTGAGGGTGGGAGCGACGGACGGTCGGTAGTCAGTTCGCGAGATTCCTTCGTTATGCGCGTCGTGTCATCACGCGTTTCGCTAGGCTCGGTCGGTGGTAGCGAGGAACGCATCTTGCACGGCGTCGAGCCGCAAGCAGGTTTCTCTCCCTTCGTTGGGGTCGGCATCAGCGATATTCTTTGTGATGCGTGTGTCGTCTGCTGTTGAGTCGGGCAGTTACCGCTGATTTGGCTGGCGTTTTGCGGTTCCGCGGTCTGTGTCGCTGTCTGTGCGTTGTCGGTGGGTAACGATCTGCGGAGGAGTTGTATGATTTTTTGTGAGGTCTGCGGGGTGTCGCAGAGGTCCCTCTCTATCATCTCTCGTTGTTGCAGTGTCATTTCGGTGTCGCTGCACAACGAGTCGTCGTCGAGTATCGAACTCGTTTCCATTGGCGTCTCTCGGCACGATGGTAGGCTGCCGGACAGTCGTCTTAGTCGTCCCTTCGCCTCGTCCAGGGTCATTTGGCTGGTGCCGTGCTGGAGGGCGACTGACGTATCGAAACGATAACCGTGGGGGTCCGATTGAGTTGACGTGTCGATCTCCGCGGTGGTATCGGCTGTCGTTTCCGCAGACTCGTTGATATTGTCGAGTTCCGGTGTCGGCAGCATGCTATGGCGTCGATTTCCTTCGATGACCTCGTCGTCGCTTGGTGTTTCTAGGAAGCTCGGGTCATCGTACGCGGCGGTGGTAGCCGCTCGACCTCGGTCGCGAATTCGGCTGGCGATGGTAGGGGAGATGAGCCCAAAACGGGTAAGCTAAGGGAGGTGTTGAAAAAAACAGACTTCGAAACGAAATGCAATTTCTATTTTTATTCGTGGGAATGTTCAACTAATAAACTTTCGAAAATCATAAAGAAACTAATTCATTTTCTTCGATAACAATGAAAAAAAAATAAATAAAAATTCTTCGAAATACCCGCTTTGCTCGTAGGGGGGGCCTAAAACGGGTAATGCACTGGAACTCGTCATTTTTGTTACATTTTGGACCACGTTTGGATCTTGCATGTCTCTTAATAGTGTTACACGTAGAAGCTTTTACTTCGTTTGAATTTTTCTTCATTTTTTCAACTTTTTTCTTGAAAGCTCTTACTTCCGTTAAATTCTTCATCACTGCGTCAATCTTTACCTTAGAATATTTTTTCTCTTTTTTTTCTTTTTCTCTTTGCTTGTCTTTTACGTTTTCGGATAGATTTATTTGGTGTCATTTCAGGTATAGGCCTGATTTCCCCCTACCCGTTTTGCCCGTACGCACATTTTTATTGTCGACGATTATACCTTCAAAATAGAAATGCCTGGAGCCCGCAATTTTGCGGGGATCAGAAGCCCATTACTAACGAGATCATACCATGCAACTTAGAAAATCTCATTCTACACCACCCTCGAGTAATCGCAGCTAGCATATTTCGAATTTTTTTAACGAAAGCAGCATAAAACTTGATTGTTGTCTTACCGTTCAACTGTTTACGTCACCGAAGCGAGCCGACTGACCGTGATTGGTTGACGGCCGGGACGTCGGTTGCCACTCATACATTCTCAAAAATACTTAAAATGCGCATTTCGGAAGGCCTACCCGTTTTAGGCGGGCTACCCGTTTTGGGCGCATCTCCCCTACTCTCGTCGAGGTTTTGTTGTCGCAGGCCCTTTAGCTTAAATTCGTCGTCATCGCGAGGGGTCACTGGTAATGTTGTTGCCGGGTTCCTCAAGAGGGCGTCGGCGTTCAGGTTGGTCTTTCCCTTTTTGTAAACGACTTGATATTCGTATTCCTCGAGCTGCAGTCTCCATCGCACGAGTCTCGAGGAAGGGTCCTTGACCGAATGCAGCCATACCAGGGGTTGATGGTCGGTTATTAGCGTGAATTTCCGTCCGTATAAATATGGCCGAAAATATTTGACCGCATACACCATGGCTAAGCATTCTTTCTCGGTTGTCGAGTAGTTTCTTTCTGCCGAGTTCAGTACTCTGCTGGCATACTGTATCGGTAGGTCTTGGCCTACTTTTTCTCCCTGACTCAGCACAGCTCCTATTGCAACGTCCGAGGCGTCCGTTGTTAGAATGAACGGCCTTTTAAAGTCGGGGTATTGCAATATAGGCGCTGTACATAAAGTGTCACGAAGGTCTTCGAAACTGGACTGTGTTTGTTCGGTCCATTCAAATTTCGTGGTCTTCTTCGTGAGATCGGAGAGTGGCTTTGCTCTGCCGGAGAAATTGGATATAAATTTCCTATAATACCCCGCGAGACCGAGGAATTCTCTCACATTCCTCGGCGTCTTGGGGGTCGGGAAATTTTTCACGGCAGTTAATTTTGTTGTATCAGGTCGCACGCCATCCTTGTTCAGGATGTGCCCTAGGTAGTTGACCTCCTTGCGCAAGAACTCGCATTTGTCGACCTGTAGCGTCAGCCCGTTCGTTCGCAGCCGTTGGAAAAGTCGGTTGACTTTGGTACGGTGTTCTTGAAGCGATGTCGAGAAAATTACTATGTCGTCGAGGTAGACGAATAGCTCCGTACCCGTGAGGCCAGACAGAACACTGTCCATAAGCCGTTGAAATGTCGCGGGTGCGTTTTTCAAGCCGAAGGGCATTCGTGCGAATTCGTAATGGCCTCTCGGAGTCGTGGAGGCCGTCTTCGGTTGATCCTTTTCGGCTACCCTGATTTGGTGGAATCCGCTGGCTAGATCGAACACCGAAAAATATTTTGCTCCTCCGAGCCGGTCCAAAATTTCGGTGATGTTGGGTAGCGGATAGCTGTCGCCAGTCGTTTTCTCGTTCAGTTGCCGGTAATCGATTACCATTCTCCACCGTTTGTTTCCGTGGGAGTCCGCCTTTTTCGGGACTATCCACAGGGGTGAATTATACGGGGAGTGAGACGGCTTAATAATTTTGCTGTCGAGCAGTCCCTTTATTTGGTTCTCGATCTCGGTTTGATGAATCGCCGGGTACCGATACTGTTTGGTGTGTACGGGTTTATTGTCGGTTGTTGGAATTTCGTGCTCGACGATAGTCGAGCCTTTTAGTGTGTCTCCGGGGAGGTGAAAGAGATCGGAGTTTTGCTTTACGAGCTCGCGCACGTGTTGACGCTCGATACGATTCAGATGGTCAAAGTGCAGCGTCTGCAAAATCGTACTTACTCGGTCACGGGTCGGCCTTGCTAGTGCGTTGCTCGCGGCCAGCTGTTCGTCTTCGCCGTCCGAGAGCGGCCCGGATCCGATTTCGTACGGCTCGAGTTCCTGCGCTGGCACGTCGAGGTCTATCGCATCGGTGTGTGTGTTGGTGGCGATCGCGTAGCAGACGCCGTCGTGATTCTTCACTACCGCTTCGCCGATGTGTACGTGCGAACCGAGGTCGATGCGCTTCAAGTATCCGTCGTACACGTTGCAATTTCGCAATTTCAGTGCGACCTGTTTCCTACTACGTCCCTCCAGATGTAACCTTACGGATTCTTGCTCTTGCAGGGTTGGCTCTATTTCGTCACGATTCGAGAAGGGAATGGGTCTGATGGGTTCGTCCAAGGTGACGAGGGTCCCGTGATTGTAGGATATCTCCGCTTTTTGGTCATGGAGAAATGGAGCTCCCAACAGACCATCCGCTTCCGTTAATCGCTCTCCGTCGAAGACGTGGAAGACCACATCTGACCTCCTTATTTTGAGCACCGTGGTGCCAAGTGTTCGTAAGGTGGTCGGGGTAATTCCCTTGATTTTCCGAGCGTCCGTAGTGTCGATATCTTGGTCCGGCAGCAATGCGCCGGCGTGGACGAGATTAAGGGACGAGCCTCCATCTATGACGAATTCTGCTCGTCCTTTCCGGAATTCTGGCGAGTCGACCGTGATCCGTGCGGGGGGTATCTCTTTGAGGAGGCATTGGGTTCCTCTCAGGGCGCCATCATTATGGCCTTCTTCGGTTCGCCTCTTGATACTGGGGACCTCGCCCGGTTCTGTTGAGCGCTCGGCCAGCTGATCGCGGGACGAGCGCGCTGGTAGTTTAAATTGTTGCCAGCTTCGTAGGACGCGGTGCGTGCTGCATCGCGCGGTGACGGTGATCTCGTTCGCCAGCGAATCCGCGGCGGGCATCGTCCACAGTGCGAGCAACATTCTGGGGCGTCGCGGTCCCGGTATTGTGTGACTTGCGCCTGGTACTTGGGGCGTTCGCGACTGGTGGACCGATCGGGCTCCGTCGCGTATACCTTCCCAGGTTTGCGTTTACTTTCCTCGTCGGAGGAGGAGGATGAATCCGATGATTCAGATTCGTCGGCTGAGTCACTGTCGGAGGATGGTGAGGAACTTTCAGAAGAATCTCTCCGTCGGTGTGATTTCTTCTTTCGGTGTGAGGTTTTCCGATGCGATTTCTTCGAGCTGGGTTTCTTTCGCTGTTTCCCCAAGAACCGACGGCGGTTTTTTTGTGCCCGGTCCTCCTCGGCGGCTAGGTCGAATGCTTCGTCGAGGGTCTTTGGATTTTTGAGGCTGACCTTAAAATCGACCGCCTCGGGCAGTCCTCTTAGGAAATTATTTAGGGCGACCTTCTCGAGGGCATCGAGAGCGCCTCCGACTTCCGCGGCGGGACGGTCTCCACGGGTGGCACCGCGCGCCTTTCTTACTAGTCTCCCTGCCCGCAAGATGTAGTCGGGGACTGATTCGTCCTTTTTAATGTTGAGGCGGTGGATCTCTGTGATGTAGAGGTCTACGTCTCTCCCGGGGGCGAATTTGTTCTTGAGGTGTTTGATCAGAGCGTTAAGGGAGTCGATGTTTCTGCCCTCGACCGCGTCTCTGGCGGCTCCTCTGAGCTTGGTTTTTACCCCCTCCAGGTAGTCTATCTCCTCATCCGGCTTAACCCATCGATGATAGTCGGCGACGCTCTGGAGGAACGACGATAGGTTTTTCGCTCTCCCGTCATAGGTCGGGAGGCTCTTGACCAACTTCCAGAATTTGTTCTGGCGATTGTCGAGCGCGGATTGCTCGAGGAGGGTGGTTAGTAGTTCCGTCATGGTAATGATTTCGGGGGTTATTTGTTTAAACCAACGGTGAGTTAGGTGGACAGAATCCCACTTCTGACACCAGTTGTTACGTTCGGATTCCGTGGGTCTTACGTACGGGTTCCGTCGTAATTACGTTTTAGATTTATGATTATTATTGTTATTTGTCGAGTTTGTCAGGAGACTCGACGCGTGGATTCTGTCCGTTTTAAAGCGGCGTAACGCACCTCACCTGGTTTCTGTGTGTGTAATATGTGTGTGTGTTGCTCGGCCTCCGGCCTGCTGACGTCGGCGAATGGTTGGAGTCGTCGGGAAGGTCGGTCGAGACGGCTGCCTAGGCCGTAGAGATAAGTCTCGTCAGATGGTGGTATGTTGTTTATTATGACCACAGACACAGACGATCGTAGTGGCTTACACATACGCGCTCTTATTCGACGCTGCCACTACGGTCTCGGGGTTTCGCTGAGTCGACAAAAGGCGAGCGCTCGGAATGCTGTGCGACTCGCTGGACTCTTACACTTTGTTTTGTATGATAAAATAATGAAACGATATTGGAACTGTATTGAAATACTCGAAATATTCCGACGCGTAATGCCGCTAAGGTAATTATCGCGGTACAAAAGTATTACGAGAGACGTGAAGCGCCGCTAGGGTTTGCTTACACGTATAGAGTTCTTAATCGTTGTACTCGGTTTTATTTCCCGAACTCGAAGTTACACTCGCGAGACTCTAAGTACGCGAGATGTACTTGCCGCTAAGGTATGAGTACCGGTCGACCGAGGGCTATGTCTGTCAGGACAGAGCAATCAATTAAGACTGATGAGAATTTGGTCGATCGGTATCCTCGTTACCCTGGGGCGAAGGTGCTGGGAGAGTCTCGTGGGGGCAACTAGGAAGTGTCGGGTTATCGATTGGGAAATCGATTGGGAAATCGCTCGTCGATTCCTGCGTAGGTGTTACTTTTGCGCCGGGGTCGTTGACATGCCATCGTTGATCATGCAGCGCGTGGCATCACGGTGCGTTGGAGTTTTCCGTCGGGGGTCGAAGTCTTTTAGGGAATCTGGTGACGAGGCTGCGCATGGAAGGCCGAGCCGCGGTGCGGTGGCCTTTGGAGAATTTGCTGATAGGGTTGCGCGTGCATCGATGGATTGCCAAGTTGTTGTTAGGCTGATCGGTCCGTAACGATAACAACAAAAATGTACATAGCGTACTTACCCAATATTGCTTTCAAATTAACCGAGTAATCGACTTGTCCATCCTCTGTTTCCCTCTGACTATCGGTTGACACTTCATTTACAAGAAGGCAGTGATGGCATCGAATGTCAAAAATTGAAGCGAGCCCTATGTGTCTTTCTTTTGTAATGTACTTTAAAGAAAGTACTTCTTTGCACGATACACAAATCAATTTTTCTGCGAATATAGATAAATTGATAATCCGACGACCTTCGACATGTATGCCAATTGATTCCGAAGTATCGGCATTTTCGTCACACGTCACTTTCCTTTTTTCGTAGCCTGAAGGTTTGCAAGCATACTGCGATGCTTATAAACGCGAGAACTGGTGAAACGGCCTTTCCATCGGCAAGATTGCGATTTTTTCGAATTATTTTTCTCGATATTTTCATTTTTCTCCATGTTAACCTCCAAAACGCCGGGTGACACAAGTAAAATATAAACATAGAGTTATAGGTCCCACTGCATCCAATCTAACAGCTGCGAAGGAATCGCGCAACGTTGCCAAACTTGGACTTTCTTCCAACATAGTTTTCAGTTATTGAGAAAATTTTTTCTAATAATCCTAAGTGATTGGAATAAATATATTTGTGAATAAAATGAATATTAACATTAATATATTTGAAAATCTATAAGTTGGTATTGCTGACGTCACCCAATGTATAAGCATAGGAGCTTCGTCTCTTACCCCTACCCGCAAAAAAGATTTACCAACAACCTTAATGCGACCGCGTAGCGAAGGTACCGAGTGTGTACGAAGGAGGCCGAGCGTAGCCGAAGCGTCTTCGAGTCTCGAGCGAGGCAAGCGACGCTCTCGAGTGTAGCAGTTACGAGCGAACTGTCGTTCAAAAAGAACGCAGTATATTAACAATAAAGATATATATTATTCTATTTCCAACAAAGACTAGTATAACAAAGGCTATTATTCTCCCGCGTCGTGCACCTCTCCTTTCGCAAGACCACCAACGATCATTTGCATCAACATATCTGCATGCACAATTTTCTAGTACCATCGAAGGAAGACGTGTACATTGATGAAAGCTTACTCCTATGGAAAGAAAGACTCAAGTTCAACCAGTTCATTCTATTGAAGCGAGTAGCTTCGGAATAAAACCTTTGTTGGTTTTGTTGTTTATACAGGAGCGGATACTGATTATAAAAAGTTTGTATTAGGGAATTTGCGAAATATTGTTGCGCATTTTGTCAAACCATATCTTTTCACGGGGTCACGTCATATATATTGATAATTGGCACTCGTTCCCTAAGCTTGCAGAATTTCTACATAATCATGGTACTGATATACAGTGAGTGTAGAAAGTATTCGTACACCAGCACTTTTGCTGTTTTTATCCCAAATGATAACTGATAAATGATCCCGTTCTACATTGATTTTTTTTATGGTTAATAAATGGCCATAATTTTAACCATAATTTTAATTATGGTTAATAAATGGATGGTTTTCTATGAACAGTGGTTTTCCAGTTGTTATCCAGTTATTATTTTTTGTCATTTGGGATAAAAACAGCAAAACTGCTGGTGTACGAATACTTTCTATACTCACTATATGTGGAACTGTCAGGAAAAATACAGCAGAACTATTAATGCTGAGTAGCAAGTTGAGCCGAGAAGAGGTGCAGGTTGACCATTATAACACTTGGATGGCTATGAAATGGTCAGCCAAAAGGGAAGTTGTTATAGTACAAGATAGTTAGATAAAAAAGTGGAAAATATCTATTTTTTAGGACACATAGAGGGTCATTAGAGATACCTAAATCCCCCGGGATCCAACAAAAGTTCCTTGTGCTTCCTCCGCCATCTTGAAAAAATACGAAAAACAGCTAATCGCCGATATCTCAGCTCCTACTGGTTGGATTTTCGTTTTTCTTTTTTAGCTTTGTAGGGAAAAATGTTTTCTACGGGTTTTGTTTGAAGAATTTTCTGATATCTCTGGAAGAAAAAAAAGTTACAGTAAAAAAAGTGCGACAAATGAATGTTGACGATTATTCATTGTTAATTATAGCGCCCCCGATCGATTTTGTCAATTTTGTTTTCAAATAAAACTTGTAGAGGACTCAATTCCCAACAACTTTTGTATAACTGATTTTACGATAACTCGGATATTATCCGAGATAGAAAGCATCGAAGTTGTCTTTGCTCATTATAACTGTAAAGAATCTACAAGCAATTGGGATCCAATAATGTAGGAAAACCTACAAATATTATAATTTTAAGATATTATAATTTTGATTTGCTTTTGATAAATAGTGCCTAATCTGTGCAGAAGTGATTGATAAAGGGTTTGTGAAGACGTCAATTCACCGGCGAATGAAAGTTAGTGAAGTTAACAATAACTGTATACGAGAGACAATTTAAAAACGATTAAATAATCGGCAAGATGATTTTGCTCGCGATATCATCGTGATTGTTGCCATGGTTTGAGTCGCAAGGTCAAAACGAAAAAAAAATAAGTCTGATGACATTGATACCGCCATGGAATGTATTTATTCTTTTTTAAATCAATATTCCGACGAATGCCAATTTAATGCCAATTTAATGCCAAGTCAATGAATTGATAAATCAAATTAAAGGAGATTATAAACCAGATTCTCATACGGTTAAAATGCATTTAGAGGAAAAATACGAAGATGATATTTTTATTTTCGAAATGAACAAGCGCGAGTCTATCGTTTGTTTCAAAAATACTGGTCACAAATTGCTCACCGATGACCGATATCGTAACAAAAATTCAAATCCTGCAGACCATAAATTGCGTGTGATTCGGGAAGCTGCTGCCATTATTGTTGCAGATGGGCGTTCACAAGTGTACTATACAAAAAATTATCCTCCTGCAATCCTGCAAATTAATCGAAAATATTGATGACGTCGTTCCCGAAACTCTTCGCGTTCTTCTTTCTGAAATGATTGTTAAAAATAAAAAAGGCAAATTAAAAATATTTCAGAGGAAGTGCACATCGATCGCACATTCAATAATATCTGCGATTCGTCCTCGATCTTTCGTGTCATCGATACTGCTTGGCGTTGGCGCCTTTTTGTACAAGAAATTTGCTTCTCGAAACTTGATCGATATTCTTTCAATGTTGGGTTTTTCTGCAACTTATCTCGAAATTTGTGGGTTCGAATCAGCGTGTGTAATGCGTCCTCTCCGCGAACTTTTGCCATCTGCATTCTCACAGTTCTTGTTTGACAACGCCGAATTCAATACTAACACTATTGGTGGATATGGGACTTTTCATGTGATGGGCGTAATCCATTGCGTAACACCCTTCACCGCTATCAATCCTGACATTGCGATGGATCGTACCTTCGGTAACAAGCAGCACGCTTCCATAGGAGACTTCTCTATGAATTCGGAAACTGAGGAAGACATCACTCAGGAAACTCAAGAGCTGAGTGACGATTACACAGATCCCATCGACATGCCTGGGCCATTGAGAAAAAAGCAAAAACTTTCTTTCTAAAGCTTCAAATATTTATGGAATCAACTTTCTGTCATAGGTAAGTTATTGAAAAAATCATTTGTACAAATACTATTAAAAATTAAATCCTCTGCAAATTGTATGTAAACAATTTTTTTGTAAAATCCAAAAGGGGCGATATAATTGCCATTAAACATGCGAAAACATTAATTAGTGGCACTTTTCTTATCGTAACTTTTTTTTCAGATATCGAAAAATATTTGTCTCTGCAAAACTAAAAAAAAATGAAATTCAACCAGCAGGAATTGAGATACCTGTTTTTCAAGGTGGCGGACAAAAGGATTTTTTTTGGATTTCGGCGGACTTAAGCATCTCTAAGGACCCTCTATCGGACCGGAAAAATTTAGCTTACATTACCATAATGACAACTTCGGCGCTTTCTATCTCAGGTAATGTCCGAGTTATCGCAAAATCAGTCATACAAACGTTGTTGGAAATTCAGTGCTTTACAAGTTTTATTTGAAATAAAATTTGATAAAAGTGATAGAGGGCGCTATAATTGATAATAAACAATTATAAGCATTGATTAATCGCACGTTTTGTATTGTAACTTTTTTTTACAGAGATATCAGTAAATTCTTCAAACAAAAGTGGTAGAAAATATTTCTCCCTACAACACTAAAAAAAATGAAAATCCAACCAGTAGGAGCCGAGATATCGACGATTAACTACTTTTCAAGATGGCGGAGGAAGCACAAGAAAATTTTGTTGGATTCCGGGGGATTTGGGCATCTCTAATGACCCTCTACCTGTCCTAAAAAATTTGGCTTGCCTATCCGTTTTATCATTTTCAAACCTAACTATCTTGTACTATTATGCTAACGAATGTTCACGAAGTTGGCGTCTCCTCTTTAGGGAAAAACATTATCAACCTAAGCACGATAAAACCAACTTTTGTTCTCGAATTCAATAAAAATATGAGTGGAATTAACAATATCAATCATTGTTTATGAATAATTGAATGTGTTACGGAGATCATGACATGTTATCGTAAGTTGTTCATTCACTTATTAGAGTTATCCTTGACTTATGGTCATTCATTGTACAAAATGAAAGATAAGAGTACATATTTTCTATTCAGTTTTTAACTAGCAGTAGTTCGAAGTTGATTACCATTCGATCCTGATACTTTTGTTCCTGATGAATCCAGTCTATTTCGTCTTTTGGAGAAGCATTTTTCAAGGTATTTAGACGGAACTACAATGTAGCAATGAGCCTTATTTGCGCTATCAAAGATCAAAATAAAAATAGATTTATATGTTCGAAATGTCCCGATACTCCGAAACAAAAAAAATTTAACATGTATATTAAAAAAAATAAGAAATATAAACATAAGATAAATAATAATTTTTTTTAAAGGATAAACATATTTTTTTAATTGAAAAGAGCAGCTACAATCTTTCTCCGTTCACGTCGCTCGGTCTGGGTAATGCAAAAGGAAAACTTTTGAGTAGAATGTATAATCGATATTGTGACGATGGTCCATACTCAGTTACATTTTTTCCTTTCTCATGCGTCTCCCGCATTCCTTTTTGCCTACGTGACTTCGTACAGCTACACCCTCGCTATCGCCGAGACATCTCTCCTTTGGAACGCAGCTGATCTTTGTTTCCCGATAAAGGCCCAAAAACACCTTTTTTCCATTTTCCACAGTCCAGCCATAAAGCACCTATCTTTATGGCCTGACCTGCCTCAGACCCGAAACACCTGCAGTCCCCATTGTCTCCCCAGACGTTTCCGTTTCCAGAACGTTCTGACTCCCAAATTCTCTCCCCACCAAACCACGACTTTCCCATAGGTTAACATTATAAGAACCACCCTCGTCCTAGGCTAACTAGTTAGTAGATATCCGATCATCCAAGCAGCAACGTTACGCTGTCTGTTGTAACACTGAGAAATAAAGTCTTGTGCTTCTCAATAAAGTGTCTACCGAGTTTTTCCTCTCAACTACCGCGTTCTGCAGCCGAGTCGGCAGCCCAATTACAATAAATAAATTAAACAAATATCTCGCGACATCACATTGGTGCTAAGTGTGGGGTGTGCCAACTCTAAGTGCCAGGAACTTTGAGACGATCAACAACACTCAGAAGTTGCACGAGACCTAAATACAACGCTGGATCATCAGGAAAAATCGGTGAGTAAAAACAACTCATTTACTCAGTACCGCGACCCATTACCGTCAATCGCTACCGATTCCGAAACAGACTCAATAATTACCAACTCGAACTCTATCGCGAATTCCGGTGAAACGAACAATAATAAAATGGAACAACAAAACGAACGCGTAAACTTCAAACAGTGCGAAGAACGCGACAGCGAAGTGTCAGAGCAAGACATGGAGGAAATAACGCCCAAAGAAGCAATAGACCTTATCAAAGAATTCGATGGAAAAAATATTGGTGTCGAGGCGTTCATCAGTTCTATCGAAGACACGAGGCCACAAGTCACTCGTCAAGATTATCTCCGCCGCCTAATTATCGCGAAAAGAATTATCGGTGACGCGGCGCGCGAGCTTCAAGAATACGACGTCACGACATACGACAACCTCTACGAGGCCCTGCGAATTGTATTCGGTAATCTGCAACCCGTGAGCGTATATCGTGACAAACGTTCTCGCATGTTCCAAGGAAAGCTCGAAACCGTATCGAGATTCACGAATCGGTTCTTGGAGGTTCAAAACCAAGTCTTGGCCGTACTCGCTAACTCACCCGTAGATGATCAAAAACGCAAATTCGTTATCGAGTACGAGAGAGAACAAGGCCTCGAACAGTATTTGTTAGGACTCCGCAAGGAAATATCCACCGAAGTGCGTGCGCAACTACCCAGCAATATCCGATCAGCAATAGCCAAGTCACAGGCTTCGGAAGCCTATGACATCACAAGGGAAATGATGACGAGGAACCTAAATCTAGCTGGAAAAAACTCAACGGAAATTCCTCGACGCAACACGCCGCCAGCCCCTCGACTACCTGCGAATCCGTCTACGACCCAACGACCACCTATACAGTGCCACTACTGTAATCGCATGGGTCATATAGAAAGAGACTGCCGCATGAAGGAACGAGACGCTGAACAACGCACCAAAACCTTTCCCCAACGGTCGGGTTTTCAAAGGGACAAGCCTCTACCTCGCCCCCCGCCAAGAGTGAACCACGTGCCAGAGGAGGACTGCCCAGAGTCAACGCAATCGCTGCAGACAAACGAGTGGTCAAATTACCCATGCGAGGAATCTGCGGACCAGGAAGATTCCTATTAGACACAGGTTCCGCTATCAATTTATTAAAAAAGGGCATGCTAACGAAGGGAGCGCTGTTCAATAAAAATGTTGGCTCTAAGTTCGTGATGGGTAACGAAGAACACGAGTCGCTATTCATCACGCAACACGAATTCGAAGGCCGAAAGCACATCTTTCATGTGATACCGGACGATTTTCCTCTTCTCGAAGACGGGCTCATCGGTATCCCGTTCATGAAGCAGTACCAAACTCTCATTGGTATCGGGTCGAAGGAATTCCTCGAACTAAGTGGTCAGCGATACGCCTTCGATAATAATGAAGTAACGATTCCACCTAGATCGGTCTGTTGGATTCAGACATGTACAAATATTAAAAATGGGCCAGCTTTCACAGCTGAAGAAAATTCAGAATCGGTAGTACCTTGCGTTTTCGAAGCCAAGGACTACCAAGCCCGAGTGCCCGTAATAAACGACTCGGAAGAACCCAAGCGGGTTACAATAAATTTGCTGCGTGGGATAGCTCTCGACGAGCTCACCCCTCCACCTTCGGAGGAGCGCCAAGACACACCGTCGGACGTAGCAGCGATCTACCACATCGAGAGCCAGAACACAGCTGACCGCGTACAAAAGTTACGGGAAAATGTGCGGCTGGAATACGTGCCACCGGAACAATCGGAGCAGGTATGGGATATCGTCTCCTCTTTCCTTGACGTATTCGCCCTACCTGGAGACCCTCTACCGGGCACAAAGGCGGTCAAACACCGCATAATCACGAGCGACGATCTCCCAATAAATGTTAAACAGTACAGGTACCCACCGGTACACAAAGAAGAAATTGATCGGCAGGTAAACGACATGTTGCAACAAGAGCTCATCGAGCCCAGCGACTCGCCGTACAACGCTCCGCTGTGGGTCGTGCCCAAGAAATCGGATGCATCGGGAAAGAAGAAATGGAGGATCGTCATCGACTTTCGTAAGCTAAACGAAAAGACTGCCCATGACGCATATCCCCTCCCGTGCATAGACGAAATATTAGATCAACTGGGACGAGCCAAATACTTCTCCGCCTTCGATCTCGCCTCTGGTTTCCATCAAATCGCCATGGACGAACGAGATAAACAAAAAACCGCATTTTCTACACCATCGGGGCACTATCATTACAACAGAATGCCCTTTGGCCTGAAGAATGCACCGGCAACGTTCCAGAGGATGATGAACAACGCTTTGCGAGGTCTCATCGGCAACGCATGCTTCGTTTACCTCGACGACATAATTATTTATGGAAACACGCTTGAAGAACACAATAAAAAAATGATTGACGTTTTTAAACAACTACGTGCAGCAGATCTGAAACTTCAGCCGGACAAATGCGAATTTCTCCGCCCTGAATTAGAATTTCTGGGTCACGTAATATCGGAAAACGGTGTTCAACCAAATCCGATGAAAATTCAAGCTGTTAAAGAATTTCCTCAACCAAACGATCCCAAAGCAATCAGCCGATTCTTGGGACTCGCCGGATATTACAGGAAGTTCATAAAAGACTTTAGTAAAGTGGCGAAGCCACTAACAGAGCTTCTAAAGACAACGGCTACATGGGGCTGGACGGAGAAGCAGGAGCAAGCCTTCAACGTATTACGCACAGCACTCACGACTGCCCCCGTGCTACAATACCCTGACTTCTCTAAACCATTCGTACTGACCACTGACGCCAGTAATTATGCCATTGGCGCCGTGCTATCGCAAGGGACGATTGGCAAGGACCGACCCGTAGCCTACGCGTCGAGAACACTAAACAAAGCGGAGCAGCGGTACTCCACGACGAAAAAAGAGATGCTTGCCATTACCTGGGCAACGAAACATTTCCGACAATATGTGTACGGAAAACATTTTCAAATCGTGACCGACCATAAGCCACTCATCTGGATATTGAAAGCGACGGATCCTCCAACAAACAGTCGGCTAATGAGACTCAGGCTAAAGCTTGAGGAGTACGAGTATGAGCCTATCTACAAAAAAGGCTCGCTCAACACCAACGCCGACGCTCTCTCTCTCGAATTCATGCTGTGACGACCCGACGACAGCAAGAGATGCCACAAGAGGAACCCGCCACCGTGGAAGATGCCACTAGTGATGACTGCGAAACAACAGAGACACCACGGGATGAAATTGTAGAGGAAGAGCCACCACTCTACATAAATTTCGAATTGTGTGAAAACATCCCAGCAGTTACGGAGATAAGTGAGGATATCCCACCGAAAGATACTCCAGCACTGAAGATCACGGATTCACCGAGCAACGATTCAGATTGCCTGTACATAAATTTCGACGAAGACGAAATTGACTGGTACAATCGGATCGCCACCGCTCTTATGAAATTGGATAAGCCAACAAAAATCTATTTGGGATGTGAACACCTGTGCGCTCACCCGGGTACGAAACTCCGAATCAAACAGATCATAAATTTCATCTGGGCATCAAGGAACGAGCGCTTCTCGTTATATCTATACGACAGAGAACTGTACGAACCAAGTGCCGAAGAAGACCGACTACGCGTCATAAAAGAACACCATGGGACCAAGGCAACAGGACACTTCGGGATAGCGAAGACCCTCGACCGCATCAAGGCCGTTGCTACCTGGCCGAACATGCAAAGGGACATCGAGGACTTCATCAGAAAATGCGATACTTGCCAGAGGACCAAGCTAGTTCGCATACGCCCACAAGCAGAGGCGATAATTACCGATACACCCGAGCGACCAAACGACAAAATCGCCTTGGATCTCGTTGGACCCATCCCGGAATCTGAAGACGGATACAAATACATCCTCTCAGTACAGGATCAGCTCACCAAGTACATTACTCTCATCCCGCTTAAAACACAGGATGCCAAAGCAACAATCGACGCGCTCATACAGGACTTCATTTACATTCATGGAGCACCGAAGAAAATTCTCACCGACGGTGGACGAAATTTTATAAGCCAAACCTTCAAACACATGGAGAAACTTTTCAAGATTTCTCACATGACCACGACGACCTTCCACCCCCAGAGCAACGGAAGCCTGGAGAGAGCTCACGGACCGATCAAAGAACAATTAAAATCATTAATCCACGATCACCGTGAAGACTGGGACAAGAAATTGAAATTTGTTTCAATGGCATACAACACCGCTAAACAAGAAGGGATCGGGATGACACCTTTCGAAATGCAGTTCGGACGAAAGCCAAACATCCCGAGCAGCATTCCAATTCATCGCACAAACACCACCATCGATGAATACTTCGAAGGACTTCGAGCGGACCACGACCGAATCCTGAAGAAAGGGCGTGACCACCTCATAGCAGCAAAAGAACGCTATAAAGCGACGCAGGATTCCAAGATTCATCGACCTGCGCCAATATTCAATGTGGGTGACGAAGTTCTTGTCGCTCAAGAAAGGGACAAATCTCCACTCGCGCCGAAGTGGGAAGGACCAGCGATTATACTTGACCGAACATCCGAAGTCAATTACGAAATCCTACTTCGAAATCGAAAAAAACTCATTCATGTAAATAAGCTAAAACCTTATTACAAAAACTAATCACTCATTTGTTTAGGTCTTGCAGCCATATCTGCTCTTCCTGCCAGCAACCACCGCAGTTACCGAAAATTCGTTCCTTGTCAAGTCGAATCAGTACCAGGAGCCATCTTAATCCTCTTGACACCAACGACACTGACAATGTCAAGTACGCCGTACAATATCCGCAGGAGGAACTTGCCTAGTCTAATCAAACTCGCCTTAACTAAGAGAAATCACGCTCAAGACACAGATCATATTTTATCTTCTGTAAGACGTACCAGTAGAATTAATGTCAGATACACTAGGGTATAGAAAATCCATTTAACATTGTAAGGATTTTCTAAATTAAGGGGCGAGGTGTGACGATGGTCCATACTCAGTTACATTTTTTCCTTTCTCATGCGTCTCCCGCATTCCTTTTTGCCTACGTGACTTCGTACAGCTACACCCTCGCTATCGCCGAGACATCTCTCCTTTGGAACGCAGCTGATCTTTGTTTCCCGATAAAGGCCCAAAAACACCTTTTTTCCATTTTCCACAGTCCAGCCATAAAGCACCTATCTTTATGGCCTGACCTGCCTCAGACCCGAAACACCTGCAGTCCCCATTGTCTCCCCAGACGTTTCCGTTTCCAGAACGTTCTGACTCCCAAATTCTCTCCCCACCGAACCACGACTTTCCCATAGGTTAACATTATAAGAACCACCCTCGTCCTAGGCTAACTAGTTAGTAGATATCCGATCATCCAAGCAGCAACGTTACGCTGTCTGTTGTAACACTGAGAAATAAAGTCTTGTGCTTCTCAATAAAGTGGCTACCGAGTTTTTCCTCTCAACTACCGCGTTCTGCAGCCGAGTCGGCAGCCCAATTACAATAAATAAATTAAACAAATATCTCGCGACATCACAATATATATGACCTATTCCACGTGAAGTCGACCACTTTTGAACCCGAGCATTTTTAATTTTGCTGAAAATTTTATATGTTATACTACCCCACTAAAAACATTTTTGGGAATTTTTTCAAATTTTTTTACCCAACCGAAAAAAAGTTATGAATTTGGAATAAAAACGTCTTTTTTCGTTTCGGACATTTTCAAACGTTCATAACTTTTTCAAAAATTGGTTAATCGAGACGTTTTTTTTTAAATTTCTTGTTTTTATACGTGCTTTTCAGAAAAAAATACAAAAAACAATATTCAAGTCATATTCTATGAAATTTGTCATTTTTTCACCGAAAAATCTCAATATCTCAAAAACCCATTTTTTATTTTTGATTGTTAATTTTGTGTGAAAACTTTGATGTATTCTGAGTTAATGCTGTACGTTTCATAGTGGGTGGATTTTTTTTCTACCTTTTTTTCGATTGTAAAAGATTTTTTTTTTCATTTTTTCACAAAAAAATCTCAATATCTTAAAAACTCATTTTTTATTTTTTATTTTTTGTTTAAACTATGATTCTCTCTGAGTTTAATGCCGTAAGATTCATAGTGGGCAGATTTTTCTTGCTATTTTTTTTTCAATTGAAAAAAAAATGTTTTCATTTTTTCGTAATCTGACATAGTTTTGTCGACAAAATAAATTTAAATTAATATATCTACGATATTTATTCAAAATCTTAACTAATCTTAATAAATTTAAGTTAACATATCTTAGTTAACATATTATATTTATAAAATTTATTGTCAAGATTTTTTAATAGTTTTTAATGAATTTGGTAGGAATACTTTATGAATAATAAAATAAATAATCACTTATTCACGTCAAATAACAATTTTGTGGTATTATTAATATTTAATACTACTCTCATATTAGGGGGAGTAGGCTTAAGAATATTTTATAAGACTTTGTAAAAAACTTCATGGAGAAGTTATGCAAATAAAACAAGTTACTACTACTACTCTCATATTATGAATATCTAATTTTGTATTGAATTCAACGTAACCAAACTTGGTATTTGAATTTGCCACCATGATTCAGTCGATAAGTCAGTATATGGAAATCTTTAAGTTACCATCAGTCCGTTTCACTGTTCCTTATATGAAATCCACTTCGTACATTTCGTATTTATACCGCTATTTTATATTGAAACTGTTTCGTGGATAACGTCAACAATCTAAACAATGTTAGATTACGAAAAAATGAAAACATTTTTTTTCAATTGAAAAAAAAAATAGCAAGAAAAATCTGCCCACTATGAATCTTACGGCATTATACTCAGAAAGAATCATAGTTTAAACAAAAAATAAAAAATAAAAAATAAAAAATGGGTTTTTGAGATATTGAGATTTTTCTCTGAAAAATTGGAAAAAAATCTTTTTCAATCGAAAAAAAAGGTAGAAAAAAAATTCACCCACTATGAAACTTACAGCATTAGCTCAGAATACATCAAAGTTTTCACACAAAATTAACAATTAAAAAAAAATGGGTTTTTGAGATATTGAGATTTTTCTGTAAAATAATGACAAATTTCATAGAATATGACTTGAATATTGTGTTTTGTATTTTTTTCTGAAAAGCGCGTATAAAACAAGAAATTTGGAAAAAAAACGACTCGATTAACCAATTTTTGAGAAAGTTATGAACGTTTGAAAATGTCCGAAACGAAAAAAGACGTTTTTTTCCAAATTCATAACTTTTTTTCGGTTGGGTAAAAAAATTTGAAAAAATTCACAAAAATGTTTTTAGTAGGGTAGTATAACATAAAATTTTCAGCAAAATAAAAAATGGTCGGGTTCAAAAGTGGTCGACTTCACGTGGAATAGGTCATATATAAATACAAAATACATAATTTTTTGGGCGAATTTCAAAAATAAATGCAAAACTAAACGTGGATAGGAAAGACCTGGACAGGAAATGTGATAAAAGGCATTCCAAAAATCCAGGCCTAAACGGGACAACCCTTTAAACGATAAGTGGATATCAGTTTGAAGAGAACATAATTCAGGAACTGTATCCATCGACCAGGACACCTGCTTGAAAAATTCAAAATGAATTCGAATTTGATGTCAACCTTCTCATTGCCTACAGGATTTTTTTATTTTTCGTCCGTTTTTTCGCCTTAAAATACTAGGTGATGTGCCAAAAATATGATGGTGACGTTGCTTTTTAAGAACGTAACTTCCATCAACGTTGTGTTGAGTTTGTGGTTTAATGTCCCAAATGAGAGCCTCTCGCAGAAGCACGGTGATAGAATCGACCTGGATTTAAATAACCAGAATGCTTAACCACAAAATAAAGGACATTCAATCATTATGTGTTATCATTGGCATAAAATTTGATCCGATGATTTATCATTGCGCTTTAAAATGCTGCGCAAGACGTATCGAAAGCGCGAAATATCAATTGGATACTTTAGTCTTGACGCTGACTGAGGGTTTCTAAAATTTGAAAAAATCATGATCACCATAATAACTGTGAGCTTCTTATAGAATCGAAATAGATACGGGTTAGTACGATTCAAAATTTTTATTTTTTTAATAGAAAATGGAATACTCAAACTTTAATCGGTTTTTTTTTTAAATACTTTTCTTAAGCTGGCTCTATTTCGAAGTGAAATAATGTAATCGAATCATTTTGACGCGAATTTTTTTAAATGTATCTGTCTAAAGTGGGGTATATGTTTTTTGATATTCGAAATATTTATTCTTTTTCCTCCAGCATCAAACCCACAGAAAACTGGCGAGACACATTATATTGCAAGATCGACATTTTATGGAAGATTAAATAAATAAAAAACAATTGTTGTCAACGATAACAGTGTTCGTGCTAAAAATAATCATGTTTTTTCAACTTATTTCAGAGGAACTGAGTCCGACATATTCAGTTGATCAGCCTACGCCGATTACATACAACAATGTCGTGTAAAAAATCGATATGTTACAATAAAAAATATTATAAGTTAGTTAAACGTAGACCAAATTATATATATCCCTAATCCTTCAAACTCATTGTATGTAAAATTTCCCGAAAAGCGCGCATTGTTTAGTATATCAGTCTGGAACTCTCCTTTGTCATAAGTGATATTTGACTGCTGCTTAGCTTTCAAATATAACATTTTTCAAAAAAATAATTCCTGTTTTTTGCAAATTTTGAGTGGAAAAAAGATTACGAGGTGGGACAGAAATAAAAAAAAAAGAATTTTCACTAAAAGTGCGAATTTTTAAATCTATTCATTGGTTCATTTGACTGGGCAATTTTAATTTGTACATCTTTAGCTCTGCCAGTTTGCGATAAAAATAACCGATGGAGTATACAGTGTACTAGTGATAATTAAAAAACTTGTTTTTCCACGTACATTCCAATTTACGGGCATTAAATCTTTCGCTATTGCACAAAAAATAATATTCAATATACTGCCTTCTAGTATGCATAACAGGCGAATACTCACCGAGGAAAGTGCTGCAAATGTACTCGGAGATTTGATTCCCCGATTTCGACGATTCCGAGAAATGTGAAAGCTCCTTGTTCAGCATCCTCTTAAACTGCAATAATCGTAAATATAAATTCATATTTCTGCTCAGTTAGGAATTATCTATATGAACTCAAAATTAATATTATTACGGAGGCAGCACGCCAACATATTTGTATTGAGAAATGAATATTTGCAAATATTCTATGGTATTCATTAAAATTCTATTATGCCAGTCGATATGCTCAGACACTGGGTTAAAAATATAAACTCGATTAACCCGAATACAACCTGCCACGGAATAGTACGTTTCAAGTCTGTCAAAAGTCCGTTTTTAGTACGTTTGGTTGAAGTGACGGACTTCAAACTTCCGGCTCGTGCACCTTTTTACGTTTAAAGCGCGTTTCGTAACGCACTTGTCAGGCGGTTTCCGAAACATTATCTAATGTAGTTTACACTTGGTTGAAACATGGTTCACTACATTTCAAGCGCGTTTGGTTACACGGTTAAAACATCCTTTTTGCGCGCTATCGACACGGACTTTTCAAAAAAGAATAGTAGGGGAGAACGGGGCAGTGGGAGCTAGCGGGTAATGGGAGCTAGCGCAAAAATAGTACTTAGAAACGCTCAACATGTTTCTAAACAACCAAAATGCCTTCCTTAAACTTTGTTCATGTCATGCGACTGCCGATGGCTGCTCCAGTGCCACAAGTATAACGGCAACGACCACAAACGTATTTTGCGTCCTCCCGTTATAAGAAAAATATTTTTCTCACAATCAAAGTAAGTATCTAAAGTTTTCTTATTTAATTGTTTTTCGAGTTCATTCGGTAGCTTAGTTCATGTACTTTGGTTTGGAAGTATAAAAAATAAGTTACAACATAATTTGTTTATATTATTATGTTTAATTCGAAATGCTTCCGTACGGGGTAATGGGAGCTAGAGGGGCTCCCATTACCTGAATACTCAGATGAAGAAAATGAGTGTGAGATATGTTTTCACGTTGGAAAACATAACGAGCTATGGTTCAGCTGTAGAACCTGTGGAAAATGAGCTCATGCGGAGTGTTCGAATTGTGACGATCTCAAAGATTATATTTGTGATCTTTGCTTCGTCTAGATCAAAGCAAAGAACATATTAATTTTCGTACATTTAATTCCTACGCGTTAAAAAGGCTATGAGTAGTACTGCGGCCACTATGGCGACCCCCACTCCTATCCCCACTCCTTTTCCCCCACTCCGCGGCCTCCGAGTCGGTCGTGGGTGCGGGGGGAAACGGTGCGCAGGGGGAGGAGAGGGGAGTGGGGCGAGTCGCCATAGGGCACACTACTTTATATATATATATACATATTTTTTTATTTTTTTATATAAATTTTTTCGGAGCATGTCGGTATGGTGGAGCGCTACTTACATTTCAACCATTTTTTTCTCGGAGCGTGTCGGTATGGTGGAGCGCTACTTACATTTCCGCCATTTTTTATTTTATAGAGCGTGTCGGTATGGTGACACGCTGCTTTTATTTTCGCTATTTTTTCTTTTATAATTAAAAAAATCCGATGCAAGCGCGGGACTCGAACTCGAGACCCTCGGATTGCCATCCTGAGCCGCTGTCTCTGCGCCAAGGATCGTTATGGTATTAAGCATATGTGGAAGACTCTTGTAGCGAGCGCGAGTGTGCACACCTTATTCTCTCTCTCTCTCTCTCTCTCTCTCGTACTTCCACAAATTTACATTAAATATT
Source organism: Netelia inedita (assembly GCA_964017225.1). Taxonomy (NCBI): domain Eukaryota; kingdom Metazoa; phylum Arthropoda; class Insecta; order Hymenoptera; family Ichneumonidae; genus Netelia; species Netelia inedita. Next base: position 24,986,235 of record OZ024920.1, read on the forward strand.
CAAAACCAAGAATATAGAGTGGGGATGGACCCTGTCGATATATTATGCTTTTTCTTTTATGGTATATATAAATATTTTACCGCATGTGAGCACTATGGCGACACCCACTCCTGGACCCACTGCTACCCCTACTCTGCGGGTCGACCGCGGCCCGCAGAGTATTATATATGTTTACCTGTTTGTACTCGATATATACAGGGTGTTATAAAAGTCTGGAAACGGTCGACTATCTCAAAAATAAAGCATTTTAGAGAAAAATGTTTCAGACAAAAGTTGTATGGTTCCGAATGAGCTAGAAGATGGTGCCATTGAATTGACCTTGAAGAGTCATTTGAAGGTCACGTGAAGGTCACCTCAATTTTTTTAAATGGCACCCCCTATTTTTTATTACATATTCTTGTAGCTGATCTCGAGAGCTTTCCAAAACACTATAATTAAATGTTTTTTCATCAATTACTTTTCGAGTTATAAGTCTTCAAAAGTACAATACCGCCGGCATTAGCGTTAACCGATATTTAACATTTGGAGGTTGCACGGTCGGATTTACATCTCTTGTGTGCGTGCGTGTGCACGCACGCACACATGCACACGCACGCACGCACGCCCCCCCCCCCCCCCACACACACACCCACCCACCCACCCACCCACACACACACACACACACACACACACACACCCACACACACACACACACACACACACACACACACACACACACACACACACACACACACACAAACACACACACACACACACACACACACACACACACACCCACACACACGCACGCACACACACACACACACACGCACACACGCACACACGCACACCCACACACACACACACACACACACACACTCACACGCGCGCGCACACACACACAAGAGATGTAAATCCGAACGTGCACCACCCCCACGTGGTACATCTCGGTTAACGCTAATGCCGGCGGTATTGTACTTTTGAAGCCTTATAACTCCAAAAGTAATTGATGAAAAAACATTTAATTATAGTGTTTTGGAAAGCTCTCGAGATCAGCTACAAGAATATGTAATAAAAAATAGGGGGTGCCATTTAAAAAAATTGACGTGACCTTCACGTGACCTTCAAATGACTCTTCAAGGTCAATTCAATAGCACCATCTTATAGATCATTCGGAACCATACAACTTTTGTCTGAAACATTTTTCTCTAAAATGCTTTATTTTTGAGATATTCGACCGTTTCCAGACTTTTATAACACCCTGTATATATTTTACCGTGTGTGAGCACTATGGCGACACCCACTCCTTGGCCCATTCCAGCCCCCACTCTGCGGGCCATGCTACGCGAAGAATGACTGAATTCTAACGACCGTTGAGAGCCGTGAACACCCTGCTACCAGCCTGCGGTGCAACTCAGAATCATCCCGAAGCTTACCTCAGCGTTTTTGCACGTGCATATGACGCATTGGTATTAGAAAAATAGCGACACAGAGACAGATAGATCATGCGACGATGGAACGTGCCTATATTATAGCTGCTAACAAAACACTGTCTAGACTTTATAAACAAGAAAAATCGTTTACGCAAAACGTGGTATTGTTATACTATTATACACTAGGACGCGTGTATTATTAAAGTTAAATGTTTCAATGAAGGGTCGACCTGTCGGAAACCCCAAAATTTTGAACCCAAACTCTCAAGTACATCGATTATACAATGTACAAAACAGCGAGCAATAGTGGCTGCATATAGTATGGTACTATAATTTATTTGAATTAACGTGAAACAACGAGAGAGAAAGAGTTATAGAAATTACTGTAGGTGCAAGAGAGAGCATACCGCGCTCTGTACGAACAGTCGCACAAAGAGGAGACGCCGTTAATAGGGTATATGATCAGCTGTAGAGTCGTAGAGTACGTGCGAGAGAGAGATTGATTGATTGATTGATTGAATAGATTTATTATGCCCTAGCACGCTATGGGGCAACATATTGAATGAGAACACGAGACACTTACAGCTAATACATTGTTCAAGAAAAAGAAAAACAAGATAAATTTAAACAAACAGAAAAACTTAACGCAGAAGAATAAAGCATACAAATATAACACTTACAGCTAATACGTAGTATATAATAAAGACAAAACACTATGTCTAATTAAAGCAAAAAGAAAGAAAGAAAGAATAAAGCCTTGAAAAAATGACAAATTGTACAAAATTTGAAAAATTAACGAAATGATAATGACAATAAGGAAAAATTAAGAGGTGACAGATAAAGTGGACAGAATTAAGGCAAAAACAATACATAGTAAACTAAGGCCTCTAATAGGATAGTTATGTCCACTTTGCAGCACAACTAAAAACTAAAAACTAAAAAACCTAGAACAAGAACAAGATTACAGAGCGAGTGGCCAAGTCATGTCATTGATCGGCACCCTGCTCTCTACGTAATAAGAGGCTATAGTGGCGATTTTTGAAAATCTCTATGGACGGCGATGATCGAATATAGCTCGGTAGCATGTGCCAGTGCTGTGCAGCAGCGATCTGGAAAGACCGGTGAAACGTGGTCGTTCTGTGATTCATTGTGTGAAAGACACTACGGTCACCTAACCTGTCCGACCTACGCACATCGGAGATTTCCAAAGGTAGAAGTTCCCTCACATAACTTGGAACTGTTAGATGTACTAAACGATATACAGTGGTACCGAGGCAGTGCAAGCGCCGGCCCTTGACGGAGAGCCAATTCAGTCTGCGCCGAAACGGCGTGATGCTTACGTCACGACGCAGATCATATCTATAGCGGATGCAGCTGTTTAACAGCCTCTCCAGCTTAGTATTAAGGGACTCAGTGAGATCGTTATAGACAAGACAACAATAATCGAATATCGGTAGAATAAGAGACCGAACTAGCAGAATCCTGACCTCCGTAGAGAGAGACCGCTTGTGAAACTTTAACTTATGAAGAGTAGAGTGAATTTTCTGGGAAATGCTAGAAACATGCTTGTCCCATGATAGATCTGACGTAATAATGACACCCAAATTTCTCGCTTCACATGCATAAGGCAGGATAGATGTGCCTAGCGAGATGGCAGGAACATCAGCTAAATTTATATTCCTAATGTAAGCCCTACTGCCAATAATAAGCGCTTTAGATTTAGCTATGTTGAGAGTTAAGCCGTTGGTATTAGCGAACTGAGCCACGATGTTTACGTCGTGCGATACCTTACCGATCGCATCCTCCAACTCCGACGGAAGGCATTTAAGACAAATTTGCGTGTCATCCGCAAATACCATATGGTCACAATATCGCAGGTTGGACCCGATGTCGTTGATGTAGAGGGAAAGTAATAGTGGCCCCAGGACAGAGCCCTGAGGTACACCTGCTGATAAAGAGATTGTTGTTACTCAGCAGTGGGTTTGGGTTCGTTTCCGTTAAACAATGAGTCCAGAGACCGACAATACTTCTGTTTTATTGGTGATCAAAAGTACCCCCTTGATCTTTCACAATACCACGTTTTCGTTCGACAATATTTCTCGCCATCTAGTCTGTCTAACTTCCGGATTACAAGAGAGAAAAAGAACACGTTTTTCGATTGCTATGAATGCATATATTTCGTTGGTCGTGTGAAGTTATACGAAGACAATGTCGCTTGCCAACTTAGAACTATGCTAGTACAGTGTTACCAACTTTGATTCTATACAATTCATGTGAAGTAGGATAGGATAAGTTAGGATTAGCTGTCAAATTGACCAATTCTCAACACTCCTCCTTGATCAATTTGCAGCGTAGCGTTTCAAATGTTCTTCTGTTGAGTGGCTTGGTGAGAATGTCTGCAATCTGCTTGTTGCTCTCGACGTGTTGCAGTGTCACAGTGTTGCCGATATGTTGCAGGATGTACTTTCTTGGTATCTCAATATGTTTTTTTCCTTTAGTTGTCTTTCCTTCGTGTGCATTCTGTAACATGTGGATGGCTGACATGTTGTCGACTTTCAAGTTGATCGGCTGATCAACTTCCAAGATACCAAGTTCCAATGCGATTCGTTTGATCCAGCACACATCATCAATCACTGACACCGCGGCTCGGTATTCGGCTTCTGCAGTTGAAGTCGCTACCAGTCGCTGCTTTTGTGAGTACCAGATCACTGGTCCTCCTCTCATCACCAAAACTCCACTCGTCGACTGTCCTGTCTCCGAGTCTCCTCCAAAGTCTGAATCGGTGTATGCCACAAATTCACTGTCTCCTCCGAAGTTGATTCCTGCTGTCGCTGTCCCTCTCAAGTACTGGAACACACGTTTCACCATCGCCTGATGGCTTTTCATAGGCTTGTTGCAGAATCGACTCAGGTAGTTCACGGCGAAGCTTATATCCGGCCTGGTGATTGTAGCTAAGTACAACAAACTCCCTATCGCCTCACGATAGTTGTTGTTTGCCGGAAGTGGCTCGTCGTTCTTGAAGTCTATCTTCTTTGTGACCATTCCTTGCTCAATGGGTGTAGGTGCTCGGTTGCACTGTTCGAGTTTCATTTTTGTCAAGATCTTTTCCGTGTACTGAGGTTGATTCACGAAAATTCCATCCTTGTTGATCTTAATTTCCATGCCCAAATACGTTAGCTTGTTCTCTGTTTTCTTGCTGAATGTGATTTGAAATTCCTTGTTTATCTCGCCTAACAGTTTGTATATTTCATCTTCGTTCTTTCCAGCTACCAGTCCATCATCCACGAATAGTGAGAGCATAATGCTCTTGTCCTTGTTATAGTAGATACAAGGGTCATCGTCTGTGTTGATCAGGCCTATCTTCTTTTCAAAGTGTGCGGTGACCCTCTCGTTCCACATCCTTGGAGCTTGTTTGAGCCCATAAAGGCTCTTGTACAACTTGCAAACTTTTCTTGATCCGTCTTCGAATCCTTCAGGCTGGTTCATGTGAATGTCTTGCTCCAGATTTCCATACAAGTACGCTGTTTTCACATCGAACGATACCAACTTCATTTTCTCTGACGCTGCATGACTCAATAGTAGACGAATAGATGCATGGCGAGCTACTGGGCTGAATGTTTCTGCATAATCCACTCCCTCTTTCTGTTCAAATCCTCTTGCCACGAGTCTGGCCTTTAGTCTTCCGTCAACCTTCTCTCGAAGTACCCACCGACAAGTGATGGGTTTCACTTCATCTGGACATTCTACTAGCTTCCATGTTTTCATTTTCATTAACGAGTCGTACTCCTCCTGCATCGCTTGTCTCCACTTCTCATCTTTCAGTGCCTCACTCACCGGGATGTCCTCAGTTTCACCAATCATGGCTACTTTTGCACTCTTTCCTCCACGGTGAAAATCAGTTACACAATCTCTCAGTCTCGGTGGTGGTTGCAATGTTCGACGATCTCGCAGAATTCTCTCTCCTGGCTCTTCTTCTGACGGTTGCTTTTCAATTTCATTCTGACTTTGCTCTTCATCACTTTCTCCGGTTCCCCAGTCCTCTTCTTCTTCGTCTGACTCACTGCTGCTTTCTTCTTGCTTCTTAGGTATGTCTTTTGGTGCCAATGTTTCCAGTTCAGTGCCTTGCCTAAGTCTTATCTTCTCCTCATCGAAGATCACGTTGTCTGAACTGATAACATCTCTTTTCTCTTTCAAATAAATCCTATAGCAGGGCGAATCAATGTCATAACCAACCAGAATTCCTTTTTCTGATTTCTTGTCAATCTTGCCTCTTCTCTGTGCTTGTGTCAGCACATAACATTCACATCCGAAAGGTCTCAGCTTTTCAATCTTCATCTTCCTACCAAACCAAAGTTCTGCTGGGCTTTTCCTTGGTACGTTGCTGGTTCCTGTCTGATTTATTGTGAAGATCGCGTGGTTCATTGCTTCTGCCCAAAGTTTCTCGTCCAATTCGTTTGCATGTATCGCTGCTCTGGCTGCCTCCACAATCGTTCTCATTTCTCTCTCAACCCGTCCGTTCTGCTCTGGTGTATGCACATTCGTAAATGTGTGAAATATTCCCAACTTGTCCATCATTTGTTTTGTTTTTGTATTCTTTAGTTCAGTGCCATTATCAGATCTCAGACTCTTCACTCTCCTCCCTAACTGGTTTTCAACAAGTCTCAGGTAGCTTTCAATCTTCTCTGGTGCTTCACTTTTCGTCTTCATAAAGTAACAGCTTCGGTAGTGGGTAAAATCATCCTTGAACATAAGCCAATACTTTGCGCCTCCTAGCGATGGAATGTTCATCTCTCCTGTGTCGACATGTACGAGATCTAATGGCTGTTGGGCTGTCTTCGGGTTGTTTGGGTGTGAGGATCGATGTTGCTTACCATATGAGCACCCTGTGCACACATGATCATTCCAGTCATCAATGTATTTGATTCCTTTTCTTCGTAGTATGTCCCTGACATACTTGACATTTTGATGGGCGAGTCTCTCGTGCCACACTTTGATCGACTGGACCATCAAACTTGTCTCTTCTTCTCTTCTGAGCATCATTTTGTATAGATTTCCTTTACGTCTCGCTATTGCCACAAGTTCCCTTCCATCTTGACTGTAAAATGTTGACTCCTTTCCATTTGCCTTCTGTACATGTCCTTTGTCTAGCATCTGACTGACTGAGAAAAGATTAAAGTTGAGATTTGGTACATAAATAACATCCTTGAGTACCACTGGATACCACTCTTGACCGTTGAATGCCTCCATATCAATGTTCCCGACTGCAACGCCATCTAGTCTGGTTGAGTCTCCAATCACAATTGGAATCGGCTCATCCAATTCGACAAGTTGCACAAACCATTCTCGATGAGACGACATGTGCTGGCTAGCCCCACAGTCCTGATACCATGACGCTGCCCTGTCCTTGGATATGTCGTTGTCCATTGTCGAGAGTGCTGTGGTCAAAAATGCCCTCTTCGGTGGTTTTCCATTTCCTGACTTACTCGCTTCTTCTCGGGATTCACAGTCTTTTGCGAAATGTCCTTTCTTCTTGCATATGTGACATGAGTATTTCTTCTTACAATAGGTAATGTATTGGTCACACGGTTTACCTGTACATTCCTTGATCACGTGACCCTTCTTCCCACATTTGTAACACACGGACGGTGGCCTGTCCTGTTTGTAGTTTGACAACTTTCCTTGTTTATCACGTTTTGCCATGAGAGCGTTGTTTGTGCTGCCCTCTGAGTTTGTCGTCGTTTCCTTGAGTCGCTCGTCCTCGAGTCTCAAGCGTTCAATAAGAGTTTCCACGTTCTTTGCTGCTCCGGTCACATTGTCCCAAGATGTTCTGAAATGTGCCAATTTTGGTGGTAACACACTCATGATCCTCGTCATGATCCAACTTTCTCTCATTGGGTCATTTTCAGTTGACACTTCTTCGGCAAGATCCAAAATCTCCATACAATTTTCTACTGCTGATTTGCTTTCATCATACTCAAAGGTGAAGAATTTGATTCGGGACGTTTCTAAGGTTACATCAGTCTTTGTGCCATATAAACTAACTAATTTATCAATCATGTCTTTGGAACTTTTACAATTTGCTATTTTGTTCGCAATCTTACTGTTTACATTTAAACCTATTAACGTTTGAGCTTCGATGTCTTTCTTTATCCAAGCTGAAATGATATCTGATGACACAGCACCTGCTGGTCTCGCTTTTGCGCCTGTCACAATTTCATACAGGTCCTTATTCTTAAGTGCTAGGTTTAATTTAAATCGCCATGAAATGAAGTTTACATTTCCTTGACCATCTTCATTCAACATTTCCAACTGAGATTTTACAGTATCCATTTTGTTCAAAATTTTTCAATTCGACTGACTTCTGACAATTTTTAAATAAACAAAATGAATTTACAGTCTTTCGTGACGATTTTCTGACTTAAAACGACTTGCGTGTACGTTGACTGCTCCAATGTCGCCGATTTGTAGGTTAAGTCGGCCGTGCCGGTTCTGACGTTTTTTTGGACTGCTTTCGTCGGCTTCCCGTCGCTTTTTGTCCTGACTCACAACGAAACCCTCTTACTGCTTTACTGGGCCCATAACCTGTTGTTACTCAGCAGTGGGTTTGGGTTCGTTTCCGTTAAACAATGAGTCCAGAGACCGACAATACTTCTGTTTTATTGGTGATCAAAAGTACCCCCTTGATCTTTCACAATACCACGTTTTCGTTCGACAATATTTCTCGCCATCTAGTCTGTCTAACTTCCGGATTACAAGAGAGAAAAAGAACACGTTTTTCGATTGCTATGAATGCATATATTTCGTTGGTCGTGTGAAGTTATACGAAGACAATGTCGCTTGCCAACTTAGAACTATGCTAGTACAGTGTTACCAACTTTGATTCTATACAATTCATGTGAAGTAGGATAGGATAAGTTAGGATTAGCTGTCAAATTGACCAATTCTCAACAGAGATGCTGTCTGAGCAGCCACCTTGGCCATCATCAACAACCTGCAAACGACCAGACAGATAAGAATACAGCCAACCCAGCACAGTATCAGAAAAACCGAGTACTCTCAATTTCTTGAGAAGATGTAGGTGAGGGACAGTGTCAAATGCCTTGCTAAAATCAAAAAGGACAAGGACTGTGAGTTGCCTGTCATCCACAGCGCGACGAATGTCGTCGGTGACTCTCAGTAGAGCAGTTTGGGTACTATGAGCACGCCGGTAAGCAGATTGTCTGGGATTAAGAATACTGTGAGCTTCAAGGTAACCCGAGATTTGATCAAAAATGATCCTTTCGAATAATTTTGAAAACTCAGGAAGAACAGCAATCAGCCGCGTATCAGAGGGTCCTCTCGGAGCCTTCGCCTTGAGTAGGGGGCGTATTACCGACTGCTTCCACTTTTTAGGGAAATACGAGAACTGCATAGAGAAATTGAAGATAGTCACCAAGTGAGTGATCAATACAGGAATCGACTTAGAAATAAGAAATTTAGAGATGCCGTCAGGACCGGCTTTTAGCGACGTGGACACTGAGCGGCGAATATAACGCAGGACGACATCATGTGTAACAGGCACAAAAGAGAACGGATTTTCAGTACTAGGTGTCTCAGACAACATGGCTTCGTACTGAGCGCGGGTGATCTGCGGAGAGGTGGCCGAAATCGAAGCGTAATAGGTATTTAACACATTCGGAGTGAAAAAATGAAGCGGCGACGAGAGGGACGTTTTAACTAGGCCCAGATGTCTGAGTTCAGCCCACATGTGGTTTGGCTCACTAATAGCATTGAGTTTAGCCAGCAGAAAGTTGTTCTTAGCATCCCTTATAGCCACTGTGACGCGATCACGCACCACCCTGTACATAACAAAACCTAGAACGCTGTTTGTCGTTCTCGCTCGCCTATACAGATTGTTTTTCTCCCTAATTCTGCGTTTCAGATCATCAGTCAGCCATGGTAGCGGGGGCTTCCTAGCTCTGAACATGACTACCGGGGCGTGATGGTTTAGTGCAGAGTTTAGGGCATCCGTAAGACCAGCTACATGACTCTCCAGCTGTATGTCCGTCGCGATTTCCGGCGAGCTCAGGTTCTGCGAAGATATCAATGACATCACGGTAGTAAGAAATTCACCATCCCTGAAAGTGGATAGTTTTCGTTTGGCTATTCGACGAGCGGAATCCGGAGATGATTTGATTACATACCGAAGAGAGACAATGTCGTGACCCACAATGAAAGGAGCCGACGACTTTGCATACGACAGAAGTTTGTCCTCGTCATCCAAAATGACAACATCCAGCCACGAGTCACACCGAGCGGTGTGATACGTGGCTTCCGAGGGTACGAGAAATAACGACTGCGAGAAAATGAATTTTTTTAGGAAATTTGCCGTGTAGTCATTGGACAATAGGTTACAATTAAAGTCGCCCACTATAACAATATTGTTATAAAGGTGAGTGAAGCGAGCAAAACTAGTTTCGAATGCGTGAAACAGTTGACCCTTAGGCCTTCTATACATGACAGTAAATAAGATTGACTCTCCTCTTGGCGGCACTATCTTCAGGATCATAAATTCAGGCGCATTTGAGAATAGGTTTGGAGAGGCATCCAGAATTCGTGCCGTCAGCGAGTTATGAATGAAACAGGCCACTCCACCTCCTGCCTTCCCCTCACGGTCATTCCGAATCAGGAAATAGCCATATATGTGCACCATATCATCGGGGATACTCGAATGCAACCAAGTCTCAGAGACCGCAATAATGTGACATGGGTTGTCATTTATGTGAATACGTACAAGATCTATGTGGCCTAATAACGAATTTGCATTGAAATGAACTATCGTGAGATGCTCAGACGACGATATATTCACAACACTACATGTCCGACGTAAAGGGGATGAAGATGGATTGAGTTGTCAGATAATCTTTGACATGTCATCTTCAGAGCGAATGATTATAGGCGGTTGTCCATTTTCTTTCCTCACGAAAATCACTGAGTCCCTGACCCACACATATTTGTAGGACGCTCTGGCCGCATGAAACTTGACGAGTCGCAATAACTTGTAACACTCCGTCGATAACATTTCGTTTACAAATATCTTGCCTCTGAGATCTTTTCCGAAGACTTCAGCAACTGAGAGGTCACTCTTTGATTTCTTTGCCTTGAGAATAACATCGCGAACAGCCGCCGATGTGAGCGTAACAGCTATAGAGAAGGAGCGACGCACCGGATCACTGCCGCCTGATGAGGTAGAGGGTTGATTGATTTCTTGCGCATTACGCACCATGGCGCGAGCCGACAAAATATGACAAGTGATATCACTTAAACCTAGCGCTATCAAAACTTTGGACACTAATGTGCGAGGCGAATCGGATAGTACGGCCGGGATACCGGCTACAACAATCTCACTCAAATTAACGGTCGAACTAGAGGTCAACGTAGAAGAACGCGAATTATCTGCTTCTTTCTGCCGGGACATTTCTTGCATAAGAACTGCATTGTTCACTTCCAGAGCATCAACCCTCGAGAGGGCATCTATCTTGGTGGAGTGAGTATTTATAATTTTCACTAACTGCGGTATTTCAGCAAGGGTCTCTTTTATATTAGTTATCGAGGCACTGATCTCCGCATCACGCCGCTCAGAGTTTGCAATAGATGCACGTAAAAGTGTAATGATGGATTCAAGCGAAACCGGATCCTCGACTTGAGATAAAGTATTTCCACTTGTAGTAGACACGGACACAAGGTTGGAATTCATCGCAGATAGATAAATTCTGCAACACTCGTTTACCGACCTCCGAGTGAAATAATATTTGATACAGCCCGGGTGAAACGAACGCTCGCAGCCTCAGCAACTCGTTGGATCTTTCGTAATAGATCTGTAACACCTGTGGCACCACCTCGACATACGCGCGATAAAGCTTAGCGATACAATAGATCCCGACAATGCGACAAATCGAGCTTACTGCGGTACTACGATTTCAGCTGTGTATAAGATAGGGCAGTGGCAATCGATAACAATCGATGTCCTAACACACGCGCACACACTGATTATCGCCCGGCGGTACACAGAGAGACTTCTATGATGAGATGATAGCGTAGCTCTCTACCCGCCCAGGCAAGACGAAGCGATGTTGAGAATCCAGCGACGTGTTGAGGTAAGCGCATGCGCACATAGTCAGCCAGAGAGAGAAAACGTGAGACGTCCACAGTCCAGTGAATCCCAAAGTTAGGTTATCAAAAGTGTCAAACGCTAGATTTTGCCGATTTACACGCAATGAAGGATCCAGAGCAGATTTCAGTGAAGTACCGGCAAAAAGCGTTATAGTGCGTGCTTTATTACTGCGAACAAAAATGCCCGTGGGCAGCAACGCAGCAGAAATCAGGCTATATAGATGGAGCGAAATCAATCGTGTCAAGCTTACTCACCGCGCGAAGAGAGAGAGAGAGAGAGAGAGAGAGAGAGAGAAAGCGAGCGAGCTAACGAACATCCGCACAAAGAGGAGACGCCGTGAATAGCACGCGCGGTCTGTAGCGCGCCCCTCTTCCTTTCACCTCCACCTCGCCAACGCTTTAAAGCAATGGGCGTGCGTTCGCTGTCTCTTTAATCAGCTGTGTGTATGAGCGAGAAAGAGCTATAGTAGCCTCTCTAGAAAGATAGAGCGCCTGCTACAGGCTGCTTTTTCTTTTCTTTATATTTAAACCTATTTAATTTATGTATATTTAATCTATTTAATATTTTTTATGTTATTTATAGCTATAGTTATTAAATGAATATTTATTTAATAATATCAATTAAATAAATTCGCAGAGTAGTATATATAGACCTGTTTGTGCTTTATGCGGAAGGCTCTTATGATGATCGGCATTACCGCCATTTTATTTCCTAATCCTAACACTTACCGTTCGTAGCCGCTACTCCTTTATGACGCACTCTGTTGGTTTCTTTATATGCATATGCTTATATACAAATACTAATCTATCATATACCGAGAACGCTATGTGTGGCCGATACTGTTTATGTTTATATTACGCTATTAGGGCAGAGCGATAAGTACGGACCCAATAACCGATCCCTTAGTTCGGACTCCGCTATTCTTTAGTCTTGACTAATATATGCTAGGAGCCAGACGTGCCTTCCGAGTGTTAGATAAAGAATAAAGTCTAAACTCTATGAATATAGAACTAAGTGTTACTTATTTCGTAACCTATTTCCTATACACTCCTATTTTTTATTATCTTTTCTCGCGCACTCCTGTTTTTTACTTTTGTTTTTATTATTATTTCTCGCGCACTCCTGTTTTTCACTTTTCCGCGCACTCCTGTTTTCACTTTTTCCGCGCACTCCTCACCACATGAACCGCACATCCGAACCATCGCCGATTGTGAGTTTAAGGGTGCAGTGCCCTTCGCGGTCCTAGACCGTGGCCGTCAGCGATTCGGCCGCGAGAAGACACTGCACGTCCATGGGCTCATGTCTACCCAGAGCGCGCGTGAGACCCGGCACCACACACACAGCCGTTAACGCTGGTGGTATTTCGAACACCGCGGCAGCCTCGTACACGCTACCGCTTTCCGGAAATTCACCGTAACCGTCGTCGACATAAAACACACGAAGCCACTCGTTGTCCGTAGGCTGTTCGACGACAGCTCGGTGAATTTCGGACCCGATCGTCACAATACAACGAGCGCCGGTTTTGGCGCCCGACCCATCGACCGGCACTCCGCGTTTTTCGGTATTGTAAAAACGCCTCAAGGACTGCTGCAGCTGCCACCATGCAGCCGGCATCAGAGGTGTTCTTACATACACAGCCTCCCAGCTTTCAAAATGTGTTACCACACATTTAATTCTGTCCGGCAACACAGCACCGGTCAACGCTCGCTCCATACGGCCTCTTTCACCCGATAACACGCTCAGCTGATCCATGTTCTCTCCTCGCGTCTTGAACTGAAACTGCTTTCTAGAGGTTAATGAGGAGCTACAGAGCCCTGTTGCGATGCACACCAAAACCCTAGACCAGCATTTTTGTATATGTGTATGACGCATCTTCGCGAGGGAAAAATCGCCGCATACAGAATTGAAATGAATACTGCACAGAGATAGCGAGAAAGAAGATTATGATAAAGCTACATTTTAATAAAGGCATCTTTTTTATATAATAAATATTCATAATGAATATTCGATTATTAATAATATTAATTATTCGAAAATCAATAATACTATATATTGCTCTCTAGGAAAGTATGCTACATACTGTATACTATGTACGCTATGCCCCTTTAAACCTCTGCATGCGCGCGAGAGAAAGAGCTATAGTGAATTCTGTAGGAAGACAGAGAGCATGCTACAGACTGTGAAATGAATAGCGCGCACGGAGATAATGTTAGTGAGAAAAAAAGAAAAAATAGCATATGAGGACGATGCAGACCTATGGCGCGTCTATTTATGATGACGACTTGTTTACATCATCGCGAGGAATGCACACCCTGGGCTGCCACGTACACATCACACATCATTTTTACACCCGATATTTTACTGATAAATATACTATATCTTTCTAGCCGAATTATAATTACTAATTGTAAGCTCTCAAGTATAGTGACTAGTTTATGTACGAAATAGTTATCAATAACGTTCACATATCCCGAGTAAAAATGATTGCATATACTCATATATAATTATATAAAAATGATATACAATCATATATCCCGCGCTTGCATCGGATTTTTTCAATTATAAAAGAAAAAATAGCGAAAATAAAAGCAGCGTGTCACCATAACGACACGCTCTGAAAAATAAAAAATGGCGGAAATGTAAGCAGCGCTCCACCATACCGACACGCTCCGAGAAAATATGGTTGAAATGTAAGTAGCGCTCCACCATACCGACATGCTCCGAAAAAATTTATATAAAAAAATAAAAAAAAATATATATATATATATATAAAGTAGTGTGCCCTATGGCGACTCGCCCCAACCCCCTCTCCTCCCCCTGTGCACCTCTTCCCCCGGACCCACGACCGACCGAGCCGCGGGGTGGAGGAAAAGGAGTGGGGATAGGAGTGGGGGTCGTCATAGTGGCCGCAGTACTACTGCTATATTTGGATTCACTATATGTTCCTTAGTTTATCATATGTTAAATGTTCATGTTTACTATTAATAACATTTACTTAAAAAGTTATTAAATTTGGTTAGTTTCTAGCTCCCATTACCCCCGATGTCGGGTAATAAGAGCCACAGACACATTTTTTTTTATTTAATTTTTCACCACCTTAAACAAGTCGGAGAAAAATTCTATTTCATAAAAACGAAAGTTTATTTATCAAAATACTGATTAATAGAGAAACCCATAAATAATTACTCCAATAAATTACTTTTTTTTAATTTTTCCTTACATGGCTCCAATTCCCCCATTCTCCCCTATGTTATATAGGAAAACGTATATTTGCGACGAATTTAGAGTATACAATGTAAGGTAGGCGTGAGATCGTAGCAAGGGCGCTGATGTACAGCGTTGTCAAACGTAACGAGCGCCTCGAAGCAGGGTACGCGCGTAGCAGAGATAGTCCAGTCAATAGAGACATTCCGCAAAACATAATTTTGCCTACTTCTAATTTTTTTACCAAATGTTAATTTGGAGGTTAAAAAGCTTAAGTTCAAAAATGAGACCGTCTACGATGGTCAGCAGTGGCCGCCATCTTGCAAAACGCGTTTCTAACAATATTTCGGAAACTATTAGGTTTATGACGAAATATGTAGAGACCTTTTTTATCCGTCACTAAATTTCGCATCATTTTTGTTTAAACTTTTTTTTTATATCACTTATGGTTTTTGTGTTATTGTTGTTTTTTTCCCTTCAAATCCTTAAAACGCTATAAAATTAAACAAACACCTATTACAAAACTTGTTTCTTATTTAATTCCCTACAACTTTCGTATAAAAACTTTGTTTATTAAACAAATAGTTTATAAGTTATAAGCTTCTTTAGGCGACGATGACGCGGTGCTCCGGCGGTAGGCAAGCGCGCTGCTGTGCGCAGCTGTTCTGACACTGAAATGTATACATATATATTCAAAGAACATCGCTCCTTCTGCCTTTATGCCCACTTCCACACACTACTATCTGCATTGTACGATGGAGATTCTTCAAAGAAATCTCTAAACGAACTGCGCTATCAACATTACGTCCGCCTATCTACGAAAACTAAGGCCAACATGGCATCTTTACCTCCAACAGAAGATGCAGCCCGATACCATTCGTTTCGGGTTTATCATCAGGTTTAAGCTTGGTTAGGGAACGCTCTAAACCCTGGAGATTGGGGTTGGAAAAGGACGAAACGTGGACTCATCGCCATCAGTATGTCTCAAGAAATGGCGCCAAAAAAATTACTTCAGGCAATTCGCTGTCGATGTTTATCCACACACTGTGAAAGAGCTAATTGCAGATGCCGAAAAGCAGGGTTGAAATGCTCAGTTCTTTGCGAATGCCACGAAGGAAAGTGTGTCAACAAACACAACAAAAGTATAGAAATCAGCGAGGCAGATGATGTAGAAATTAACATGCTATTTTCTGATACAGTGTTGCGTCGCTACATATACGTGCAAGCGGAAAGACTGTGTGTGTGACGGGCGTGAGAACAAGGCGGGCCCGCATGACCGCGATGGGCGATGGCAGCACTGATCACGCTGGCGTTTTCCGCGCGGCTATGTGACCACGTTTCCGAAGGGAGGGGATAAGGACTCGAGACTCGATGTCGCGAGAAAGAAAAGCAGTTTAGTTCTTTTTCGATCGTCCTCCGAGGTAGTCGACTACTATACCTATCAAGAATCACGCCTTCCTAGTTACCCTGTAACGTCTGTACATACCTATCAGGAATCACACGATTCCTCGTTACCCTGTAACGCCTGTACATACCTATCAGAAATCACACATTCCTCATTACCATGTAACGCTTCATCCACATATCAGGAATCACCGATTCCTCGTTACGGCGTAACGTTTGCGCGTTCTTCATCATTCCTATCAAGCGAGTCTCGAATGTGAATGTGGCGCGTCACATATCCGTAAACATACAAAATAGTGATAGTAACCGCCACGTGGTCCGGTAGAGGAGATTTTGTCAATAATATATACGTCCGTTATTGTTATTTCGTACGAACGATATAGTGCTCGTGTGCGACGCCAGTCACAAGCGTGTGAATCATTAAATTTGGGGTTTTTATGCTGTTACGGCTTTTTCCCAATATATTGGCTTGATTCATTTCGCCTTGGTCCTTTACGCCAGTATATTCCAGCGCATACAATATTCAGTAAATCAACACAGCCGTCCATACCGCCTATGGCATGGCAGCCGAATTTCGTGATTTAACATACAGATATCGACGTAGATCATGAAAATGAGTATTTGATTAATGCATTGCGATCAATAAAAACACCGCATAAAGAAACTGAATCGGAATGCTCCGATTGTGAAGAAGAATATGTTTCAACTATGCCCGAAAAGCGCCAAAAAATTATCTAATTTTTGTATTACTTCAAATTGAATCACGACAATAAAAATCTTATTTCACGCTTCATTCTCTTCTTAAAATAATTTTTTAAACGATATATAAGCCACGCATAATACACAAGAAAACGAAATAAACTGCAATGTCCGATTTCGCACTGACTAGCCATAACAAACCGCCGGAGCACCGCGCCATAGTCGCCTAAAGAAGCTTATAACTTTCAAACTATTTGTTTAATAAAAAAAGTTTGTATACGAAAGTTGTAGGGAATTAAATAATAAACAAGTTTTGTAATTGGTGTTTGTTTAATTTTATAGCGTTTTAAGGATTTGAAGAGGAAAAAACAAAAATCATGTTCAGAAAAACAACAATAACACAAAAACCATAAGTGATATAAAAAAAAAGTTTAAACAAAAATGATGGGAAATTTAGTGACGGATAAAAAAGGTATCTACATATAATATTTCGTCATACACCTAATAGTTTCCGAGATATTGTTATAAACGCGTTTTGCAAGATGGCGACCACTGCTGACCATCGTAGACGGTCTCATTTTTGAACTTAAGCTTTTTAACCTCCAAATTAACATTTGGTAAAAAAATTAGAAGTAGGCAAAATTATGTTTTGCGACCAAGTACATATAAGCGCGAGCTCCCTCGCCTGGACTAATGTAAGAGGAGGGCCGAAGAGAGTAGCTAGCGTGAGCTGTGAGAAGAACGTCGCTGTATTTCAATTCTTGCCAAATATAACAAACTGTATATCACCAATTATTCTTACCCATCCTCGAAAAATAATTCTCAACATCCCTTTCATAAATAATCTATAGTTATATTTCGCGCCTCGTTCTCAAGATTACAAATTGTAGTTACCCTCGTGTCCACCAGATGTCACAACGTTCAGAGTGAGTTAATAAGACGAACCTATCGCCTCCCCGCCATGTTCATACTGCGTCATATTCTTTTGTTGTGCGCTAGACAGCACACGTTTCGAGTGAGAGAAGTTAGAATAGAGTTTAGGAGATTCGCAATATTAGTGTTGATTAAAAATGCCAAAGAAGATGAAGACTAAAGATGCACTGCTAGCGGACATGTAAAAACGCATGAGAGAAATGCAGGACCAAATAACCAAGCTACAAGAGTACAGTGTACAGGAAGACGATCAAGATGGTGTCAATGAGATCGAGTCAAGCGGTGACGAGGGAGATGGAATTGAAAGTTCAGGATCAGACAAAGGTAAAGTAAAAAGAAAGAAAGACAACCTGATGAGCTTGCACGAGCGGCAAGACAAATCAGAGGACACTCCTGATGAGCTTGCTCGAGCGGCAAGACAAATCAGAGAACAATCCTGATGAGCTTGCACGAGCGGTAAGACAGATCAGAGATCTATCCTGACGAGCTTGCACGAGCGGCAAGACAGGTCAGAGGGTAAATTATTGCCTCAAATAAGTCACAAATAATGCTCAAGTTATGTCATTGTCCTTTCCCTTTGTAGAAGATAAAGAAAAATGTAAGTGCCATCGCTGGGAGACTGAGAGATTTTTTGCGTCAGTGGCGAGAAATCACAAATGACGCCTTTGTATTGAATTGTATCGCGGGATATAGATTAAATTTTTGCAATGAGGTTAAACAGAGTCGGGTACCACAGGTAGCCATAGCGGAATCAGAGGTTAGAAAATACAAAGAGACAATAAACAAATGATCAATTTGTGCCGCATTACTTCTTATTACAAAAACCAGATAAATCGTACAGATTTATCTTAAATTTAAAGAAATTGAACGAGTTTATAAACCCATGTCACGTTAAAATGGAAGACACACGAACGGCGACGAAGCTAATTTTCCCGAATAATTTCATGTGTTCAGTAGACTTGGAAGACGCTTATTATTTAGTCCCGATCTCTCCCGACAGTAGAAAATTCCTAAGATTTGAATTTCAGGGAAATCTATATCAATTCCGGTGCTTGCCGTTCGGACTTTGCTCAGCTCCTTTCGTCTTCACTAAAATCCTAAAACCAGTTATGAAATTTTTAAGAAGGAAAGGTTTAATCTCAGTTATTTATCTAGATGATATATTATGTATTGGAGAGTCCGTGAACAATTGTACGAGGAATACTAGAGAGACGATTAGACTGTTAGAATAACTAGGTTTCCTTATTAACTGGAAGAAAAGCTCTCTTATCCCTTCAGCGAAGTGTAAATTCTTAGGTTTTGTAATTAACACCTCTAATTTTACTATTGAGCTAATGAGAGAAAAGAGAGAAAGATTGATGAGCCTGATAGAGGACTTTAATACAAAAAAGAGTTGTATAATTAGGAAGTTTGCACACCTAATAGGAAAATCGATTGCAGCATGCCCGGCTCTAGAATACAGTTTGATATACACGAAGACTCTACTCTCTAAATCTGAATTAGTGAAAAATTGACTAGTAATTCAATTAGTAAATACATGTTCTACTAGTGAAATAGTGATAAAAGCACCGTTTCACTAATAGAATAGTAAAAAATAGTAAATTGGGCTTACTAAAGCGAATTAGTAATACGATTGACTATTATTTAGTCACTACAGTTTACTAATTCATTAGTGATATTACATAATCACTAATCAATTAGTAAAGGACTCAGCGATCGACCAATCACACGCGTCAGCTGTGATTGGTCGATACTTCCTTTATTCTTCCATTGTGACGTCGAAGGCGTCACTTTTCAGCGAGCCAGCGTACATTGCAGACCAGCGAATATTTAATAAAAGTTTTAAGACGACAAGTTTGCGTATAAGCTACCAAATATACGAACGTTTCGTTTCCTTTTCGATTTATTACATTCCCGTGAATAATTGCAAGCGTCTCGTGTATGAACATTTCCGACCGTATACCTATAACCCCATTTTGAGGGGATATCGGCGTGTGGCCGGTCGACCACGTGTTGATTTTGCCGTGCGCAATAGTGAGAAAAGATTTGAGGGTAGCTCTCTCTATTCTTCTTATAAATAGAAGGTAAGTCTTATAAATAATTTTGTAATCTTCATATCAAATATAATGTACACAATTTTTCGAATATCTTTTCTCACAAGCTTCTGATAAATAATTTGTATGTAATTTGATTGCCGTTTTACGATATCTTTTTGTACAGGTTTCCGTATTATTAAACAACAAAAAATATGTATGCATCGTACAAAAATCTTAATGAGGAGGAATTAGCTAAGGCTTTAAGAGAAAATCCAGATATTACTCTGGATGAGGAAAGCGCTGGAAAGCTGATTGGTAAGTAAAATACATATTTTTTAATTATTAAAAACATCCAAATCAAATTATAAAAACTAATGGTACATTCGATGATATTTATTCAAAAATTTTGCAATAAAATAGATAGCGCTGCCTAAATGTTCTTAGTGTTAATCAAAACAATATCTGCAAAGGGAAGGTAAATTCGACATTTATTTTAAAATTCTGATATAACATAGACAGCGCTGTCTTAATATTTGTAATGTTAATTACAACAATATCTACGCAGGGAACGTACATTCAAATTTTATTTATAAATTCTGAGATAAAATAGACAGCGCTGAGTTAATAGTTGTATTGTTAATTAAAACAATATCTACAAAGTGATGGTACATTCAACAATTATTAATAAATTCTGAGATAAAATAGACAGCGCTGCCTTCATATTTGTAGTGTTAATTAAAACAATATCTGCAAAGGAAGTACATTCAACATTTATTTATAAATTCTGAGATAAAATAGACAGCGCTGTCTTAATATTTGTATTGTTACTTAAAACAATATTTGCAAAGGGGAAGTCCATTCGACATTTATTTAAAAATTCTGATATAAATAGACAGCGCTGCTTTAAATTAACAGCACAAATATTAAGGCAGCGCTGTGTATTTTATATCAGAATTTTCAAATAAATGTTGAATTTACCTTCCTCTTGCAGATATTGTTTGGATTAATATTACAAATATTAAGGCAGCGCTGTCTAGTTCATCTCAGAATGTTTAAATAAATGTCGATGAATGTACCTTTGTAAAATTCTGAGATAAAATAGACAGCGCTGCCTTCATATTTGTAGTGTTAATTAAAACAATATCTGCAAAGGAAGTACATTCGACATTTATTAAAAAATTCTGATATAAATAGACAGCGCTGCTTTAAATTAACAGCACAAATATTAAGGCAGTGCTGTCTATTTTATATCAGAATTTTCAAATAAATATTGAATTTACCTTCCCTTTGCAGATATTGTTTTGATTAACATTACAAATATTAAGGCAGCGCTGTCTATTTCATCTCAGAATGTTTGAATAAATGTCGATGAATGTATCTTTGTAAAATTCTGAGATAAAATAGACAGCGCTCCCTTCATATTTGTAGTGTTAATTAAAACAATATCTGCAAAGAAAGTACATTCAACATTTATTAATAAATTCTGAGATAAAATAGACAGCGCTGTCTTAATATTTGTATTGTTAATTAAAACAATATTTGCAGACGGGAAGTCCATTCGACATTTATTAAAAAATTCTGATATAAATAGACAGCGCTGCTTTAAATTAACAGCACATATATTACGGCAGTGCTGTCTATTTTATATGAGAATTTTCAAATAAATGTTGAATTTATCTTCCCTTGCAGATATTGTTTTGATTAACACTACAAATATTAAGGCAGCGCTATCTATTTTATCTGAGAATTTTATAATAAATGTTGAGTGTACCATCACTTTGTAGATAGTGTTTTAATTAACACCACAAATATTGAAGCAGATATGTCTATTTTATCTCAGAATTCTACAAAGATACATTATCCTTGCAGACAATTTGAGAGCGCTGATCTTACTTCCAGAAATCCTACCAAACCCAAATTTCACGACTGGAAGCAGAACTAATAAGCAATCAACGCAGAAAAAATCGACGAAAGGCATGAAAAGAAAGGTTTGTATATCTATTTATATTAGTTATCACAATAGAAATTTCACAATTTATGCATACATAGTTTCACCTTCATTTCATCAATTCCAGAACATAGATGACGATAAAATTTGTCAAGAGGAAATGGTAGATAACTATAAACCGAAGTCTCAGATGCCAAATTCTGATTTGATCGTCTTCCTACCAGTAATATTCAAATAAATAACTTTTATATCTTTGTGTTTTATAGAAAAAAAACATTATACATGTGTTCAGACTTTCGTTTCCGGCGTGGTAGAGAGTGGACGTGTGAGAAGTGTGCGTGCGAGAAAGCGAACAAAACTGACGAAAAAAGCAGGAGAGGAGGGAAAGAAGGTGGTCGGGCTGTAGGGCAGAGCGACAGGAACCAAGGGAAAAGTAGGGAGGAAAGGAAAAGAAGGGAGAAAGGTGAGGATTAAGAAGGAAAGGAAAGACAGGAAGAAGAAGAAGAGGTTAGGAGATTGCGCGGGATAGAGGAAGACGTTAGAGAGAGAGGGAAAAGACGTCGCGACAGGTGGAAGAGAGAAGATCGCAGAACAACGGCAAGAAAGGTGCTGCCATCGGACGAGTAGAGAAGTAAACGGCAGAGTACAGGAATTAGAAAAAGAAAGTGACAAGTGATAAGGCAGGTAGGAGAGAAAGAGTAGGAAGGAGAGATAGGGGAACCGAGACAGTGAGCGTAGAGAGAGAGAGAAGGAGAAGATACCGGGGCAGTAGGAGGGAGAAAGACGAAGAAGAGCGAGGCAATGATGGAAAGCGGGGAGGACGGAGCGAAGAGAGGAAGGAAAACAAACGCGGAACGGCTAGGAAGAGAGAGAAGGGATAGTGCGAGCAGTACAGGCAGCATAGGAGATTTAGCAGAATTATGGAAAAGGAAAAGAGAGGAAGGGGAGGAAGGGGACAAAGAGGGGAGGGCAAGAGAGGCAGGAAATAAGAATAGAAAAACAGAGAAAGCAAGAGGAGAGGAGGAACAGGAAGAAGGAACGCTGCAAGAAATGATAAGGGGGATGAGAGAGGAGCTGAGGAAAGGGAGAGAAGAAGCGAAGAGACAAGGAGACAGAGTAGAGGAAGAAATAAGAAGAATAAAGACAACAAACGAACAAATAAGGGCTCAACTAGAGAAAGGAGAAGAGAGATGGAAGATAGAAAAAACAGAGATCTGGGAGGAAATAATGAAAATGAAAGAAGGAATGAAAGAAAATGAGAGGGAAAAAGTGGAATTAAAAAAGAAGATAGAGAAAATAGAAGCAAGAGGAGGGAAAGGAGAGCAGGGGGAGCAGAGAGGAGAAGAGAAGACAAACGGGATGGAAGAGAGGATAAAGGAGATGGAAAGAAAAATAGAAGCAAAAGAAAAAGAAGCGATAAAGAAGAACATAGTAATGAAAAGGATCAAGGTGGAGAGAGAGGAACCAGGAGAAACAGCAAGGAAGCTGATAGGAGAGTTGGGGATAAAAGCAAGAATAGAAAAGGCAACAGCAATAGGGAAATGGGAACAAGGAAGGGAGGGGATGATAAAGGTAGAAATGATGGACATGGAAGGGAAGAGAGAAGTAATGGAAAAAAAGAAGAGCCTAAGAGGACGAAAGGAAAGGATAGAAAGCGAAATGACAAGGGAGGAATTAAGAAGGCAATGGAAACTAAGAGAAATAGGGGCAGAGGAACTACGGAAAGGAGAAAGAGTCAGGGTAGAACAAGGACGGATTATGTTGCAGGGGATATGGTGGAGATGGGATGAGGAAAGCAAGGACCTGAGAGATGAAAGAGGAAGGGCAAGGTGGAGACCAAAGGATACAAGAAGAGAGATAAGAGAAAGGGAGGGAGGGGAAGGAAGGCAGGAGGAGGAGAGGAGAGGACAAAAAAACGAGGAGAAGGGGGAAGGAGGGAGGAAGAAAGGATAAGGTCAGAGAAAGGAGGAAAGAAGATGAAAGCCACAAAAAAAGGCAAGGGGAGAGAGACAGGAGAGAAGGAAGAACAAGGAAAGGGAAAAGCGAAAAAGGACGAAAAGAACGAGGAAAGAGGATTGAAGATAGTATTCTGGAATGTGGCAGGACTAACAAATAAAGACAAAGAATTTTGGGAAACGATAGGAAAATGGGATGTGGTAACATTAACAGAGACGTGGGTAGAGGAAAAAGGATGGGAAAGGATAAGAGAAAGATTACCGAAAGGATACACGTGGGAAAAACAATGGGCGAAAAAGAAAAACAAGAGAGGGAGAGCCATGGGAGGTATGATAATGGGAATGAGAGAAGGGATAAAAGTAGAAGAAAGGGAGAAAGAAAAGGAGACGGAAGGGATGATAACGAAACGAATAGAAGTAGAGAGAGAAGTGTGGGAAGTAGTAGGAATATATATAAAAGGAGACATAGACAACAAGCTAGAGAAAATCAGAGGAAGGATGGAGAAACAAGGGAAAGAGGAAAGAGTGATAATAGGGGGGGATTTCAATGCGAGGACGGGTAGGAAAGGAGGGAGAGTAAAGGGAGTGGAGGGAGAGGAGGAAGAGGAAAGGAACTCAAAGGATAGGAAGGTAAATGCAGAGGGGAACAAATTGATAAGGATGTTAGAAGAAGTTGGATGGGAAATATTGAATGGAAATATAGAAGGAGACAGACAAGGAGAGTTTACATTCACTGGGGGGGGGGGGGGGGGGTAGGGGAAACAGTAATAGATTATGTGTTGGGGGATGAAAGAACAAGGGAGGGAGTGAAAAACATAATAGTAGGAGATAGAATAGAATCAGACCACCACCCGCTAATAGTAACGATGAGGAAAGGAAAGGTAAAGAAAGAAATGGAGAAAAGAAGAGAAAGAAAGGTGGGAAGCGGACAATGGACGGGCAGGATGAAGGAGGAATATAAGACAGGACTAGAGAAAAAGACGACGGAAGGGGAGGAACAGACAATTCAAGCAATAGAAGAAAGGATAAAAAGGGCCATGAAGAGAGTAGAAGAAAACGGAGGAATGGAAAAAACAAGGGAAAGGCGTGGGTGGTGGGAAGACGAGGAAGGGAAACAGAAAAAAGAAGAGGTAAGAAAGGAACTAAGAAGGTGGAGGAAAGAAAAGGGAACAAGAGAGATGTACAGGGAGAAAAAGAGACGATATAAGGAATGGTGTGAAAAGAAGAAAGAGGAAGAAAGAGAGAGGATAATAAGAGAAATAGCGGAGGCAAGGACAGAAAACAAGGTATGGGAAATAGTGAACAGGGGTAGGAAAATCAGGAAAAGAGTAAACGACAGTATAGGAAAGGAGGAGTGGAAGGAACACTTCATGAGACTACTGGGAGGAACAGAAGTCGGAGGGAACAAGGGGGAGGAGATAGAAAGAAAGGAAGACAGCGAAGACAGCGAAGAAGAATTGAGTAAAGAGGAAGTAAGGGAGACGATCAAGAAGATAAGAGAAGGAAAAGCGACGGGAAACGACGAAATACCGAACGAGGCATGGAAGTTCGGAGGAGAGATGGCAGTAGAAATGGTGTGGGAAGTCTGCAAGAGAGTGTGGAGAGGAGAAGGATGGCCAGAGGGATGGAAGGAGGGGATAATAGTACCAATAGTAAAGAAAGGAGAAGGAAAAAAGGCAGAAGATTACAGGGGAGTAACACTAATGCCATCACTGTACAAAATCTACACAACAATGCTAGGGAAGAGATTAGAGGAAGAGGTGAAAAGGAAACAGATGATACCGCCGAACCAAACGGGATTCAGGAGGGGAGTAGGGACAATAGACAACATATACACACTAAACTATATAATAGGGAAGCAGATCAACAGGAAAAAAGGGAAACTGATTGCGATATTCATCGACCTAAAGGCGGCATTCGATAGAGTAGATAGAAAGACGTTATGGAAAGCACTACAGGAGAGAGGGGTGAGAGGAGGACTAAGGAGAAGGATAGAAGAGGTGTACAGGGAGACGACGAGCAGAGTAAAGGTAGGAGAAGAAACAGGAGAGAAATTCTGGATAGAAAAAGGGGTAAGGCAGGGGTGTCCATTGAGTCCAGCCTTATTTAACTTACTCATCGCGGATATGGAGGAAAACATGCAGCAAGGGTGGCGAGGGGGAATCAAGGTGGCAGGGGAAAGAATCTGCACGCTAGCTTACGCGGACGACGTAGTCATGCTGGCAGAGGATGAGGAGAGGATGCAAGGCATGATACGGAGGATGGAGAGGTACATGGAAGAAAAGAAGCTAGAAGTAAACGTGGGAAAGACGAAAGTGATGAGATTTAGGAAGGGAGGTGGGAGAAAGAAGAAAATAGACTGGACATGGAGAGGAGAAAGATTGGAGGAAGTAAAAGAATTTAAATACTTAGGATATATATTCAAAAGAAATGGAGGGCACGAAGCACAGATAAGGGATAGAGTAAAAAAGGCAGGGGCGGTAATGAGGCAGGTATGGGGAATAGGGAAAAGGAAATTTGAAAGGAACTGGGGAAGGAGAATGTGGCTGTTCGACACGTTGGTTTGGACGGTGATGGGGTACGGCGCCGAAATATGGGGGTGGAAGGAGAGAGAAGAAATGGAGAAAACACAGGAAAGGTACATAAGATGGACGATGGGAGTAGATTGGAGAACACCAGGGTACATGGTAAGAGAAGAATCGAAAAGGGAAAAAATGAGAATAAGGGCAGGAAGACGAGCGTGGAAGTTTGAAGAGAAATTAGAAGAAGGAAAAGGAAGTGAGTTGGCAAGACTATGCCTGGAGGAGACCAAAAAGAGAGAAGTAAAAGACGAAGAGGTATCAGAATGGGAGAAGGAGAGGAAGAGGGTAAAAAAGCAGTGTAGAAGCGGAGGAGAAGAAAGCAAAGAGGCATACGAGGAAATAGAAAAGAGAGACAAGGAAAAACAAGCGCAGGAGAGAGGAGAAAGAATAACAAACTCAAGATACAACAGATGGTACAGAGAAGTAGTAACCGTAGAGGTACCAAAATACTTAGTAGCAGGATGGCAGGAGGAAAGATACAAGAGGATAGCGAGGTTTAGACTAGGGAATGAAATGAGAGCAGGACATTATTGGGGAACAGAAGAAGAAAAAACGTGCAGGATATGCGGGGAAGAGGAGGAGACGTGGGAGCACATGCTAGACAGATGTGGAAGAGAAGGGGAGGAGGAGAGAGGAATAGGAGAAAGAATAAGGGAAATTCTGGACGAGAAAGGAGGAGGGGAAGGGTGGATGAAGGAAGTGGAAGAGAAGAGGTAGAAAGAAGCGAGAGAGGAGTAGGAAGGAATGAAAGAAGGATTGGAATGAATGAAGCGGAAACGGAAGTCGACGAAAGCGGGAGAAAGAAGTAGGAAAAACAAAAAAAAAAAAAAACTGTTAAGAGGCGAGCGATAAATGTAAGGGAATGTAAGAGCGACAGAAAAATGAGAGAGAGAGGGAAGAGAGAGAAAAAGAGCATAAGAAGGCACGCAGAAAGAGAAAGAACAAAGAAACAAGAAAGCGGCAAAGAGACAAACAAATAAAGATGAGAGTGAGAGCAGGGGCGGGAGAAACTAGAAAATAAGGTAGAATTAGAGAAAATAAGATAGAATAAGGACAATGTAAAAAGTAGAATAAGGAAGACCTAGAAATAAGAAACAAAGAATGTGAGATAATGTAAAAACGAAAAAAAAGAAACGAAAGTCATTGTAACCCTAAGGGGAATCAATAAATCATTATACATACATACATACATTATACATGTGTTGATATATTTGTTTCAGGATGGATCCAACGCTGAATCGTTTGTACGCGAGTCGTACAAACGAACAAAAAATCCAATCCAGCCATACATTATTTGTATAAGAGGCGAAGCGAAGGACTCTTATTTCATTCAGGCGGATGGCCATTTCATCGAAATGAGTAAAAACGCTAATCCGATCAATGCTTTTGATCTTTTATACAAAGTGCACTATGTATTCGACGTGCACTTTGCTAAATCATTGACGTACTTCTACAATTTCATCGAATATTATATTTATAAAAATACCGAAACCGGCCTTAACTCGGTTAAGTCATTATATACTTCGTTGCGCAACGTGCCGGCTAGTAACGCATCATTAATAGATGCTGACGATGCTGAGGACGATGATAATATCGTAACATAAATAAAAATGCTATTTAAATACATAATACGTTGTTGTTACTTTATTCTGTTTTCAGTGGTCTTGTCTGACCAAAAACCTTTGAATTAATACTTCTACTAGTTTTCTAATAGTAGTATTACTAGAAAACTAGTAGTATTCGACTACGCAATTAGTAGTCAGAGCAGCTGATAGCTTTACTAATTAGATAGTAAAACTCTACTAATTCGATAGTCAATTTCTACTAGTTTTCCAGTGATGCGTTCACTAGGAAACTAGTAGAAATTAACTATTGAATTAGTAGAGTTTTACTACTAAATTAGTAAAGCTGTGTAGTATCAGCTGTGCTGACTACTAATTGTATAGTCGTATTTTACTAATTCATATAGTGATCATTTTTGACTAATCGAATTAGTGATTTTTCACTAATCATTAGTGACCCACTTTTCGCTAAATGAATTAGTAAAATATGACTAAAATTTAGTGAAATTTCACTAATTCAGATTTAGAGAGTAGAGAGAGAGAAACAAGAAGCCCTGATAAAAAATGAATACAATTACGATAAGAAGATGCCTATATCGGAGGAGATTACAAAAGACTTAAAATGGTGTCGACATAATTTAATAACAGGCTCTAGTAATATAAAGACAGGTGAATTCAAACTAGTGATATACACCGATGCCTCCGGCTCAGGTTACGGAGCAGTAGAAGGGAATAATAAAATATATGGGTTTTGGAATAAAAATCAAAGCAAATGGAATATAAATTACAAAGAACTCTATGTAGTAAAATTAACGGCGGAGCGCCTTGCAGATAAAACACAGAATTGTCAAATTCTCCTGAGAGTCGATAATACGACGGCCATATCGTACATCAATAAAATGGGAGGAATTAAATATCCAAAATATAATTCACTAGCGAGAAAAATCTGGCAATGGGCGGAGGAAAGAAAACATTTTTTATACGCGTCATATATAGCGTCGAAAGAGAACGTCGAAGCGGACGCTTTATCGCGAATAAAAAATCCCGACATAGAATGGGAACTTTCATCGGAAGCCTTTCAGAAAATTGTGGAAGCGTTCGGTAATCCATCCGTAGATTTATTAGCTAGCGAAACCAACGCTAAATGCAAATACTTTTTTTCATGGTATCCAGAACCGAAGGCTACAGAGATAGACGCTTTTTTCGGTAACATGGTCGGATTTGAAATTTTATGCTTTCCCCCCTTTTGCACTGATCTTAAAAACGTTAGCAAAAGTTAAGAGAGAAAAAGCTACGGGAATTATTGTGATACCAGATTGGCAGAACCAACCTTGGTTTCCCCTGTTTAAATCACTAATTATAAGCAAAACTTTAAGGTTTAAGCCTCAATCTAATTTGCTGTTGTCGCCTTGTAGGGCCAAAAACATCCCAGGTGGAGGCACCTCAGTTTAATAGCATGCAGAATCTCAGAAAGACCTTTGAGGAAAAACAAGTTCCAGGAGAAGCAATCGAGATAATAATTTCATCCTTATCAGAATCTACCATCAAACAATATGGGGCTGCGTTAAAACAGTGGTGGACATACTGTACGGAAACGAATGAAAGTTTCTATAATCCTGGAACAGGGTAGATACTCAGTTTTTTGACGCGAAAATTCAAAGAAGGTGTAGGGTACAGCACACTCAATACCTTCAGATCAGCAATATCGTTGGTGTCGAGAGAGAAAATAGGAGACGACCCATTAATTACGCCTTTTTTAAAAGGGGCTTTCAAATTGAGGCCGTCCAAACCAAAATATGATTTTACTTGGGATGTGGCGATAGTCCTGAGATACTTTCAAAAACAATATCCACTAGACGGATTATCGTTAATAGAGTTATCAGAAAAAACAGCGATGCTGATTGCGTTATGCACAGCACACAGGGCACAGACATTAGCAAAAATAAATGTAGATAATATCAGAGAGACGAAGAATGGTATGGAAATAAGAATTTCTGAACCAATAAAAACATCGGGACAAGGACGATCTCAGCCGAACCTTATCATCCCGAAACTTCGGGAAAAACCAGAGATATGCGTTGCTACTACGTTAAACAGATATCTGGAGGTAACAAAAAAGTTTCGGGGGAAAGAGAATCGGTTCAAAGGAGCCCTTTAAGCCTATGTGTAGTCAAACGAT